>CAUJNA010001446.1:84421-386921 GCA_963377175.1 Effrenium voratum
ACAACAACAACAACAACCACCACCACCACCACCACCACCAACAACAACAACACCAACACCACCACCACCACCACCACCACCACCACCACCAACAACAACAACAACAACAACAACAACAACAACAACAACAACAACACCACCACCACCACCACCAACAACAACAACAACAACAAGGTATCTGAGCCTTTGCCGCCGTTGGAAGCGGATCGACTTCAAGGCGTGCTTCGTTCCCAAGCGCAAGACTGTCAACAAACGCACGTTTCAGCAGGCCCCGGAAAAAAGTCAAAACAACGACAACCAACAAAACAAACACACCAATGAACCAACAAAACAAACAAGCAACCAACAAATACAAACAACCAAGACAAGACAAGACAAGATATACAAGAAAACACCAAACCAAACAAACAAACAAACAAACAAACAAGGACACACACAAAACCGAGTTTGAAGCCGCGCGGGCTCACTTCCATCTTTTGCTGGCAATGAGCTAAAGGCTGTGGTAGATACCACCGACCAGCTGAAGGTGGCGCTGGGTTTCAAGAGTCGCAAGGCAAAGAGCCCGCACAGCTTGCAGAGTAGGAGGACCATGATCAAACACCTCGGAGCAACCAGGTTTCCATTGAAGATTCGCGAGCGCTCGTGATGTTTTCCTAAAGTTCAGCTTTGGGGTCCAGACAGGATACGGAGTCGTTCGGCGCGGGCTAGGGTTCTGCAGGGGTATACACTTGCGTTCAGTTTTTTGAGGCGCCAGAAAATTGAAAGCCCGTAAGCAAAATCCATTTGGTAGGTGTCGCCGGAGTTGGCAAAGAACGCAACGAAGCAATCGCGTTTGCCTTCAACTGGTCTTCCCAAATGCGTAAAGCAGGGGCTGCTTTACAAACACCACTAGCCAATCATACTGTTTGGGGAGCTATTGAGGACACATTAGGAAACACTTGGATGTGTAGGTTAATCCTCGGGCTGGTGGTTTTGAAGGGGAACGGGACACATCTGTCAAGGTCCCTGAGCTCGCCGCCTTGCGATCCAGAATTTACCCTCAGCGAAACAGGGGGCATGCTGAAATCGAGAAACCACAATCCCCAGGCCGCCGTACGAATATATACCCCGCTTTGCCCGATCAAGAAAGACCAAGGGCTCGAGCCTGGCTATGGCCTGCCACTCATCCGAAGGTTGGTGTCGGGTAGGTTTAGTTTGGGCTTCGGGCAGGCGCAAGGTAGGTCCAATAGGTAGGGAAGTTGGTTGTCTGTTTAGGGTGGGTTTGGGGTTGGTTTATTTAAGCTGGGTTTGGGTGGGCTGTGGGGGTTGAAAGGCTTTATCGGGGCTAGAGTTGGGTTCGTTTAGAGCTCTTGCTCGGCTGCGCGCACGCCTGCTCGCTTGCTTGGGGCGAAGGGCGCCATAAAGCCAAATGAAGCCATGAGTGTTGGAACATAATGCGCGTAGTGCTCCATTTGCTTGAGTCCCCTGGAAAAAGTAATTCCAGTAGTGATAGATTCCCTCTAAACCAACAGGAGAAAGTAAGAAATCTTAACCAAATGGAAGTAGTTCTTGCCCGCTTCCTGAACAAGGGTTCAACTCCCCAAGCCACCAATCCAAACCCCCAAGAGTCACTGGTTGCGATAAAACACACCACCCGTCGTGGTACCAAAACCCATCTGCGCGTCGCCATCGCCAAGCGATGGCTTCCCTGGGGCGGGTGCCAAATGTCAAAGGGCCCAAGGGGAGGATCTCACTTGGCAACTGCTTTCTCAAATTCTAAATGTGTGTCTGCGTTTGGTGGGTTCAGGACCAACGGGAAACTACATTAAAACCACAATTGTTCGAATTATTGGGGCCCCCCTTTTTAAGACACGCCCAAGTTTCACAGGACGACTGCTCCAAGGAAAAATGGGAGACCCCCACGTGCTCTACAAACAAAAACGAAGTTGCAAGGAAGCTTTGAAACTTGACGCACCTGGCAAAATGGGTGTTGGAACAACCATTGGGGTTTCCCTGCAAAGGATTGGACCAAAAATGGAAAGGAAGGCCCGCTGACCCGCCAGTGTGTCCGTCTGGGCGCATTGTGCCCTTGCAATGGTAGTGCCACAGCTTAACGCCGATCCTTGGCAAAAAACGGAGCACGCAAAGACAGCGAGCAAACAAAGAGCGCAGAGCAATGTCAGAAAAAACGAACAAACAGAAACTAGCAACACCCCCTTCAGGTTGACAAAGCAGCTGGGCGAACGTCGTCAGTGCTTTGCCATGTAGGGTCCCCTCCCCCCATCCTATCCCAAAAGCAAACACACGAGGAAACCAAAGGCAGGAAAACAAGGAAATCAACTGGACACCCAAAAAGACACTGACAGAAAGTCAGAAATGAGTAACGCAGCAAGCCAAAAGGAAACCTTGCAACGGCAACCCGATGAACATGCAAAACACATACACAGAAAGGAGCGTTGAAGAATATATGATGATTTTTAGATTTGGCTGTGCCTCTTTTGAGGGTGTGTAACACGCGACGCGGCGCGAAGTCCAGCTGGGTGTGTCGCCTCCGCAGCTCCAGCTCGAGTTGCAGAAATTCACCGCCAGCCACAGGACGGTGAAAAACAGGGGGCTGGGGTTGGGTATGTGTAGCGAGGTGTGTATCGACTATGTCTGACTATGTCTGGCGGCCTTGCTTCGGGCCCCTCCCTGCTACCTGTTCCATCTTGCTGCTGACTTGGCAAGCAAGTGATTCCCCAACAGCATGTTCAGCGAAAACATGCTCTGCAGGCAGCCCTGGAAAATCACTCGCAGTCTTGGCGTGCGTCGGGGTATGCAACGAAGGGCATGCAACCCGCTAGGCGGCTTCGTTCATGTGAGGTATGTAGCAGCGGTATGTAACGTGCGGCGGATGTAATAAGGCAGGCCTTGTTACATAGGGTATGTAATGTTTGGTTGGCTGGCAAAAACACGTAGTTCATCTCATAACAATACTGTGGATCGACGAAATCCTGCACCACGGAATGATGTTTCCCCTGTAAATACCAGCAGAAATGGTTTCAACCATGGTTTCAAAGTGGTGCGAAATGGATTTCGTCCATCCACAGTGTGAGTGCATCCTTTTCTTGAGGGTTCCCCTTGGTTGAAACGTCGCAACGCTGCCCCCTGGAACGAGACAACATGGTAATATTTCCAGTGATAGGATCCATCTAAAGCTAACAAGGGGGAATAAAACCTTTTCTGAAGCCAATGGCCGCGCTCAGAAAGTACTTCCAGTTTGCCACTGTGGGGAACTGACCAGGGAAACCAGCATGTAAACCTAGTAAGAAACAGGGGTTGCCATCGTGGCGTGGTCTGGCGCAAAGGCCATGTCTAAGCGCCCAGTCTGCACACGAAACCAGAAACTCCTCAAAAGCTTAGTGGCCGTGGGAAAGCTGAAGGAAACAACGCGACTAGCCTGGTTCTCTCTGTAGGTGTCGTCCGTGGCCCGGCTACCACGCATGCCGAAATGGCAAGTCTAAACCGGCAACACATGTGTCCGGGCAATGCGTAATGGCAGCGGGGAAATGGGCCACCCTCTTTTACTGGTTGAATTTTAAGGCCAGACTCTCCCCGCCCCAAAAAATGCCACTGGTCTGGCCAAGCCTTGTTTCCTCTAAACCTGGGCTGTAGCCCTTGTAAACCGAAGCCTCCCAAGACATCAAGAAAATGTGGAATCCACGCGCAGGGAGTTTCTGCCAACTGCATCTCTAAGGATCTGCTCTCGAAAAACCTCGCAAATCTCCGTGCCGTCCTGTTGGCCGCCCCCGGAGAACAAAATGTTGCCTCGGCGAGGGCGCGGCGACAAAGGCGACCCGTTGCAAGGCGAGCCTTAACGCTCCCTCCAAAAACATGGAACGCCCTCTCCCCGCAAAGAGAAGCAACCACTAGTTTGCAAAAGGACGTGCGGGGACCACTCTCCAAACGAACAACGAGGGGACCCGCTCAGATTCCCGTGTCCTTCACGGGAACCGCAGCTTCATCTATAATTAATTTGTGTGTGGCGCTTAGGCTCCTCCAAAGAGCGCACGGCTGGTACCTTGAGCCGGTTGTTGTTTGTCGTTTTTTGTTTGGTTCTTTCCGCAGCTTCTTGGGTCGTGTTGCTCCCTGGCATGCTAGCAAACGACTGAAATCAGAAAAGCTAAAAACAAAGAAGGGCAACCTGTTAAAAAGGAGGTTGGACGATTCTGGACGTGAGATCAAATGAGATCCGCCGACCCCTTTGCTAAAGGCATGTTAGCCCCCGCAGAGAAGCGAGGCGTATTCTAAGTGGTGGTTAGGGGGAGTGTGAGGGGCGGGGGTCGGCGGCAGCATAATTTTTGACACGGCTAACCTAACTCTAACTTCCAACCCAAACCGCTGACTCTGACCACTGTCTAACACCTTTAACTCTCATTGTCTAACCCTAACCCAAACCTCTAACTCTAAACCTCCCTAACTCCATCGTCCAACCTGCTAACCCTACCAATCCTAACCTCTAACCCTAACCTCCCGAACTCTAGCCTCCAACCCTAACCTCTGACCCGAACCTCTACCTCTAACCTCTGAACCTGGTTGACGCTGCTGGTAGTCATATGCTTGTCTCAAGCTACAAACTTCCTCATTTCCGCGGTTTGCCTAAGCAAGCCAGGCTGGTGCAGCAACGCTTGCAATGATGCTTGCAGGCGCTGCCTTGTTGGTCTTGGACCGGAGGCCCGTGAAAAAAACATCCTGCAAGTGCCTGACGCTTGGCCTTTCGATCTTCGACAAGCGGGAACAAGGCAGCTTCCTTCTTTCGCCCGTGTTACCTCGCGGTGGCCCTGGTGGCTCTGCGTCTCTGGCCATCGTCTCGAGCGTTTGTGGCCGACGCTCTGTCTCTCCTGTGGGGCCACCTTGGTTCCGTCTTTGTCGCTCTGTGGCTGCTCGGGCTTGGCAACTCAGATGGCTGTGTTCGGTTGGGCCGCATTGGTCCATCTATGTCCTTCTTGTCTCGCCTCCGCTGCTTCGTGGTAGCCCTGGTGGCTCTTCTTGGCTGCGTGGGGTGATGCTATGCATGCTGAGGATGCGGGAGCTGCTTTTTTGGTCGCACAACGTGAAAAAAAGAAGAAGCCGCTTTTCCACCCCCAACTTCACCAGCAGCATCCTGCAAGTGCCTGGGGTGATGTTAAATCTGCTCGGGTTGCAGGAGCTGCCTTCCTTGTGTTCGAAACATTGCTCTTACCTAAAACTGAAACCTCCGACCTGGGCTTCTAACTTTAAGCCCGGACCTCCGGCTCTTTCACCAGCGCCGTCATCAATACTAGTATGACCCAGCGAGTCCTTTGTTAGCGTTGCGGGCTATCGGTATGGAAAAACAAGTCTCGCAACTTCGCACCGCATCGCAGCTTCTCGCGGCTATCGCGCCGATGTGGCGGTAGCAGCTGAAGTTGCCTTCCATGCCTGCCATGGCCTTGCCAAATTACACTTCTACCGCCTAGGGCGGTCTAATTTCCTGTCATCCGGCTCCTTTGCTATGTGGTACCCTTCCTTTGGCCGTGCTGAAAGGGCAGCACCCGCGAAAATTACATGTAGTAGTTCACCCGTCGTTCCTGGAAGTTCCTCTCGACAAAAAGCATGTTCGCCGTTCAAGCGCATCCATGCCCTCTACATTTTGGGTGGTAAAAGCAGGCTTCTATGGCAAAACTGAGAGCAAACGCCACTTGGCGGAAAATAACAGCTCCACTCGAGGTTTGGCCGCTGAAGTGATACTGTGGCCAAAACGGTACTGAAACACTCGGATAGCAGGCACATACGTTCGCCGTCCCGAACGAATACCTGTGTTGCTCGGCGGCTTTCGTTGGCACAAGAACCGAGCAACACACGTGCGCGCGCTGTGGACAAGGAGATTAAACCTTGGACGTCCCTTGGTTCACAGGGCTGCCCACCCTAAACCTAGGATTTGCTCATTTTCTTTGTAGATCATTTTTGCCAAGGGTACTGCAAGAATGGCCCACGCCAAATGTTGACTAAGGTTGCGTTGCTGCGTTCTTGAGGCTAAGAGTCTTGTTTTCAGGAAGGTCTCGCGTCCTGAGTGGGCCCAACAAAAGGTCCATTTGTTTCCGCGCTTACCACTACAGCGGTCTTCCCGGAAAAGTCTTTCAGGTCCGTCAACTTGGGGAGTGAATAAATTTCAAGGGACACAAAAGCGGCACCGCAAACTCCAAGGGGCTCTGTGTCTCCCTGGAGAGGTTCTGCAGCTGCGACCCCTTGTCCGTGCTGAGCTGTCGCACCGGCCGCTCCACATCCAACCTGACGCGATCCCGCGAACTGGCTGGTGCGATGAGTGTGGGGAATGAGACATGGAATGAACCCGGTTTCTTTGGTCCCCTTAAAGGAAACTACCAGTTGGATGGTTTATAGGGGTCTTTCCGCTTCTCATTCCCTGCTGAGCACCAGCAAGAAGAAAAAGCACATCGAAAACCGCACGCACAGCTAAAAACACCATCGGGTTCCTCTCAAAGTAGGAATCGGAACCTCCAAAAAAGGGTAGCGTCGTACACTTGGTGTCCCTTTGAAATCATCAAAAAAACAGTGCCGGGTTCAAAGCTTTGCTTTAAACAATACGGGTCCAAATAGGATTGGGACCCCGGAAATTGACTTCTCCAGCAGTTTTCCAGCAAGTGATGACTTTTTGTTGCCCCAAACCTCGAAAAGATGACCACACCAGAAGAATAGAAAGACTAGCAAGGTGGTGTCTCCCCCCGTTTAAAAATGTTGTTAGGCGTGAAAGCAGGTGGCACAATGCTTGGTGGAGGGTAAAGGGGATAACCAAACGAAATACAACGCGAAAAGGCGACATGGGCATAGTTGAGTTTGGGCTTCCCCCCCTCCAAAGAACAGCTAGTGCGCTTCCACTGACCTAACGGACCTCGAAATGCAAGCTGGACCTCTTGAAGTCTTGGGGCCATGTCAGCGGTCGCTCGCTGAAAGAACCACATCTTGCCAGGCCACCGCGCAGACGACGTGTGGCACAGGCTCATGCGCCGGGGCTCTTCAGACGGGGCTGCTGGGCTGCCAGGAATCACCCTCAACTCGAAATGCGAAAGGCGGAGCAATCAGCTTCCCTAATCCCCCAGTATACCTGATTTTGATAGCAAAGGCTTGTTCAAAACAAAACTTGAGGCCTTCCCTTCTTCCTTTCAGGGTCATGACCCACCTTTTTCACAGGGATGGAGACACGCAGGAGTTGTTTGACAGCTCGCTGGCGGCCTGAAGGGTTTACTTTGGTGCATTTTGCCAAGGGATGTTGCCCACCCTGGTCTTAAGATGGCGCCCACCCCCTAAACCAGTTCGATTGAGGCGAGGAAAATGACAACCTTTACTTTGGTGCATTTTGCCAAGGATAGGACATGAACTTCTTGATCCAACTATTGGGTTTTCCGTATTAAACCACTAACAGTTGGTCACTTTTAGCAGGGGAGCAGAAGGCAACCGAGAACATGTGTTATTTTCCCGCGTCGGTCTTAAAGGGAATCGATTTCACTACTGGACATATTTTTCCAGGGGACTTAAGCAAATTGAGGGAGTGTAAGGTTCATCTCTTAGCAAGCGCATCTTGCAAGCGCAAATAAATTAAGCCCTCGGGACCAAAGGAAAAGCAGTGGCCATGATTGGATAACCTGCTACTGTGGATGGACAAAATCCATTTCGCACCACTTTGAAACCATGGGAAAACAATGTTTGTGGGTATTTACAGGGGAATCATTATTCTAGGGTTTCTTTTGTGGTGCAGGATTTCGTCCATCCACCGTATCACATCAAGTTGTGTTTTCCAAAGCTTTTTTTCGGGGGTAGCTGTCATAGCTGGAGCTCTATCAAGCCCTGGTGTATCCACAGGCTTGGTGCCTGGCATGTCAAGAAACACACGAACATCCTGACAGGGGGATAGACGCCAAAGGCGTTCTAAACCTGTTTCCACCGCAGGGGCTGGGCAAGTAGAAATTGTCTCGGCAAAACAGGGCTCCTTAAAAGATACATTTTGCCCTTTTGAAACATGTTTTTTCCACCAAAATCAAGGGACACCACCATTGACAAGGCAATGTTCAGGTGTATAATGTAAGGATCCCTGCAAACGGGCTCCCGGAATTTCTCCTTTTGGTCCAGAAAACATCGGCTTTTGAGCTCATTGCACCGGGAGAGTTTGCTCCTTGGCTTTTTCCAAAGGCGGGCTCTGTTCGAAGCCTTGGCAGCTTCTAGGAATCCGAGGGCCCGACCTAACATGAGTCTTCCCCAGAATTAGCTCCCCTTTTTGCTTTTTTGCTTTTTTGGGGTTCCCTTTGTTTTCCACTAACCAGGCAAAAAATATATTTTTTGCTGGGGTTCTAATTCCAGCCAAGTTCGGTTACGATTCTTTGCGGCTTGGGGCAGACCCTTCACCAGGGCTTGAGTGTCACTCAGTTCGGTGGCATCCGGTGGATCCCTTCTTGCTTGGTCCCCAAAAAGGGTTCCCCTAGACAAACAATAATAATGAGAACCCAAGTCCTCCCCTCCTCGGGCCACTTCCTAGCTGGGGGACCTAGGGGACCTAGGTATTAGGTGCATTCCCAACCCCGTCATTTCACCAAATGGACTCAGTGTTTCCACTCGGAGTGGAAGGCTCACGCCAGGCTGGCCCGAAAGTCACCGTGAACGAAGTGCGTCGAATCGGCCTTCCGCGTCATTACATTTGGCCTTGCCGGCTTGAGCTTCCAGCGTTTAGGCCCCCTGGAACAATGAGAACATATTTCCAGTAGTGAAATCGATTCCCTTCAAAACCAACAGAAAACAATGCATATTATATATATACACACGTATATATATATATATATTCACATATATATATATATATTATACGCCTAAATTCGGCAAATGGACGTTAGGCTTCGGCGGTGTTCCTCTCCGCCTTTCGCATCGACTTTCGCATCGACCGCTTTCGCTTCAAAGCCAGGATTCGTCAGGGGCAAGGTATCTGGCTCAGCTCGGATCACCTGCAAAGCCGTTTGAAAGAAACTCACCAACGGATTGAGTGGAACTTGTCGCATTCAACGAAAATGGCAACCAAATCCAACAAACTTGTTGCATTTGCCACTGCAAAACAGCAACCAAACCCAAAAAGTGACTAAAGTCCATGAGCTCAGGAAGTGAGGAAAGGGTTGTACTGCTGGCCGAACTTCCACTTTGATTTTTGAACCCGTGGATTTCCGCAAAGAAAGCCAGGGATGGTTCAGCGCGGTCCTTCCCTCAGCTTTCTAAGATGGCCCCCCAAACCACCACCAGGGAAAAACGGTGCATCCTATACACGTCGTACAGCATATCCCAGGGTTTGGGGGTGGTGGAAACCATCTTTGACAGGGAATGAGGAATAACTGAAGTCTCTGGTTTAGGTGATCCATAGTTTCATTCCTCAAGCCCTGATCATTCCCGAGGGTTGTCCTTCTGACCCCTCTTTCGGGACCAGCTTGGCATGCCTCCACGACACTTTCGGACGTTTTGGGAGTAACCATGCGAATCTTTCCGGAACAAACTGGAGCGCAAGTTCATTCACCAAAGTTTTGGGATCCCCGTGCGGCGGCTCCTTAGCCCTCGAAAAGAACTGCGCAGCAATTATCCAGATGCTAGTCCAAACAGACATCTTGACCAGTTTTAGACACCCTGAAAAAAGGCAAACTTGGTGCTGGTTGAAGAACCCAAGGCAAAACGTTGAAAAGGTGGCAATGAAATGGCTACCCTTTTCTCAGCTTCCCTCTTGGTGGCTTGGATTGGCTTGGGGTGTTCCGAGATGGCTTCCCATTTGCCATCACCAGGGGATCGAATCCGAATCCAAAGCACCAACCCGCACCACCACTCAGTCCAAAGGCCCCGGGAATAAACGTCGCTTTGAACCACTGAGGCTCCACTTGCCTTCCAACTTGCAGAGAGCAACTGGGTTTCCAACAGCCCCCGCCCCCCAAAGCGCCCAACACGAAACCACCAAAAAATTCCTTCCCAACTGGTCCTAGAGAGTAATTAACTGGGTTCCCCTAGCCCCCTACCTCACCAAACGGGGGAGGTTCCAACGCTTCGCGCTGATCCCTGAGCCCGGCCTTGATAGAGGGCCGCCGCGCCTCGCCGCCAGCGCCGGGCGCTACTATTGGCGCTTCTCCGGGCGCTTCTCCGTCCGGCGCGCGCGGCTGCACGCAGCTGCTGCCGTCGGGCCGGGCCCCGGCCCAGTTTCTCGGAAACGCGAAAACTCCGCCGCTCCTCCCCCCCCTTCTTCCAAAAACCCCTCCCCCCCCTCCCCCCCTCCCCCTGGTGTTGCGTTGTTTTGGTGAAGGGGAGCCGCAAAGTCCGACCATGAGAGGCCATCAAAAAAAACAGAGGGCATCCTTGTTTCAACGAGTTACAGCCTCACCTTTCGGCGAGGGTGACTATTAACTTGGGTGATGCTAAAACACCTTTGGATGGACGAAATCCTACACCTACGAAACCCTGGAAAAAATCGATTCCCCTGCAAATACCAACCATGCATGGTTTCAACCGTGGATTCAAAGTGGTGCCTGATAGGCGGATTTCGCAGCCACCCACAGTATGTCTATGTATACATATGTGGATAACTATTTAGAGGAAAGGAAGCCCTGGAAAACGGGACCCCCATCTGGCAAAACTTGCAGGCGAAAAACGGGAAACCCTCAACAAAAGACCCCCCCCAAAGACACACACCCTCCCCCAAACCCCAAAGCCCCCAAAAGAAATGATAGGGTGTTAAGGGGGAGGGGTCAGGGGGGGAGGGGTCAAATTGACAAAATCACGTGTTTTGCGCAATATCGCTCTCTAAAACATGCAATCGAAACCCGCGCACTCGGTAGCAAGACTCGAAACACACAGGCGTGGCCATTTTCTTTGCTGAGCCTGAAAATCGCGGAAAAGTCTTCGCTGAGCTCCGTAATGGGTTCAAACATCAATCTTGCTCAAATGCACTCACTAAGGCTTACTAAGGCTTACTTTCGCTTACTAAGGCCTACTAGCCCTTGAAAAGTGCTACAAAGCATTGCTGAGCAACAGTGCATCGTTGATGCTTTCTTCCTTGATTTGACCCCTCCTTCCCTGACCCCTCCCCCTTACCGAAACCACTTGCGGATCGAGGTACTGGGAATCCACCGAACCCACCCCACCGTAGGAGGGGTGGTCCGAGGAGACGGATGAGTCCTGAAGGCGAAGAGAAAGGGTGATTTGTGTTTTACGTTGCCTGGCACAGCCCCAAGGGTTCCCTGTACATTTCCACTGAAAACATCACCACCAAGGGAACCTCTGCTCAAAAGGGACAATGACCTTGAGTAACTGTTCATCCCTCTCTACCTCGCTTCTTCTCTGTACCCATCCTTGTCATTGAGGTTTAACGGACGGGATGATGGGTAGAAAGAGATAGGTATGAGTCAGCAACAAAAAACAATAACACACGAACTCACACTCACACACTGTCTCTCCATTCTCTGTCTGACGTCAATCCCGGTCTTTCTCTGCCTTTCGTTTTGATGAGAAGACGAGGAAGGAAATGCCATCCGTTTTCCAACTACTATTCCAAGGGTACTAGTAGCGGAGGGAGTAAAAGGAGTGAACGGTTCGACCTTGATCTTGGGCGCCCTTCCTATTTTCGGGCTTTCCGAGTAAGCCAGGGAGAATCGCCCAAGATTGGTGCTGCTCAAATGGAGCTGCCACTTCTGCCCAGACCAGTGGCGATGGGAACACTTTGTAGTCTGTTGTTTTTGGCGCCTCCCCAAATCCAGGCACTCCAGTAGAGAGGTTAGAATAAGTTGGTACCAACTCTTGTCTGTAGTTTATTTTAATAGGGGAACGCTCCCGCAAAAAGAAAACGGTAAAAACGGAAAACGTTAAAAGGGCAGCTAGGTGGGGGGGACCTAGAAATCCACGACCGGAGAAACAGGCTCGTGTCTCGGCTCCTGTCGCCCCATGATGGAGCTCCCCGAGCCCCGCCGGCAGGACAGGTTCGCCAGATGCTGCCGCAACTGAGCCCCCACGCTCATGTAGGCTCCTGCCTCGCAGTTTCGAGGTTTTTCTCCCCCGCGGGTTTTTCGTTTGGGTCTTCCCAAAACTAAGGACATCAATTGACCTAGGAAAGGTTGGAAAGGAACCTTCTTAGGAGCTTAGAAGAGCCTTTCTGCGCTCACTGACGAAGTAAGCCACCGTCAAATTGACTTCTTTTTGCCTAAGAGACATTGGACAGTAGTGAGTCCTGGTAGCTTCTTTGTGGTGCGTTGGCAGCCCTTTCCCGCAACGTCCTTCCCAAATGAACCATAGACACTTGGACATGTTTCAAACTTTGCATGTCCAGCTGACTGATTCACTTGTCTCTCGCAAGACTAATAATGGTTCGTTTTGCTCTCGTTTAGACTCGCTTTACAGCATAATAGTCAAACTCGCAAATCGCACCTTTTTCAGAGCACGTGTAGTAAGCCAAGCAAACTTTTGCCAGCCCCAGCTAATACCAGCATAGTGCGCAAAATCTACTTTGGCAGTTTCAGAAACCAAACAAAAAAACTGGCACAACTTTGCCGCACTAGTGTAGCACGCGCTCTGCGCGCAAAAGCGCGCTTTGGCAAGAACTTCACGTGACGCGAAGCACGCTTTCACGAGCGAAGCGCGCTTGGGCCAATGGCTCACTTCTTGAAGCCATGACACTCGTGACTCGTTTCGGACTCGTTCTGGACTCGTTTCGGACTCGTTTCGGACTCGTTCTGGACTCGTTTCGGACTCGTTCTGGACTCGTTCTGGACTCGTTTCGGTTTGTGTTTGTTGTTTTTGGCGCGCCTCGAAGCCGGCGCACGCGCAACAGAGACTAAGACTTGATCTCGGTTGAGCTCGTTTCGCAAGGTTTTCAAGCTGCATCGTTCTGATGATCTCGCTAATTTGGGGAGGATAATCTCGTTCAAAGCGAAAACTCATCTTTTGAGGGTACAGTATTCAAGAATTTTGGACCGTGTCCATACATATTAAATTGTCAGAGAATGGGTCGGTCACGCACATGGGCCTTTCCCACAAGTGACAACTAAAACAACCCTTGTCACACTCACAATGAGAACGTTAGGTTGGGACAAGTAGATACATGTAGTGAGCTCCTTTGTTTACAATAAGAAGTTAATAAATATGGGAAAACCATTCCTTCCACTTGGTTGTGTGCCCAATCCGAAAACACAAGTGTCCAGGGTAACATGCAAGGCCATTTCTCCACTCTTGCACGCGAGCATCCCGAAAGAGGGTTGCCCCCCCCACCTTCACCCCTCCGAACACCCTGAATGGGCCAAATCTCGCTTCCGATCGAGTGGATTGTCCAAAAAAAACGTCCAAATTTTTATTTAGCACTAAAACGGTCTTCGCAAAAAGAGACTAACTTGGTTGCTGTTGACCCCCCTGCAAAACGTTTAACTTTTTGGTGGTTTAGTGGAAACCGCCTTGATTCTCAAAAACAATAAAGCCTAAAGATCCAACCCAATAGCAGTCAGGCTAAAGTCCAGGAAATGTCCAGCAGGAAGTCAAAAATTCAGGCCAAGATCCTCGTTGCAGCTGCGCGAACCGCTTTTGTGTACCTCCTGCAGCCGAACCGCTGTGAATGTGACAGATGTGACAGCTCGCCCCGGGCACCCTGGTGCTGATTGCCCTTTTTCTTCCCCCCTTTTTTTAAAATATATTGTTGTTCGCCCTGAAAAAGCAAAAAGCACTGGTCTTCAGTGACAGCTTCCCTTCAAGGCCAGGGGGAAGTGACAAATGAGTTTATCTCAAAATGAGGGGCTCAAAAAATGGGGTGGGGGTTCAAATGGAAGCCATGCTTCAGCAAATGGAACCAAGGGCGAAAACTGGAAACTCCACAGACGTGGGAAACTGATGTCTAGGTGCCGAGTTGATCCTAGAGGGAAGCATTCTATGTCCTGAGATTGACAAGTGGACAACTCGCCACCTCATTCCCACAATCCTCACTTCCATTTGCTTCTTCGCCCCCTAAACGAAAATAAACATATTTCCAGGTGATAGATTCCCTTTAAAACCAACAAGGGAAAATACAACATATTCTTCCCGAAAGTGTTTATTTTGTTGATCAGCTTGGTTTAGCATCGATACGCATCAGTGGAGCCCTATTTGCCAGCGGAATCAATGTATTTGTTTGGAATTCTCGGATCACCTCTGCTTCCAGTGGAAAAGTGAGCTTCCTGATGCCCCCAAAATCAACATGTCCAAAAAAAGAGCTTTCTCTCAAAAGCGTTTTGGGCCCCATCTTGACTACACTTCACCAACCAAATGTTTTTTGCGGGTTCGATTCGGAGACCCCTTGATTTCTAAAGATCCAAGCCAATAGCAATCAAGGAAAGGCCAATGACCGAGTTCTTAAAAATGCGCAAGCACCAGGTGCCCTGTGTTTCAAGTGCTCTCTCTTTGACTCACCAAGGCCTTCAAGCACCTGGTTGGCCTTCCCTTGTTTCAGCTGAAGGGCATGGGAGGCCGCCAAGGGCTGGGGCTGGCAGGACAAGTGCCAAGGGTTGGCCTGGCTCAAAAACCTACCATCAGTACGTAGCCCCTGCTGCCGAGACACTACCTTACGTCTGGTTTCGTGGGCAGCATCACTGTTGCTGAGGGGGGGAAAATTGGTGACCCCCTTAAAAAGGAATCCTTCAGTAGGAGGGGGTCGAACAATTTTCCCCACAAGGTGGCAACAAGAACCGCCCCTGCCTACCATCTCCACACAAACCAACCGAACAAACAATCACAAAAAAAACACCGATGCGCTTATGCGCTAGCCCCTGGGGTATGAAAACGCTTGTGTGCATGCATTTTTATAGCCACCTAGCACACCCTCCGGTTTGGAAACATGGAAACAGGGGAAACCCAACCGCCCCTTGCAACTCTGAGCACAGGTGTCCTTTTGGGAGAATAGATGGCAGTGATAAAATGATTGGAACCACTGCCATCTATCTTCAACCAAACCTTACAAAGGTCACCAGCCAGGGATGGACGAACTCCGTTTGCACCACCTCAGAACCCTGGCAAAAATGATTCTCCTGTAAATACCAACCAACGCCATGGTTTCACATGGTTTCCAAGCGGCGCGATTTCTGCATTTCGCACCCACCCACGAAACCCTTTTCATACCAGTGGGTTAGGAACCAGGCAATGCGCATGAAAAAAAAAGGCCACCCTTCGATTCAACCAAACTGACCTACAATGGTCCTACTGTGGATGGACGAAATCCTGCACCACCTTAAGCAACCCTGAAATGATTCCCGGTAACCAACAGACCATGGATTCCCATGGATGGCTTCAAAGAGGTACCTAAGAGGATTTCGTCCGCCACAGCCTCCTGGAACAAATAAACATATTTCCAGTAGTGAAACCGATTCCCTTTTCAACCAAAAGGGGGGAACACAAAAACATCATTTCAGCAAATGGAAGCCACTAAACCCAGGGACACCCGCCCCTATGAAAAAATGGTTGTTTCGGGACCCGGTTCCTTTAAGATTCCGGGGTTTCTTAGGTGGTGCGAGAAGCGCTTTCGCAACTGCCCACAGTATGAAGGTTTCGCGGAATAAGGGTACCCTTTTTTTCTGTAGTCGATTTCAGTAGGGGAACCCTCCCACCCAACAAAGGGAAAAGAAAGGGCACCTAGCTGGGGGACCTAGACCATGGTTGAAACCATTGTTTGTTGGTATTTACAGGTGAAGAATCATTCCAGGGTTTCTTAGGTGGTGCCTAAGAGGATTTTGTCCGCCCACAGTAGGACCTTTGGAGATCACCACCGCCTCCCTGCAAAAAAAAACATATTTCCAGTAGTGAAACCGGTCCCTGTTCAACCAACAAGGGGGGGAAAAACAAAACAAAAAATGGAAGACACAGGTCTGAAGGTTTCGCGCCGCGCGGCCGAAGCCCGCCGGCTCAGCGGCTCGATGAGGGGCGGTTCCAGCTCCGGGGCCGTCTTGGCCCCGCGCGCCTGGCGAGGCGCGCCCCGTGCCGGAACCCGCGGGGTGGGTGGATTTTTTTTCCGGGGACTCAAAGGCGTAATGTCAATCCCAGATTTAGAAACCCCTGGTTGATTCTGCAGGGAAATCCTCCAATAAAGACAGAAACAAAGGAAATGCCCCACCTCTGGTTTATTCATAGGGGGTGTCTCCTTTTAGTGGGGATTCACTTTTGGAGGGAACACCCGAAACATCCCCCTAATAATGGGACGGGTTGCTTTCTGCGAAGCCCTACTAGAAGTTTTTAACTTCTAGTAGTTTGATTGGAAAACCTACTAGTTGGCAAAAGTTAAAGTCCTAACATCCCTTGGCAAAATGCACAACAGCCTGGTAAGCTCTTCAAAGGCGTACCAGTCATAGTCATACCGTTTCAAGAAAGGTCTCTATGGAAAGTGCTTTTAGGCACAACAAACAAGAGAAAACCACAATAATGGTTACTTAAAGAAATCTCGTAGAGATGGGACCCTTGAACACAGTTTTTGGGTTCCAGAGTGAGCCTGTAAGAAATCGACACCGTTTGGGATGCCAGCAGCGCAGCCCACCAAGAGAGCCACGCAGCAACTGGGAAAGCCAGCTGCTTTCAAACACTACAGTTGCCCATGAAACAGCACTAGACGTGCCCCTCCCTCATTCGCGCAAGAGAAGGTTGCGCAAAGCCCAGCCAAGAAATACGGATCTTTTAGAAGAATGCGAGGTAAAGAAAATTGGGTAATGAAACCCTTGGAACTCTTTGGTCGCAACGTCACGACCCATCACTCCCCAATGTTGGCTATCCTCAAAAAACCAAATCTCTAAGCATCACGCAGGAAGAGGACTTGGTAGATTTCCTCCCCATCACCAGACCATGGCGGAAACTCGCTTCAACTTGGTCAAAGTGATGCTAGCCTTGTGGGCCCTCACTTTCAGGCCTTGCCAACACAACACAAATCTTCGGAGACTAGGTCCTCCAGTAGTTTGAGGATAGAATAAGTTGGTACCCTATTTTTTCTGTAGTGCATTTTAGTAGTGGAACCTCCCTACGAAAAAAAGGGGTGAGAAAGGGGACTACTGCAGGGCCAGGAGAAGCTAGAGAAGTTGCCGGGCCGGTTGGCATGCTCTCTCCTGGCCTCACCATTTGCAGGTGTGCCCCGCGGTCGCGAGCCCGATGCGGATTGGCGTTTGGGCCGCTTCTTCTTGTTGATGCGCTTCCTCAGCTTGGTTGCTGGCGAGACCCCCAAAAGTTTAACTTTTTTTGGGTTTAGTGGAAAACCCAACTTGATTTCAACCAAAAAGTTAAAGTCTAAAGATCCAACGCAATAGAAGTCAAGTCAGTTGCTCAAAAGGACCTGAGTGGATTGGGCAAAAGCAGGTCTAGCTTCTTGCTTGCACAGGTTGGTCTTTCAAACAGTGCCTTGAATGGCCAGAGGAAACCGAAATCCAAACCGGTGACCCTTGAAGGGTGCAATGTGGACTGCAGGCACGGAACAACCGGGCCAAAAGGCCGGAGGTCAGTGCCTCCCAAGAAGGGGGATCCTTCTCAGAACCCAGCAAAATCGCCAAGCGAGGAAACCAACTTTGCCTCAACATGGGGTAGCCACACAAATGGGTGGTATTCCCTTTCACGCGACCCAACAAGTACCCCGAAAAAACACAACACACACACACCCATTTAGAATTGACCCAAACAAATTGGTGACAGGTGAGTCAAAAACAAGCTCCAAAAAGAGGAAACACATTTTCTGGTGCGGGCGGTGCATGAAAATAGGACGAACCTTTCCCATACCAAAAGATCAAAATGGTTTGAACACAACTCGCCAATTTGTTCAACAGCCCGGCGATGGGCCAAAAACAACTCAGGCACCTTGAGGGAAACCCTGCAGCTTCCCTCGAATGGGTTTGGATTGGCGGTTTGGAGGTGTGGAGGTTGGGTGGTTTCCCATTTAAGAACCAAGGGTTCAAATCCCCCACACCGCCAATCCAAACCAACAATTCGGGGTTAGCTGAACCCTTGCCTTTCCGCCGCAAAAAGAATGAAAAAGAAACGACAACAACTGTGCCTTGTTTTTGTGGGGTTCCCTTGCCTAACCCTGCCCCCCCCCTCAAAACACACGGCCGGATCTCCACTACAGCAACTAGGATGGATGTTTCAGGCCAAGCTTCAGCATGGCTGCCTCCATATGCGCAAAGCCGCAAAAGTTGGCCTGCCGCGGGTTTTGTTCAATAGGAATGGGACCCAACATTACTTTTTTGGTGCTCCTTTCGGCCTCCCGGCCACTTTTTTACAAGAGCAGCCTCCCAAAAAAAAATGGGCGAGCCACCCAAGACCCACATCTACCCAAACCGGTGGAGTTCCTGGCTTCTGGAAGGGTTTGTTCCTTCAGCTGCAAAAAGGAGCTGAGCTGTTTGCCGAGTTGGGAACATGGAAAGATCCAAGCAAGCAGCCCAAGTCTTGATTGCCCCCGGAAAACTGGCGATGCCCGTTTCTTAGAACCCTCATGTCCGAACCGCCCGAGTGTTCGCGGGCTCCTTCCGGGAGTTCTTCTACTGGCTGATTGTTTGCTCTTTCGCCCCCTGAAGATTTTTGTTTTTAAAAACAAAAAATCTGCCGAGCAGTGAAATCGTTCCCTTTAATCATCCAAACTCCAAGCGTACCTTTGGATTGTACTTTTGCGGGGCCAGGTTGAACCATGTTTTTCTGGTATGGTTTTCGTAAGTGTTTAATTAAGTGTTTGAACTAAATTTAAAATAATCAAAACGGAAAAAACACAAATGTCAGCCAATGGAAGCCTTGGAAGTCTCCAGGCCCGAGAGGATCCGGAGGCGTATCGGCCGGAAGAAACACGCACGAAAACGCAACGCCCCCAAACGGGCGGGGTAGAAAAGCCGTTTCCTGGAGTCTCCATGACCCTTCAAACATGGGTCCAGGACCCCTTTATTTTGGGTAATGACCACATGTTTAAAGGGTCATGGAGACTCAAGGTTGACCTTTTGGCAAGCCCCATGCGACCCACGTGATCCCAAAAGTTGGGGATACCCTTGCAAGTAGAAATATATACGTTTTCTGGACTCATATGGCTATATACTTGTACCCTCAAACATGGGGTGAACATGAACATTCATCTCCAAATGCCGTCCACAAAAATGTCCCCAGTCAAAATTCACCTCCATATCTGTGTGGCACTAACCCAAAAGCAAATAGGATATAAAATCCACCAGGAAAACCTTTTGTCCAAGAACCCCGCGGCAGCCACAAAGGGGTCTCTCAAGCACGCTGCAGCGCTGAGGGCGGAAGCCAACCAACTCTTGAGCCCACCGAGTCCACTTCCAAAACCCAGCCGCTTGAGGGAATCCACTAAATTGGACTGCTTAGTTGCCCAAAGCGAATCGACCATTTGACCTTCTGGTTTCCCTGATTTCTCCAGTTTTAGTAAAGGTCCCAAAAGGTTAACCTTTTGTTTCTGGGTCCCTTGGGCAAGTGAGACTCGTAAAGGTTATCTTCCATGTTTTTTTTTTTTTCCGCAGATCGATTCCCTGGTAAAACTAAGAGGGCAAAATACAAAGTATTCTTGAGCAAATGGAAGTTATGATTGGCGGTGGTGTGGTAGTTTAGGAAGGGTTGCCCATTTGCCCCCTACAAGAACCAAGAAGTCAAATCCCCAAAGCACAAATCCAGACAACAAATTCTTGCGAGACCCCCTGGGTTCAATGGATAACCCCTTGATTTCCACCAAAAAGTTGAAGTCTAGAGATCCAACCCAGGAGCAATCATCCCAAGGGGTAGGAATCCGACATCAATTTCTCAGCTGTCCTTGTCCTCCGACTCCTGGAGGAGCTTGTCCACATCCATGCCAGACCACTTGCCGACCAGCGAGCCGCTGCTAGACTGGCAAGGGCTACAGATTGTCAGCCGGAGACAACCCTGCAGAAAGAAAGCCCACCGTTTTTGGTTTTGTTGAGCATTTGGCTGGAAGTGTCGTAAAAAAGGGGGATGTAAGGGGAATCATTGCTTTTGTTGGGGAAACGTCCTCCCTGTAAGAATCCACAAGGTTTATCAATCCGGGGTCAGCATTCAGCAAATTGTCAGAACCTGGGAATAACAACCCCCTGGTTGATCAATAGGTAGTGTTCGCATTCCAATTCGGATTCATCACTTTTGGAGTGGAACAACCCCCCTATTCATAGCGCGGGCTTGTTGATCCGCTCCGAAGAATTAATTTGTGGCTGGCTCTCCTTTGGCAAAGATCTGAATCCGCACGGGTGTCTTTCCAGTGAGAAGGATTGACTTACTTGCCCAAACTTGCCCAAACGACCAGAAATAAAAGGCTTTGTGGCCATGACTTAATCCAAAAGATTAAAATAGGAACCAACGTGTATGTCGGCATTGGAAACGTGAGTGAACGGCACTGGACGGGAGGACGGTCGCATACGACCCTACCCGCCGGTCACATTTGACCCTACCCTACTTTGGCTTCAAAAACCATGCCAACATGGCAGCGTAAAGCTCCAATTCCACGACATGGCCACGCGAAACGCGCCGGTCACATTTGACCCTACCCTACTTTGGGCTCAAAAATCAGTGCCAAATGGTAGTACTATGTTCCAATTCCACGGCAGGGCCACGCGAAACGCACCGGTCACATTTGACCCTACCCTACGTTGGGCTCAAGCAACATGGCCAACTGGCAAAGAAATGGCAGCATCAAGCTCCAATTCCACGACATGGCCACGCGAAACGCACCGGTCACATTTGACCCTACCCTACTTTGGGCTTAAAATCAGTGCCAAGTGGCAATACTATGTTCCAATTCCACGGCAGGGCCACGCGAAACGCACCGGCCACAAGCGACCCTACCCTACTTTGCGTTCAAGCAACATTGCCAGCTGGCAACGAGATGGCAGCATCAAGCTCCAATTCCACGGCAGGGCCACGCGAAACGCACCGGTCGCATTTGACCGTACCCTACCTGACGGTTTCTTGCCAAATGCGTCACTTTAGGTCTTGAGGCTTTTACATCGCTTTCAGGTATAGTCATCACATCACTTTAGGGCTTTCTGGTTTGCTGTCACTTCTTTAGTTAGTCACCACATCACTTTAGGGCTTTCTGGCTTGCTGTCACTTCTTGAGGTAGTCACCACATCACTTTAGGGTTTCTGGTGCGCTGTCACTCCTTTAGGCAGTTACCACATCACTTTAGGGTTTCTGCTGCGCTGTCGCTTCTTCAGGTAGTTACCACATCACTTTTAGGGTTTCTGCTGTGCTGTCACTTCAGGTATAGTCACCACATCACTCTAGGGTTTAGGGTTTAGCTGTCACTTCTTCAGGTAGTTACCACATCACTTTTAGGGTTTCTGCTGCGTTGTCACTTCAGTTCTAGTCACCACATCACTTTGGGGTTCTCTGGTTTGCTGCCACTTCTTTAGGTAGTCACCACATCACTTTAGGGTTGCTGCTGCGCTGTCACTTCTTGAAGTAGTCACCACATCACTTTTAGGGTTTCTGCTGCGTTGTCACTTCAGTTATAGTCACCACATCACTCTAGGGTTTAGGGTTTAGCTGTCACTTCTTCAGGTAGTTACCGCATCACTTTTAGGGTTTCTGCTGCGTTGTCACTTCAGGTATAGTCACCACATCACTCTAGGGTTTAGGGTTTAGCTGTCACTTCTTCAGGTAGTTACCACATCACTTTTAGGGTTTCTGCTGCGTTGTCACTTCAGGTGTAGTCACCACATCACTCTAGGGTTTAGGGTTTAGCTGTCACTTCCTCAGGTAGTTACCACATCACTTTAGGGTTTCTGCTGCGCTGTCGCTTCTTCAGGTAGTTACCACATCACTTTTAGGGTTTCTGCTGCGCTGTCACTTCAGGTATAGTCACCACATCACTCTAGGGTTTAGGGTTTAGCTGTCACTTCTTCAGGTAGTTACCACATCACTTTTAGGGTTTCTGCTGTGCTGTCACTTCAGGTATAGTCACCACATCACTCTAGGGTTTAGGGTTTAGCTGTCACTTCTTCAGGTAGTTACCACATCACTTTTAGGGTTTCTGCTGCGTTGTCACTTCAGTTATAGTCACCACATCACTTTAGGGTTCTCTGGTTTGCTGTCACTTCTTTAGGTAGTCACCACATCACTTTAGGGTTGCTGCTGCGCTGTCACTTCTTGAAGTAGTCACCACATCACTTTTAGGGTTTCTGCTGCGTTGTCACTTCAGTTATAGTCACCACATCACTCTAGGGTTTAGGGTTTAGCTGTCACTTCTTCAGGTAGTTACCGCATCACTTTTAGTGTTTCTGCTGCGTTGTCACTTCAGGTATAGTCACCACATCACTCTAGGGTTTAGGGTTTAGCTGTCACTTCTTCAGGTAGTTACCACATCACTTTTAGGGTTTCTGCTGCGTTGTCACTTCAGGTGTAGTGACCACATCACTCTAGGGTTTAGGGTTTAGCTGTCACTTCCTCAGGTAGTTACCACATCACTTTAGGGTTTCTGCTGCGCTGTCGCTTCTTCAGGTAGTTACCACATCACTTTTAGGGTTTCTGCTGCGCTGCACTTCAGGTATAGTCACCACATCACTCTAGGGTTAGGGTTTAGCTGTCACTTCTTCAGGTAGTTACCACATCACTTTTAGGGTTTCTGCTGCGCTGTCACTTCAGGGTAGTCACCACATCACTCTAGGGTTTAGGGTTTAGCTGTCACTTCTTCAGGTAGTTACCACATCACTTTTAGGGTTTCTGCTGCGTTGTCACTTCAGTTATAGTCACCACATCACTTTAGGGTTTTCTGGTTTGCTGTCACTTCTTTAGGTAGTCACCACATCACTTTAGGGTTGCTGCTGCGCTGTCACTTCTTGAAGTAGTCACCACATCACTTTAGGGTTTCTGGTGCGCTGCCACTCCTTTAGGCAGTTACCACATCACTTTAGGGTTTCTGCTGCGGTGTCGCTTCTTCAGGTAGTCACCACATCACTTTTAGGGTTTTGCTGCGCTGTCACTTCAGGTATAGTCACCACATCACTCTAGGGTGTAGGGTTTAGCTGTCACTTCTTCAGGTAGTTACCACATCACTTTTAGGGTTTCTGCTGCGTTGTCACTTCAGGTGTAGTCACCACATCACTCTAGGGTTTAGGGTTTAGCTGTCACTTCTTCAGGTAGTTACCACATCACTTTTAGGGTTTCTGCTGCGTTGTCACTTCAGTTATAGTCACCACATCACTCTAGGGTTTAGGGTTTAGCTGTCACTTCTTCAGGTAGTTACCACATCACTTTTAGGGTTTCTGCTGCGTTGTCACTTCAGGTATAGTCACCACATCAATGTAGGGTTTGGGGTTTAGCTGTCACTTCTTCAGGTAGTTACCACATCACTTTTAGGGTTTCTGCTGCGTTGTCACTTCAGGTGTAGTCACCACATCACTCTAGGGTTTAGGGTTTAGCTGTCACTTCCACAGGTAGTTACCACATCACTTTTAGGGTTTCTGCTGCGTTGTCACTTCAGTTACAGTCACCACATCACTTTAGGGTTTTCTGGTTTGCTGTCACTTCTTCAGGTAGTCACCACATCATTTTTAGGGTTTCTGCGCGGTGGCCAACGCGGGAGAACTAAAATGAGCACGCAAAAAGCCACCACCACCTGGTCGGCACGCACGGGCCACAACATTACAAGACAACAACCAAGAATGCCCATGCACATTGCCTCCAACAACACAACTAACATACGCGATCATCCTTCCATAACAAAACAAAAGGCTCCGGTCACATTTGATCCAACCTCACTCTCAAAAGGGGGCCCTTGAGTTGCTCGTTTTTTACGACGGAACAGGGGCCCCGGTCACATACGACCCTACCTCCGGTCACCTTTGTCCCTACTGGATCTGTTAGATACATCGAATGCTGCGTTCCAATTCCACGGCAGGGCCACGCGAAACGCACCGGTCACATTTGACCCTACCTCACTGTCAAAAAGTGGCTCTTCAGTTGCATGGTTGTTACAACGGAACAGGGGCCCCGGTCACATGCGACCCTACCTCCGGTCACATTTGACCCTACCTCATCGTGAGGTAGGGTCAAATGCGACCACGTTGAGGTAGGGTCAAATGCGACCGTCCTGCCGCACTGGACGGGTCGAAAGGATGAGAACTGCGGGATCGAACCATCTGGGGCAAAACGACAACAAAAAAAAACTCGCGGCAGCTGGGTCGGACACGCGTGTCCAGCATTGCTCCCCAAAGCCACGGTGAGGGAAACTCGGCACAAGACGCATACGCAAACTGCTCCTCACAAGCTGGGGTTGTTATTCCAGTCCAGGAAGTCAGGAAGCGAGTTGCCCCTTACATCACACTCACCCCCCAAAGGGTTCCAAAGGCTCGAGCTGCCAGCCGTCAAAGAGAGATTGGCCCAAGACTTGCCTTTGGAAAGCAAAGCCTTGTACACTGCTCCTGCCCGGCGCTCGGCTTAACACCTCGCCGCTGGCGTGATGAATAGACTTGAGCCAAAAAGGCGAGCTGTTGAGCCCATGTTAGTCAACCCCAGTTCATTAGGGCGGTTTCCCTAACGTGATGACTCCACACGAAAACCAAAAAGCGAAGCCACCCATTCTTGGCTGCAGACTCAAACCCTAGATACCCTAATATGACACCTTGGTGGGACCCCTACCAATCTGGGGGGTTGATTTGTATGGGGGTCAACCTGATTTCGACTCGTGCCTTGGGCTTGTCGCTCCTAGCCAGCGGCTGTAGGCCGCCCTTCCTGAGATTCTGAATCCTCGGCGCGAGGTGCCTGTTGCAACCGGCCCGAGCAACCCGTCCAGGCTGGTGGTCTAATGCCCCTGCCGCGTTGGGTGGCTCGTCGCCTTTTTTTTTGGGGGGGGGACCTCCAAAAAATCGAGGGGTACCTTCCATTTCCATTCTTTCCAGGGATCCTTCTTTCTAGAAAACCTCAGGAAATGCAGGGGAAAATGGAGGGTTTTGAAAAGAACGATGGTTGAAAAGAATGGGGAATCGACCCCTAGAAAAATGTAAGCTTTCTTTTTGGTTTCCCTATCCTCAAACAGAGACACACCCATTTGTTGCCACAAAAGGTCCGTTCAACGGGGCGATTGGTCACTCCAAAGGAGACCTGCCGAGCCACAAAATGGGCACAGGGGTTCGGAAAATGACATGTGGTTTCCGCCCGAACTTGTGATTGTCGTGTTCCTCCTTTAAAAACCACCCAAAAAGGATACCGAAGTAGCAACTGAAAAAAAGAAAGAAAACACCCAAACCACCCATACCTGGGCTGTACCTTTCCCCCGCAAAAAAAACGACGCAGAATGGATACCCTCAAGTGAAAGCCACGCTTTTCTCGGGCAGACTCATCCATTCCGTGCTGCGCCGACTTTACAACCCTTGGCACGGTAGCAAAAAAACTGAGTGTTTTGTGCAGCCCCCAAAACCAGAAAAATGATCGGAACAGCAAACATGTTCAAACAAAAAAATACGCAATGAACAAACAACAAACAACACACAGCCAAAATAGCAACAAAAACACCAAACAAAAACATTATATACATATATATATATATATGAATAGAAAAGGAGAAAAAAACAAACAAAAACAACCCACTTGGCTCCATTCCAACGTTTCCGTGCGGCCGAGCGTCTCCTGCACAATGCGGTCGTTCAGCTCCTGCTGCCGCCGCTCCCAGGCCGCGGCCAACTCGCCGAAGACCTGCGCGGTGGCATGCTGCACCGCCTCGCTGATCTGCAGCGCCTCGGATCCGAACATCGAAGGGTTTTTGCTGTTGCTTGTGCTTTCTCTTTTTTTTTTTTTTGGGGGGGGGGGGGGGTATTACACCCCGGGAATGCACCCGGGTATTGACCCCAATAAAGGCGCATGATCGAATAAAGACGTGCTAGTTTGCACCGTTTAAGGGTGTAATGCCAGGGTGTAAACAAAAACCCTCAGAGAAAGACCGACGCCGCTGGGGCCCTGGAGGCGGAAAACCGAGCTGTATCCATGTTTGCCTTTTGCTTTGTTTAAAGTCCGGGAAAATATAGTTACCTGAGTTTGGGGCTGTCTTCCATTTTCTGAGTTGTTTCATGGGGCTCGGATGCGGCCAGCGAGGGCGTCAAGTTGTGCCCAGTGATTGCCCCAAGGCGAAAATGAAGCCATCCAGGTCCTCCAGTAGAGAGGTTAGAAGAAGGGTACCAACTGTTGTCTGTAGTCTATTTTAGTAGGGGAACCCTCCCCCAAAAAAGTCTGTAAAAGGGCACTACTGGGGGCCTAGCCTCCCTCTGGGTGTGCCTAAAATCTCCATGAACCTGTAAAACTGGTTGGTCATTACCCAAAATTTTGCTAGGGGTCATGGAGACTCTTCGTGCCCTTTTTGGCTGGTCTCTGAAGGGGAAAAACAAGAGGAGACTGCACATTTTTCTGGGGTTCCCCCTATTTCAAGACAGACCCATTCTTGCCTAATTCAAGTCCAGAAAATCATGCCTGGGTTTGGGGCGGTCTTCGTTTTTCTTTTTAGTTGTTTGCTTTTCTTGAGTCTAACTTGTTGATTTTCAAGGGAAGCGATAGCCGCACCTCCCCTCAGCCCCCCTTGGTAAACCTCAAGGAATCTTGAGAGAGCCAGAAGAGCTGAGTACCTTTTAGTTATTGGGAGGTTTTGCTGGGTTGGGGTTGGCCTGGCAAAAAAGATGCTGGCCCCGCTATTCCACTGGTAGGTTCAAGGGGAAGCATCCCAGCTTGTGACTTTGATACCATCCTGACCTCTGAAATTGCCGACTTTGTTCCCCAAAGCTATGGGGTCTCTGAAAAAGGCGGGCAGAGTGCAGGAACGGCTCCGAAGGTTTGAAGGGCTCCGGGTGAAGGGAATCGGGTGGTGCTGATCTCCTTACCACGACACAACTCCAGACGGTTGGGGATCCTCGGCTTGCTTACCACTAGACAGGGTGAGGGCAGTCAATGGTGCAACTCGAGTATTGCTGGCTCTCAGCAAGGCAGTTGGAATGACCCCACACTTACCCCTTGAAACTCCCTGCGCCCTGGGGAAGTTCTCATCTTTTACAGACATATAGCCCATGTTGCCCCCAACAAGTTGAGAAAAAAGTTGTGTGTTTTCAAGAGGTGAGCGGTTTCAAGCCCTCCCCCCATTCCAGAAGCAAATTGCCAGGAGCCCGAAGCCCAGCCCAAAGCCCAGCCGTGACAGGCCAAGCAGCGAGCTCCTCGGGGATCCCGTCCGGCATGGCCGGCTTCGCCGTGGCGCCGGGCATCGCTTCGAGCCCGCGGAAGTCGGCGGACGTCGGGAGCCGCAAGCCGTGCTTTCGTTGACTTCGGGGTCCCGGGAACAGATGGGGCCATGGGCCTTTTTCCAAATCCGAATCGCACCCCCAGTCCCAATCCAACCAGTAAGCACTGGGCTTTTTTCCAAATCCAGAATCGCAGCAGTGAACATCCGATTCAATCCAACCACGAAAATAGGCTCTAAAATGGGTGGTGCACTGGCACCTACCAACCAAAAATTGTACCACTGGTTTGGACCAGCCATGTATGTCCAAGTCATAGGTTCCCTTTGAAAGCAACAAGGGAAAATGGATCATATGATTAAGCAAATGGAAGCTTTTGAAGAGCCTCAAAATAGAGCCGATTTCCCCTATTCAACATGACCCCAAAGGCATATTCACTTTGAAGTGAGTCATATCGAAGGTCAAGTGGTTCAACCGATGGTTCTGATTAGTTGGTGACACCTGCTTTTGGTGACCCCTATTTAGTTTGCCTGAGTGTGAGATAGTGTGAGCTCGGGTTCCTTACAATGTTCCCCCTTGATTTTTTTGGGAACCTTAGCTTTGGTCCCTTTCCCGAGATGGCCCAAACAAAGCCCGAACTTTTCCTTGGCCACCGAAATGGTCTTCAGAGAAAAAAGTTTTAAAGTCCAGGAACTCCGATGAGAATGAACCAACATGCCGCAAAGGATGTGAGCCGCTTTGCTTTGCCTCGCTGAGCTTGACAATCCATTCCTCCCTTTGAACTAGAGGTCTTTCTCAACCCTGGGCATCCCACCTACCGAGAGGGGGGGCCCGGGTCTTCCCAATTCCATTTCTCTAGTCTTCCCAATGGAACCAGAAATGGAGATCTCCTAGGGTCATCCCCCTCCCCCTCCCCCAACTCCATCTTTAGGGGGTTGGGGGGTTCCTAGGTTGTCTAGATCCTCCAGTAGAGAGGTTGGAACAAGGGTACCAACTTTTGCCTGTAGTCTATTTTACGAGGGGAACCCTCCCGCAACAAAGGGTACAAGGGCCCTACAGGGACCTAGTTGTATAATATGAAAGGCACCTCCCTCACTTGCAGTCCGCAGTTCCAAGCGGCCATCGTGCGTGGCTCGCTCCTCAGAGCCATCAGCGCATGCAATTCCAGTGTCCACGCAGCAAATCTGTGAGGACAATCAATCTGAAACCATCCCTTGTACGTATATGTTCGCATCAGCACTCGCTTCCTGAGTGCATTGGCCAACAAAAAGTCCAGGAACTGTTCATCTACCACTAACATCGCGTCCACTAATATCGCTTCAAAAGGTACTTCTCATCTACCACTAAAAATCGCTTCACAACGTCCAGGAACTTCTTGAACCACCACTAAAATCGCTTGAAAAGGTCCAGGAACTCGTCATCTACCGATACAATCGCTTAAAAAGGTCCAATGAATCTTGATCTGCCACTAAAATGGTCTAGCAACAAATCCAGGATAACTCGGGAAGTAAGAGCAAGACCAACCCTCGGCACCGGAACCGCCCGTTGAGAAAAGTCGCCACTTTCCATGTGCCGGGCAAGTGGAAACCCCTGGCAACGCAGGAAGAAACATGAAGGAAGAGGCCTTCCAGAAGTGCGAAGAGGTGCAGGGGTATGCAAGCGAAGTCCGTCAATGCTAACTGGTAGGTTGGAGGGGGAACGCGGAAAAAAGGCTCGTGATGGAAAACTCTCCAATGGTTTCAGGACAAACTGTAACATCTTAACAACCAGTTGACCCTGCAAATCCGATTCCCCCCAAAGACTCTCTCCTCCCCGGGGATCCTTTTCTACTAGAGGGCCTCGGCCTGGCCGTCCCCCTGGCCCATCCCAACGTTCCCAACGTCTGGCCAGGGGTCGTCACCCACCCGGGCCCAGCTCGACAAATCACGGCCCAGCAGACCATCCAGCTCGGCCTGGTGATTCGAGCCAAGTTGTTCGGGCCCGGGACCATTCGAAGAAGCCAAGTCGAAAAGAAGCCATTTCGTTCAAAAAGCGCTAGTTGCTTGTTCCAAAACCGGCTGCTTTCCATAGACTTGGCATTGTGTTTGGATCGTTTGCTGGCTAGAATAGGTTCAAGTTGGCTCTGCAAAAAGGGATCTCCTAACATGGCCCTCCTTGCAGTTACCGGTTGAACAGCCCAGCCAATCTTGCAACATGAGGGGTTGAACTACGGGCGAACACACTGGAACATTTTAGCTCATGACTCCTAGAATCCGACGAATCTTGCAAAAAGTCCTTGTGCAACAAAAGGAATCTCAAATCTGTGTGGAGTCCCTTCGGTGTTGCCTTCCAAAAATATCATAAGTCCGGCTTCCTTACCCTAAAAATGGTACCATCAACAAGGCATCATTGGTTTCATGCAAAGTGGCTGGACTGCCTAACGTTCTCAGCCAAAAGCACTAAGTTGCAGCCCCCTCCCAGGACTAAAGTGGACCTAAATAGGTGCTCATGTTCCAACGCGCCCCAATGAGTGCGCCTTTTCGGGTTTTTTTCAGATACGGACCCTTGGCTCTCTGAGTTGCGCAGACTACCTGGAAATCAACGGCTAACGTGTTGGGGTGCCCTGACTCGGCTTCGGGTTGCACCAGACTTGGCCACTCACCTTTTGGGGCCATGACTGCACCAAACATAAGAAACCAAGGGGTCAGATCAGGCAAACAAGCTGAACCTCAGCTTCCCTCTGATTGGTTTGCTTTGTCAAGTTCACATCTACCCTCAAGAACCAGGAGCGCACATCCAAATTTCTAATTCACCAATCCAAACCCAAAAGATACGTGAGCACCGGTTCAGTGGGCCAACCGGAGGCCAGAGAAGAAGTGTTTTTGTTCAACGGTTGGCCTCAAAATCTATTTGGACCTCCCCAAAGGGAGCTCCAACGACCCAAACACAAACATCACCTGAACGCGGCCCTCGCCTTCTAACCGCGCGACGTCGCGGACCTCGCCTTGATGTCCGGATAGGCCTTCTCCAAGTCCGACGCCCACGGGAAGTCCTGCTTGGCCCACCAGGCGCGGGCCGTTAGGCCTCCGGACTTCCGGGAGGGGCTGGTTTCGAGCATGTGCCTAGCACCTCCGATCGGTAGCTCCCAAAGGCTCCCCGTTGAGAAGCAAACGTTTGGAGAACCAGCCTAACATAGGTCGCCTTTTGGAAACATAGATGGCGGTAAATGGAACAACACCCATCTAAACCAGTGCCATCTACTGTTGACCAGGCCACCTAAAAAAAATACGTGGTCCCCAAACAGACCTCCGATCGAAAAGGCTCCGAAAAGGCTCCCCGGGTCCGGCAGCTCCGCAGCTCCTTTCAAAGCAACTTTGGGAGAGCTCCGGAACGGCTCCTTTTTGAGACACCAGCTAGGCTTTGGAGGGAAGCGTTTGACTAGGTCCTCCAGTAGAGAGGCTAGAATAAAAAAGGGTACCGTTACTTTTTTCAGGACGTCTATTTCAGTAGTGGAACGCCAAAAAAAACCCAAAGGAAAAGGGTCAGAAAGGGCACCTAGCTGGGGGACGGAGCGCCATGAGCCGCGTGCCTGAAAAAAAAACCCGGCCGCGCGCGCGGCGCGGCCCCGGCCTTTCACAAAGATGGGGCACCTCTGCCACTCGTCCGCCCACAAGGCGCCGGCGTGGATGGCGCGCCGCGCCACAGCGCGGGCCTCCTCACGCCTGTAAGGTGTGGGGTGGTTGGTGGGGTGGTTGGTGGGGTGGTTGGTGGGGGGATTGGATGTTCGACAAAGTTGCTGTTCCAAGCAACTAAGTTGGCTTCAACACAGAAGTAGACCGCGCAAGTGGAACCGTTGGTGATAAACTGCCCTGAACGCAACTGGCCCCCAACAATTGGGAGCCCCCTCACCCGGAAGAAAACAAAACAAAGATTCCGGTTGGTTCCACACCATTTGTGTTCCGGTACCCCAAGTGAAGCCGGGCGTGTCTGCATGTCCCAAGAAAGCCATCCGCTTCGACCTTCGGGGCTGAACCACCTTGGGTTCGAGGCTTCGAGGGTTTGCAGTCACGGGCTTTCCCAGGAAAATGTTGATCAATTCAGGGGTGGCTTCCATTGAAAGGATCGCCACTTTGGGAAGTTCCAACGAAAAGTATGGATATTCGGAAAAGGGCCTGCAATGGCCTGCCCCCGGTTTTGAAGGAGCTTTGAGGGACCCCTGCCCCTGAACAAATGCGTCGCCTTGCCCCTGATTGGCTGAGTTGAAAGAGAGTCCCACAACACACAAAAACACAAACGCACGACGTTGAACGGAACCCCCCAAAGCAAGAAAAAACAACAATGGCAAGTGATAAATACATATGGTAGGCCTGGAACACTGCTTGAACGCATTAGCCTGGCTAGGCCCGGGTCCCCTCCAAAGAAAACAACCCAAAGGGTTCTCTTGTTGCTCCCTTTTTCAGGGTTGCTTCCTTTCCACCACCATGGGGCCCATGGGGTGCATAAGTAAACTGCTTTTCGGGTTGTTCCCTTTACACCACACCTCTTTTTTCTTCGCAACACACACAAGAAAACAAAGCCCGTGCCTCTTCTTTAAATCTGTGGTTTGCAGGGTCCAATCTACTTAAACTCACCTGCCCGAAGGACCAAACAAAACGTTCACCTTTTGGAGCCAAGGACCAAGCTTCTCAAACTGTCAGATCTGGCCGATTCGCTTTAGATCTGGCCGATTCGCTTTCAAATGACACATCACAGGAAGAGCAAAAGACAGTGTCAAAATTGTCCCATGTCCCGGACATTTGATTCAAGGGTCTGTCTTTTGTGTGTCCCTTTTTGTTTTGGGTTCCAAAGACGCCTAAGGAAACCCCACACAATTTGTTGGGGCAAGTGACCAAGAATCCGCAACCCGAACTCGCCTCCCAGAGGATTCGAGGAACAGCACCAGCTCCAAGTAGCCATGCCCACACAAAGGCGCGCTGTCCAGCACCTTGCGAAAGAAGGAGTCGGATCTCGGAGCAATCGATCTCGCTCGTTGATAATCTCTTGGTTGCTGCTGACCCCCTGCAAAAAGTTTAACTTCTTGGAGGTTTAGTGGAAAACCCCTTGATTTCCAAAAAGTTAAAGTCTAAAGATCCAACCATCCTGTTCTATATTGCCCGTAGACCTTACTCCCACCAAGGGAAACTCAATAGTTTTGGCGAATAGATGAGCCACGATCAAAACGAAATCCATGTAACGAAATCCATGTAAAGAAATACCAGAGCGGCACCCATTTGTGGTTGGGACTGCCCCCTACCCTCCAATTGCCTTTGCTTTGTTTCGCTCAGGTGATGTTTCGAGTTTCGGACCTTGGGTTGGCATTGAAAGGTAACCAAACACTTCAGGGGAACCCTATCAGATCCTGTCAAATGAGTGTGGATGGACGAAATCAGTGACGAAATCCTGAACCATGGGAAGCCATTGTTGGCATTTACAAAAAAGAAAAGAAAAACATAGTTCCAGGGTCTCTCAGGCAGGTCTGTTTTGAGGATACCCTTAAAGATACCATTTCCCAGCAGCCCCCCCCCCCCTGCCTGGTAGTAGTAAGCCTCCGCCTCTTGGTGCCGCCCGGCGCGGTAGAGAAGGGTCGCCAAGAAGAGGAGCCGGGCTGGGTCCTTCTGGTCTGTCACGGACCTCAGATTGTCTGGTGTCCTTTTTGGAAAATAGATGGGTTTCCCTGGTAGATGATTGAACCACCAGGTACACCAGGGCCTTCTATTTTCTAAGCAAAACAACTAAAAGGACACCTATGCCTCAGATTGTGGAATCCCATACGATTGGGTAGGTACCATTTACCATTGCCGGGGTGGAGGGTTCCTTAGGGTTCCTTAGGGTTCCTTAGGGAGCGTTAGGGAATCCCCCCTTGGACCACCACCCATGGTTGCTTTCTGCCCTGCTAAAAGTGACTAACTTTTAGTGGGTTGAATGGAAAACCCATTAGTTGGCAAAAAGTGAAAGTCCTAACATCCAAGCAAAATGCACCTCTGTTATGGAATCTCCATTCGGGGGTAGGTGCCCTTGCGGGGGTGGGTAGAGTTCCTTTCGGGTTCCTGGAGGTTCTGTAGGGTTCTGTAGGGTTCTGCAGGGTTCCTTAGGGAGCCTTAGGAATCCCCTTCCCCTTAGAACCACCATCCTTCAGGCATTCCACAATCAGAGCATACCCAACCAATAGGTGCAGTTCGCGCACATTTGGGTGGCTCCTAAAAGAAAGGCACACCCATTTGAAGATTAACAGAACATGGTGCTGGCTGTTGTTCACAAAAGCCGTGGTTTAAGCACGCTTTGAACAAGCTATTTTTTGCATTCTTTGGCATCCCTTCAAAAGGGGGTTGATCTGCCCTACCCTGGATCTGAGAAGCACGAGCCCTGCAAGAAAGTGACGGCTTGTTGCTTGCTGGCTGCAAGGGACCCATTTGGGTGTCTTTGTCGGTCCTCCCTTTGGTTTCGAAGAGGAACCCATAGGAATACCACCATTTTGGGGAGTCCCCGAAAAAGATACGAGCGAGCCACCCATATCTGAAGGAAACCCCTTCATAAGTGAAGGGAACCCAAGCCAGGGGAAACCAAAAAGGGAAGCCAAGGGAAACCAAAAAAAGCCAAGGGAAACCAAAAGAAGCCAAGGGAAACCAAGAGAAACAAGGAACATGAAGTGCCTGCCCGTGGCAAGTCCTCAACTTCCACCTACAGTTGCAGGCGGAATACATGTGAACGTACAGTTCACCTTGAAGAAGTGCATTTTTTGCGGCTGAACATTTGTAACCAGGACTTGCGCAAGAACGGCACATGAGACAAACTGCATATCGCTCATCCGCTTGCGGCTTCCTGCAATGAGCAGGAAGCAGCATGGTACCTAGCCATCAATCTAGCACATGTATGAGACAGCGCTGAAGGTGAATGGAAACACAGGCTTGAAAACACCTGGTTGATAAATACTGTGGACGAAATCCTGCACCACTTTGAAGCCATGGGAAACCATTGCTCGTTTGTATTTACAGGGGAACCATCATTCCAGGATTTCTTAGGTGGTGCAAAATTTCGTCCATCCGCAGTAGGGGCCGTGACACTTCAGAGAGGGGTCTTGACTTTGTGGAACTGCCCCTACAAATGGCAGCTTCTCAAACTGGTGCACCGCGTTTTTAGTTGGTAGATGTTGGTAGTCAAGGGTAAAACCAACGGAAACCCCTAAATCCGAATCCAAAGTCAATATATCCCCCCTACCTTCAGGAGGAGGCGGGTGGGGGGTCCCCAGTTCCATTTATCTAGTCTTCCCCATAAAAGGGAACATGGAACCACAAATCGAACTTCAGGGGTCGAAATCCCCCCTCCCCAATTCCATTTTTGAGCGGGGGGATGTCAATATATGAGTCCGTATGGGGGAAAAAAACAGGGGCGGTTCCAGCGCGGCACAGGCGCACGGCTTGCTCGAAGCACGCCAGGCCGGCGGTGGTTTGGTCGTTCTTTCGGGCCTCGAATCCCACGCAATTTTCACTCCCCAGAAGGTCAAACCCAGAAGGTCAAACCCTCTCTCGGCAAACTCCCCAGGTCAAACCCAGAAGGAACCCTCCGCCAAAAAGGGGGTAAAAGGGCACTACTGGGGGACCTAGGTGAAATACGGGGTACTAGAAACCTGCATGGAGAATAGAAGGTGACCACCTCTTGGGACCTTGTCTACACCACGGGAAAACCAAGAGGTCAGATCCGGTCGCTTTGCATTGGGCAACGGAGGGTATCACAAGTGGCAGCCTACGGTTGGTGCAAGTAGGGAACAAGGAACCTCCCTCATTTACCGTCACCATGTGGATGAACCTCCAAATTTACTGAACATTTCCATGGTGTTGTGCTTGAAGCCCCTGAATTTACCGTAATTATTATGGTCTGTGACTTTCCGTCTGAATGATTCACTTGGGCAACCTGGCAACATCGATCAATGCGCGCCTCTGCCCGGTACTCGCGGACGCCAGCGGCCCAATGCTCATCGCCCATGGCGCGCGCGCGGGGCTCGGCGGGCGGAAGCCGGGTTTCCCTGGTAAACGGGTAAATGGATGGCATAAAAACTGGATTTTGGTGACCGTGTACAACTTGACGGGCTTCTCTGGTAATGGATGGCATGAAACCACGTCTACACCAGTACAAACGGTCTATTTTACCAACATAGCCTCAAAAGGACACCTAGGATCACTGGCTATCCCCCAAATCCAGTTAAACGATTGCCACTTTTGGAGGATCCAAAAGAAGGAGAATGGCGAAGAATATATGGAGTCATACTTAATGAGGGACCCTTTGAGCAGAATTTGGTGAAATCGAATTCATGCTCACTTTCGGGTAGATTCGAAGCCTTAACAATCATGCTCATACTGTGGATGGACAAACTCCTGCACCGCTTGGTAGGTGGTTTTCCCGGCTTGCATTTCATCAACCGATGCGCAGTGGATGTTGTCCATCCACAGCATCCTGACAGAATCCCTTGAGAGGAATCAGGAAGCCTCCACGCTTTCTAGCGCGAGCTTGCCGCACCGAACCGTTGAAACCAACGGGGCTGTACTCAAGATATAGGGTTGGCCAATCCGAATTTCCATAATCCCTATAGGACAGCCACTACAAAGGGGACCGGTTCCTTGCGTAACCCCAGGTAAGGATTAAGGATTGCCTTTGAACAGCCCTGACCAAGGCTAGAGCATGAGAAGGGAGGGAAGGGGTCTGGAAAAAGAACAACTCCGTCCCATGTTGGACGAAACAAAGGCCGCACAGAGCCATTTCAACATTTCCCAACTCGCACATACTTTTAAACATCTTGCTTCAACTTCCAAGTGCGGTTGCTCACAAGTAGCTAATTTCGCGGATTCTAATGTCTAATGGCATTTCCTAGCACTGAGCTAGAAAGCGGCAAGCCTGGTGCCTCGGGAAAGTGGGAAAAGAGCAAGCGGTTTGTCTGCCCTTTTTAAGGGGTCCAAGAGCATAACCTTGCGAGGTGGCCTAAAAGGTTCAAAACTAGGAAACAAAGGGTTTTTTCCATGAAACCCTGCAACCGCCCAAGAAACCCTGTCTGCGCATTACCCCCCCCCCCGGGCCCGAAAAGGAGCAAACACTGCCGGGTGGTGGAAGAGGTGGCTTTTTCTGGAGCCCTGAAGAAGGTCATTGAGAACATGGCGCCTGTCCAAGTTTCGCGTTCGATTCTTCGGCTTCGGCTTCGCTTCGGCTGGAATTGAAGTCTTTGGACAGCCTGCTCCAGACAAGCACCTGCAAATCCAATCACTTCCTGAGTGGACTTGCAAAAAACGTCCAACAACAAACTATACCACTGGGTCCAAGCCAGGGCTGTGGGAAATGCCCACTTCTGTGATACGAGAAAAAAGGTCCCCCAAAGACTACCTTGCCATTCAAAGAGGGGATCCCCTATCACAGAAGTGGTTGGATAAAGCCCGAGTGATCAACCACAACCCTCCGTCCAAACCCTGAAAGGTAGTTAAATGCCGTGAAACTCAAGGCTGAGAGACCCAATCCCAATTCTATCCAAAGCGCGGGACTTATTTTTTGAACTTGGGATGGATGCTGTTATTGCGGAAGGGAGGTGTTGGGTCAAGAAGGCCCTACAGTGGCAGGGATCCTTACATTATACACCTGAACATTGCCTTGTAAATGGTGGTGTCCCTTTATTTGGTGGAAAAAGCCATGTTTCAAATTGGCAAAATGTATCTTTTCAGGAGCCCTGTACAACCAAGAAAGTTAAATGGAACCCTTTGAAGGTGGAAACCATGTGAGAATCTACCAAGAGAGGGGAGCAAGGAAGTCACTGAACAAATGGGATTGGGTCTTTAAGCAGACTGACTGCCATGAACGCTTTGCGTGGCTCCATCTGAGCGATACAAAGGCTGGATGCCCGAAATATCGCTAAAGAGACCAGGGAACTCCCTGATTTACCGCAATTTCCCATGGCTTTGTGGGCGGGCGTGGTTTGCATGCAACATGTTCGGGCATCCACCGTAACTCTCAGAAAACGGACACACATACAAAACAAAAAAGGCAACATAAAAAGCCGAACATGGATAAAACAAAGTCAAACCACCATACACACATGGCCACACAATTAACTAGGCTGGAATCAGGACCCCAGCAACAAAATATTTTTTGATGGGTAGTGGAAAACAAAAGGAACCCAACAAAATATTTAAAAAAAGGGGAACTGATTCTGGGGAAGTTAGGAGAAACCCCCCCTCATCTAACACACCGCCCCACCCACCTCAAAACATGCGTCTTCCCTCATCACAAAAAAAGGCCCAACAAGATCCATTCAAAATGGGTAATATTATTTTCCCACCTTGCTTTTTTTTCACCCCGACTCTCTTTTTTCCGGCCAAGGTGAGAAAAAAAATGGCACCTTTCTCACCTCGAAGCCTTTGGTTTTCACCCTGACTTTTTTTCCCCGGCCCCGTGTTTTCCACTCTGACCCGGTTTTCATCTTTTTGTTTCGGCCAAGGTGACCAAAACAAAGGCAGGCCCCATCTCCAACTGAAACTTTTCTTCAGAACCGTTGCCCGCCTGCTACGGCATGCCGGCGAACGGCCGCGTCCTAATTCGGGCGAAAGCGGGAGGGGCCTCGAAAACCGCCAGTTTGCGTTTTCGTGCCCCTGGAATAAAACAAAAAACATACGTCCAATGGTGATAGATTCCTTTTTTTTTATAATTCTTTGTTTTAAACAAACAAAAACACAAAAAGAAACTTGAAAAAACGGAAACACATGGGTCCAAGAGTGATAGATTCCCTTAAAAAAAACAACTTTTGTTCGAATCCCCTGGGAAAATGAAATAATATGTCCAGTAGTGAAATCGGCTCCCTGTAGAAAATCAAGAGGGGGACAAAAAAACAACAACAACTGAAACGCACATGGAAGCAAAGGGAAACATATGGACACGGCCATGTGGCCTTGCTCTCTCACCGATTGGTCAAACGTCACGACTTGCCACAATGATGTTGGGTGTCAAGGTGGAAGCGAATCGGTCGATGGCTCTGACAAAATGGAGCTTGGGTCCCTTGGCCACATTTGTCCTGACCCAACCGTTCCTTTTTTTTTTGGGCCCTCAAACAGCCAGGTTTTGAGACCCTCTCGGGTGTCCAATGGAGGGTCTGGGTCTTCCCTTGGAAGTGCCAGGGGTGTCTGGGGAAAAGAGTACTCCAAGAGCATGTGCTAGACAGGACCACTCAGAGCAGGCGGCAAATGTGCTTGGGGCCATCCCACTGGCAAACGGGTTCAGCTGCCCAATGCTGGGTGGGTGGATGGTGGCGAAATCCATTTCGCACCACCTGAAATGATTCGATTCCCCCTCAAATACCAACAAACAATGGTTTCAACTCCATGGTTTCAAAGTGGTGCGACATGGATTTTGGAAAGCCATCCACAGTATGGGTAGTGCCGCCTGGCAACCAGGGACCCCTGTTATTTCGATTATCCCCCCCAATAATGGGAACCCAGGATTAGTAAACCCAAAGAACTCTCTGCAACTTAGTCCCCCCCAAAGTGGATGCTCCACAAAAAAGAGCGCAGCTTTTGGCTTCCTTGCTTGTCAGGGAGAGGAACACTGCTTTTCACAGTTCCCACATTTCAGCATCGGGGCAGTCATGGGGGCCGGCACTTCCTGTGCATTCGGAATGGACCCCTATCAATGACTTGCTGAGTGGATTGGCAAAAAAACAATCCAAACGGTTCATTTACAACTAAAAAGATCTTCCCAAGAAGTTTGAAGTCCACGAACTCAGAAAAGAGCGCCAAGGATGGCTGAGTCTGGATGAGGCTTCCCTGCATGAGGCGTGGATTTCACAATGTTCGAGCTCGGTTTGCGCGGTTCTCTCATGTGGCTCACCCTAGAATTGCACCTTGAGGCAGCATAGGACCGCAATTTCATAAGGGCCCTTCGAAGTAGCATGCCCGATCCAGACAAAGCTTCACCGACGTGCTTCCCAAAACAAGGGATCCTTTCGCATGTCGACAGGGGGTGCCACCCACCATTTTTTTGCTTTGGGGGGGGGGGGGATGGCCCAGCAGAAGCAGCAGCACCAGCACCAGCGGCACTACCAGCACCAGCGGCACCACCAGAAGCGACCAGCACCAGCACATCCCGGCCAAACCAAGCCCTCCCCTCACCAAAGGCCGGATCCCACCCGAAGCACTGGATCCCAGCCCAGCGACCTGTGCCCAAATCCACCTCCGGGGTGGGGGTGAGGGAGCCCAAATTTTAAGCCCTTAGTAAAGCCAAAATAAGACCTAATTTAGCGCTTATGCGGGCTCCCTCCACCTCCCCTCCCTCCCCTCCCTCCCCCCCGACTCCACCGCTTCTCTCGCCTCATCTTCCGAGAGCTTCCCGCAGATCTTTGCCGCAGCCTCCACCTTAAGACTCGACCCGGATCCAGCTGCGGACGGTTGCGAGTCGTCCGCCTTTTCTCGCACCGCGAATGGAAACCATGGGAGTGAAACCACGTTCATTGCTATTGTGGATGGACAAAAAAACATTTCGCACCACTTTGAAACCATGGTTGCAACCATTGTTTGTTGGGAAGGGGAATCATCATTCCAGGGTTTCTTAGATGGTGCAGGATTTCGTCCATCCACAGTATTTGCGTCTCGGGGAATCATCAGAAACCAGAGTTTCTGAAGGGTGGTTGGATATTGTCCATCCACAGTAGAACCACCAAAAAGCAACCTGGAATGATGCCCCCTAACAGAAGGGGGTGGGTAGGGGGGGGGGGGCGTCCCCTACCATAAGGTAAGGAGGTTGGGATCTGGAATGAGTTGATTCCCCAACGTACGGTCAATGCCAACCAACGTTCTGGTTTCAACCAGGGTGTCCAGGTGCGAGAAGCGGATTTCGCAACCGTCCGCAGTAAGCTCAAGTCAGAAGCTCGATGTTTTCCTTTTGTAGCTTTAACATGCTTTAGCTCACTTCTCGGTTGACGTTGGGTTTGGGGAGCAACAATTCTCAAAAATGTTAGCCGTTAAGTGGTTGGATTTCCACCACTAAACCCAGGACTTACCCCAAAAATGCCAACCAAATCTTTCCCGACCACAACCAGCCAGGACTTCCGATGGAGTGGGCTGGGGCAAAAAAACGTGACCGGACGGACCCAAGAACTCCAAGCCCATGATTCCAAAAGCTCGGGGGGGGGGGGGGGGGGATTTGGTCACGACCGTTCGCAAGCTAAAACAACCAGAGGCTGACTTCGGGATGTTTCTCGCTGAAATGGTCTTTACAAAAGCATTAACGTAAAAATCGGCTCTTCCATTTGCTTCTTCGCCCCCCTGGATTTAAAAAAAAAAAACAGTAGTGATAGATTACCTTTAAAACCAACAAGGAAAAATCTAAAACATCATTCGGCAAATGGAAGTGTTTGGGTCTCTGGGCTTGTCCCACCTCGCACAATCCTCCGTAGACTGGCGCCCCCTTGGGCGACCTCCGGGAAGCCCTCGCCACACAGAACGACCCTCCGCTAAGACTTGTCTGGATGGTCACGGCAATAGCGAGCACAAAGCAAGGAACCATCACATCGGCAAACGTCAGCGCAAATCAACAAGCAAAGGACAAACCGCCAAAGGCAAAAGCGAAAGCAACGCCGCAAGCAAGAAGAAGAAGCAACTGAAAAAAAAGCAAAGCAAGGCAAAAGCAAACTCCGAGACAACTGCAACAGCAAACGGCACAATTCAAAAAAAACATGCAAACACAAAGCCAAGATAAAAGCACAAATGCAAGCAAAGGCAAGAGCAAAAGCAGAGACAAACAAAAGCCACCGCAAATCTGAACCGTAATGCCTCCATCCGGTGAGTTCCCCAAATGTTGCAAGTAAAGTTCCAAAGACCAAGGTGCAGCACAAGCCCTTCCTTGCAACTGGCGGCATTTGGGGAATCCATATCCCCACCTGAAACTCGAGGTCCCATGCAGAAGCCTTGTTTCCATTTGACATTCTGCCATGGAAAGCGTAAAAACGGGGTCCCTCGAAATGGATGTGGAGCATTTTGCAGGTCCACGTACCTCATGAGGATGGCTTTTCGGGGCCCGGGGTCGAGGTACCTCCTTAGAAGGTACCCCCTCTGGGAGGAAACCCTGTTTGATTTGGTAAATGGTAAAGCGTGGTTTACTTGCAAGATGCAATCAAAGCATACACCGCAAGTCCGGGAACTTCGGAAGTGAGGTATGTCTCAAAATTCGGAACCCCCCCCCCCCATTTTTGGCGTGCTTTCCTTTTAATGGCTTCCCTTAAGCAATGAAACAAACAAGCAAACAAAGAAACAACCAAACAAACAAGCCAAAAAACGGGGTTAACCCCCTGACAGTTCACACCCAGGGGTTCACTGGGTCCCAGAAGTGGTATGATCAACACCCCCCCCCCCCAAATGGCACTTTCACCGTCAACCAACCACACCCAGCCCACAAAACCATAGGTAAAAAATACCCGTGAAGATATATCTGGTTCCTGCTATGTAAACTGGTTCAGGCGTCCACCCGGAGCTGGCCATGCGTTGACCAAAACCGAAAACCGAGGCCCGGGCATTCACTCTCCCTTGGCAGCGCCCTAGCGATCACTCACTGCGCATGCCCCGGACACCTGGATTTAAAGCCTCCATTTGCTTGAGTCCACAGGAGAAAACAGAGAACACGTAGTAGTGATAGATGCCCTTTGGAACCAACAGGGGAGAATGAAACATACTCTTCAAGTGGAAGAAGAGGTGACGAACTGGGATCATGACACATGGGAACCAAGAAGGGGACACCACATGGTCAAGATTGCTGCCCGACTGAGACAATGAGTTGGCACGGGGTGAAGTGAAGCCCTGGTCGATTTATGGGTCGTCTCTGGGTTTAGTGGGGGATCAGACTACGTTGGGAGGCGAACACCCCCCAAACTGGGGTCAACCTTGGCCCCTTCCCCAGGGACGCAACAGCAGGAAAATGTATATTTCCAGTAGTGAAATTGACATCCCTTCAAAAAACCAAGAGAGGGAAAACAACAAAAACACAAACATCGTAAGCAACTGGTGGTTCTTGTGTTATGATGCTCTATGAATCCTATATCACCCCACAATCTCATATAACCTAGATGGTTATATGGGTATGGCTCAAAATGAACCCCCCAGGGAACCGCAGGTTTTAGTTCTTAGTTCCTTTTTGTCGGGGGTTCCATTTTGGGTACCTATTTTGGACCCACAGCCATATGAGTCGCAATCAAAATATGGTACCAAGATGGTCTACACAGAACCATGTACAGGATTAAGAAGGCGGATATCCGAAGCTATAGTATGGCAACGGGATCGTTCCTGACTAACCTTCACCTACCCGGGTTTTGATTGCGGCTCACCCGAATTACCAGCGGATCCTCCAAATCAGCTCCTGCACTAGCCCCTCATACCAGGTAGGACGTACTCAATTCTCATGGCCGGCCCAGACAAGGCAGCCAAAAATAATCTCTACTGGGGATGGTTGCGAAATCCGCTTCAAATTTGGGGCCGTGGCTCAATTTGCTCTACAACTATGTCTTTCCAAGAGTCCAAGAACCCTCCATGATCCCAGGGAACCCCCAAGAGTGGTGGTGTTGACCCACAGCCATACGCACGCCAACAGAAATGACCGCTTGCCGCTTCCGCGCCACGAGCTCTCGCGTCTCCGTTCGCCCGCGCGCCTGCGATCCGCGCCGCCGCCCGCGCCACAGCGCCGCGCACCTGCGGGGTGAGCTGGCTCCGGCAGTGAGATCGCCTCCCCAAAAAGCAAGAAGAAACCGCTCAGATTTTTTCAGGGCTGGAATTATATGGGCCCCTTGCCAAACACTTGTTTTGATGTTTGGCCTGGTTGGTAGAAAGCCCAAACTTCTTGGCTGGAGTTGTACTTCTTTCCGTAGGCATAGATGGAGACTTCCGTGCCTGAAACCAAGGACCCCAGCAACAATGACTCTGCGTGTTTTTGTTGCCTGGTTAGCTCATGAAAACAAAGGGGACCCAAAAGAAGCAAAATGAAACAGGGGAGCAAATTCTGGGGAAACAATATGGGGGGTGGGATAAGCCCTTTATTTTGGAGAAAAAAGCCATGTTTCAAATTGGCAAAATGTATCATTGCCAAGAAATGTAGGAAAGATGGCACCGGACGTATGCCATCGCCCTGGTGGATTGAAGACGCTAACTGGGCCAGCTGGGCCAGCTGGGCCAGCTGTCAAGGGGCCCAGTCGGAGTCCCGAAGCGGGGGGTCTAAGCGTGGTTGACGCAAGGGGAGCAAAAACTCTCAGATTTGGGCAGTTCAGTGGATTTGGATTTCAACCACTAAACCAGAATTTACGCAAAAATGGAGAAAATGTGTCCCAGCAACAACCAAGGGGCCTAGGAGTCCCTAAGTGGGATACTTTTCTGGGCCGTTGAGAGCCCCAGATCCAACTCCGAAATGGAAATCCAGAGCGGCACGCTGAAGTCCGGCCATGTGACACGGGTCAACATTAACGGTCCCTTTGCTAAACATAGCCTTAATCTTCCAGGACCAAGAAAAAGCAGGCCTTTGGCTGATTTTCCTTTTTCAACCAAGAGCAAAATCAAGAAGGACCCTATTTTTGCGGGCCCTTGGAAGACCAAGGTAGTTGCCCCCTATCAATAAACTGGGGTTGAAATTCATATGGGGTCAACGGTCTACCATGTAACTCTTTCCGGGCGCTGAAGAGACAGGAGAATGATGGTCATGGTAATCATGCATTGTCATGGGAATGGAATCACTGACCAAAGGCAAAGGAAAGATAGGTTCCCTGTAAGTTACAGATTGGCTTGCCCAATCCTAATCCTTTTTCCCACTATCGGTGGGGAGTCCTTGCGTAATTGTAAACAACGAACATAATGCAGTTCAGAAGATCCATGCCTTCGTACTTCGTAATCTAAGTAGGGCACGGGGACCTTTGATTTGGGCTGACCGCAGAATCCGGAACCGGTTGGCAGCCTGGTGCAATTGGCTAAGCAACCTGAAGAAACGCCGACTCCCCAGGTGGCGCGTCCCAATGCTCGAAAAAACTAGGGGGAAAGGTCCTGTTTAGGCTTCAATGTTTGGATACCCCCGTTCGTGTTGTTTTTCCTTCAGGAGTCGAAGGAAGCCATGCAAACTGCACCCCTGTGTATGATTTTGAATTAAAAAAAACACTTTGGTGGACATCATTTAGGTGGGGATTAATGTCCACCAATCACTTTTTGAGGTGGTTCCCTCTTAAAATTCACGGCCACATCAAGCCTGGCGATGTTCCGTTGAACAACGCTTTACCTCTTCCTGCGACCCTGCTTCTCACCGGGAAGTCTCCTGCACACATGGCGAGGGCTGCCGCAGCAACGCAACAGGAGCTGAAGAACAAAGCTAGCTACGCACACCAGGCATGCGATTTCCTTTCAGAGCAGGTCAAATCAGCTTCTGGGCCGCTGATGCAACCCCTTTGAAGCAGGAAAGCCTGATTTCAAATTTAACCACCCTGCCCCAAAAAAACGGCAGCGCGGCCACTTCTTTTTGTGCCCCGCAAGTGACCCCGTTGACTCCGTGCCGCCAGGGGAGTGATGCAAAACCCTGGGGCAGCCAGGGGCGCGTTTCGCTGCGTTCATTTCGCCGGGAGGTCGAGAGGCCTCTTCGCCGGTTTTGTGTAACGTCCCGCGAGACCTTGAAGTGTCCAGCTGCTGGGGGACAAAAACGGAAAAATTGCATGTCAATCCCTCCGTTGATCCTGGCCTCGCTAAAGGTGATCACGGATATAAGTCCGTCCAAGCTCCGAAGTTTAAGAGATGGCGGGGAAACTCCAATGTGGCTGCATGCGCAAACGCCGCCAGGCACACGTTTCTCCGGTGCTGCGAGAATACCATTAGGATTGCTTGACGGTTTGTTTGTTGGTTTCCACCCGAAGCCCCCTTGGCGCTTTCTTGCACTCTGTTGATACCCTGCAGGAGTGGATAACAAAAACGTTCCCTCTCGGAGTTGGTGCTTTTACTTGCCTTTTTGAGATTCTCTTTTCAGCTTTGTTTGAATGAAGGGAAGCCAAAGAGAACACCACCATTTTCAAGCAACCCTTAATTGGTGGTTTGGGGATTTGAAACGGCCGAGTCTTGTAAAGGGCAAAAAGGGGAACCATTTCAGAACATTGGTGGCTTGGGGCAAAAGAGCAAAAAGGGGACCCACCCCAAAACCACCAATCCAAACCACCAACTAGAAGAAAGCTGACATTTTTAGGGTGCCCCTCTTTCATACCAGAGCCGCTCACGTCCCAGATTTGGCCTCTCCATCTAATGCCCCGGCTTCAAATCGAGCTAACTCGAAATTCCCCACCCACTGGCACATCAGAGTCACTAGCTATACGTGATCTTAATCCATTTGCCCGCCAGGGAAAACCATAAAGAGACAATATCCAAAAAAAAGAGGGCCAGACGGGTGGGAACAACTCGAGCAGTGGATTTGCCGGCTGAGCTTTTTCCAGCAGAAGTTGTCAGTGCTTGTTACATGGGCGTGTTCTCTGAGGGTAGCCTTGGCTTGGAGGAAACCAAAGGAACGTACTCATTTTTGGGGCCCCCTACCAGGTCCCAACATATGCACCTTCCATTGTGGCAGGTACACACAAATCAACCTACAACAACATCTTCATCAAACAAACGTGTACAAGCCGCTAAGGTCCTCGTCGGCAGTTTGTCACAGATTCACTTTCGATCGGGTGGAATGGCCAACGCTGCTCCATCTAATGGCCCAAACCCCGAACAATGACTACATTCCAGGACTTCGTGCACTTTGTTCAACCATGTTCAACCCTGGACTTCCAATCTTTACCACCAGTCGATAGTCAGGGGCAAAGATGTAAGGTGGGATTGGCCGAAAGTCTAAACTTTGTGTACCAAACTGGTCTGCCCAGAAAGTGGCGCTCCAGCCCAGAAACTGGGCTTTAGTATGTCACCCCGCCAGGAGGCTCACCAAAGTCACTAATCCTGAGTGGCTTGGCCAAAAACAAGTAACCACCGAGTTAAAAACAAACATCCAAACTTTGTGTTTGCCACCAAAACGGCCACCAAACCCCAAAAAATGCCTTAAAGTCCAGTTGATTTCAGGGAGTGAGTCCAAAGGACATGGGGGAAGCTTCGCAGACTCGCAGATCCACACTCGAATCTCCAAACGGGCCATGCCGATGGCCCGCTGCGGAAATATCTCACTTGACCTCCAGGTACTTGGTGCCCTGGTTGCCCACCACCTGCGTCCCGTCAGCTTCCCTCACAAAGAATTGGTGGCTTGGTGGTTTGGTGGTCGTTAAGGAGGTCGCTTTCCATTTGCCCTCGATACGAACGGGTTCAATTCCAAATCCAAGCCACCAAAACCAAAAAAATCCCTGACCGCCTGACCGGGGGCCTTTCTCAACAAATCCATGCGGGCCGCATCATTCGGGGCCGGTGTCCTTTTGGCTTCCTGGGGCTGGCGCCAAGCACCCCTAAGCTCGATCGCCTTCCCCAGGTTTGCGGTCTTAGATGGTTTTCACTACCCTCAAACCGCTGCCCCCAGGGAACAATGAGGCATATAACCCCTTTGTGCAGTTTAATTGCTGGGGGTAGTGGTTTGGGAGTAGTGGAGATTGGCCTGGAAAATCGCAAAACCATTGCTTTTCAACAGGTCTGAGGGACATTTCGGGCACATGACCAGCCACGAAAACCAGGCCAAATAGCTCGACCCATTGCTATTTTGACACGTACTCATGGTGGCTTAAACCACGTAGTTAAGCAACTACTATTCTCTATGTGCAATACTTCCGTGACGAATCGCACTTCCTGAGTGGATTGGGCCAAAAAACGTCCAGTCCAAACTGTTTGAGTTCCACTAGGATGGTCTCCCCAAAAAGCTTCAAGTCCATGAACTCAGGAAGTGAGTCATGGACCCAAAAAGGGGAAACCCAGAAAACTTGTTGCACGCTTTTGAGACCTCACTGGCCTGATAAGGCTGGCCCTGGTTCCCTGGTTCCATGCCGCGTTCACTAAGAAACAAAGGCATCCACACATTGTATATGTCTCAATTGACCCCCCCAAAAAAAAATAAAACGCCCTTGCGCAGGGGGCTGCATGTGTCGGCTCTTGCTTCAGGCGCGGGGGCAAGCCAATATCTTCCTGCATTGTTTCTTTGTCAGAGGCACGATTCGTTGCCCTCACTACTTCCCTGCAAACGGGGCCCCCAAAAGGAGAACCTTCACTTTGGGTAGCGTCGCAGCCGCCCAGTGATGTCGCTACAAATGCCTAGGCCCTGAAGGGTGTCTGAAAATGATGGACCCCCTTTTGGCTGGCGTCCGGATGGGGGCCAAAAAGAAACTAAGTATCTAATTGATTGAGACACCCCCCGATTGAAAGGCACTCTTTCTTGGTTGTTGCCTTTCAAGCGGCCCATTCCAACCAACAAACCAAAGTGGCCGGGTGTCTGTGTTTTTGAGGGTGCAGTTTGCAAGAGAAGCCAGAAGGAACGCATTCTTGCCCGGTGGAAACAAGGAAACCTCTTTGGCTATCTCTATTAGCTTAAGTCCCCGAAACATTTTCTCAAATTTGCAGCGATAGGTTCCCTTTCTGGACGAACTCCTGCACCACCTTAGAAACCCTGAAATGATGATTCCCCCTCAAATACCTACGGTTTCATTACTCCATGGTTTCCTTTTGTGCTGCGTTTTCTGGATTTCACACCTTTCTGCTGGAGTTCACATTTCGCAACCATCCACAACAGTTTCCCCGCAAAAAAACCCGGGGGAAAAAACCAAAACGCACATCCTTCCGCACATGTACCCGCCGCCTTCAAAGGGGGGGGTACCCCCCGAAAGGCACTCGGACACCCGGAAGTCTGGGCCCTGGGCGGTCGCCCAGCCGACAGCGCCGTCCGACAAGGCTTTGCACCGCAGGCGGGTGAGGCCGGACCTGAGGCTCACCGAGGTCCAGGCTTTGCCACGGCCCAAAAGGTTCCAGGAGCTTCTTGGCGCGCTTTTCCCCGGCGGAATGCTCCAAATGGCAAATCCCCAGATCCGTGTCAAACCGAGGAGCCGTTGGCGCGTTCTTTTTCTCTGCAAAATTTCAAGTTCCAAACGCAAATCCCAGACAATCCCCCGTACTTCCCAGTTCCCTTGGTTACCTGTCCAGGCAAATTTGGATCCAGGAAATGCAACTGAAAACCCATGGGTGCGTCTCAATGGAAACCTTCGGAATGCGTTTTTGCCCGTTTGGCTTGTGTTGTTTAGACGAAGCCTGAAAGTACCCTCACTCAGTTGCTTTCTGCTCCCCTGCTGAAAGTATAACTTTTAGTTGGTTAATGGAAAACCCATTAGTTGGCAAAACGTTAAAGTCCTAACATCCAAGCAAAATGCAACAAAGCTCAGCACACACACACACACACACACCCACCCACCCACCCACCCACCCACCCACCCACCCACCCACCCACCCACCCACCCACCCACCCACCCACCCACCCACCCACCCACCCACGCACGCACGCACGCACGCACGCACGCACGCACGCACGCACGCACGCACGCACGCACGCACGCACCCACACACACACATCATACAGAACATAAGGAGTGATGATGTTGATTCCATGTTTGGGCGGAGAGCCCATCTCCGCAAATAGATGCACTGCACAACAGGGGTACCACGCGCCCGGAAAACACTCGAATTGAACAAAACGTGCTTCAGAAAGGCTAAGCAGCAGTTCTCGCTGCTATGGAAAAAAGGAGCGACAGAAGTTAGCATATTTCCCGCATATCCATACAGCTCCTGAACCGCTCCCTCTTTAAAAGCAAAGCTCCTTGGCCCAGCTAGAGTTTGGCCTCGCAAATGGTCAGGAGCAAATATCGCTGAAAAGTACCATAGAGGGCACAGTTTCTCCTCCATATGTGTCCGCCAAACCAACCAAAAGGGTCACCTATGCTCTGCTCCTTACTTGAAAGCCGGCGTGACTGCTTGAATACACTCGGCAGGACTCAGACCTTTTTTGCACAGCTGTTGCATCCCGACGAAAGAAAGTACGTACAATGTGCTATTCTGACCTACTGTGGATGGACAAAATCCCGCACCACTGTGAAACCATGGGAAAGAAACCATGGGAAACCATTGCGTCGGTATTTACAGGTGAATCATCGTTCCAGGGTTTCTTAGGTGGTGCAGGATTTCGTCCGTCCACCGTGTGAACTAAATCTCAACTGGAAAGATAATCGCAAAAGAGATCCTGGGTCACTGGCAAAATGGGTCACATCCAGCAAGTTACAAAATAGATCCCTACAAGTGGCAAAACAGAAACAGGTGGACATGGACATCCACCAAGCGATGCTTCGGGGCACAAAGGGACATCCACCAACCCACAAATGAAACGGGCCGAGCCAAATTTCTTCCATTTCTTTTTTGGCCCCTTGGGGAGAGAAAGAAACATCAGCAGTGAAATCGATTCCCTTTAAAACCCACCGCAGATAATCGAAAAACGTATTCTTCTTTCAGCAAATTTAGCTCCGATGCGCTCCCTGGCTCCCTTCCAACCAGCCAGACCCCCAAACCACCTGCACATGGAAGTAAAAACGCAAATGCTTTTGGCACAAACAACATCAAATCCATCTAAACCCGGTAGAACCCCATGGGATTTCTCACCCAGCTCAGGCACCAGCCAATTTGGACATGTCTCTCCTTCCCCCGGCTCTTCTAATTCGCGCCTAGCGTTTGAAATTCTGGGCCTATCCCTGCACCTGTGGCTGGGGCTGCGGACTCCTCGTGCTTCTTCATCCAAGATCTGGCCTCCACGAGCTCGCCCACCTTCAGCTTCCGGTCCGTGTCCTCTTTCGCGTCGCGCCGCATTTCGCATTTCGCGCGCAGAAACGCAGACGCCGGTTCTTTCGCCCAGACGCCGGTTCTTTGGCTCCGAAAACGGGGAAGCGGTGGAACAAAAGAAAAAAAATAAGAAAGCGCCGGAAGTCGAAGGGATGTCCATGGGATTGGTGCGAGTACAAAGAAACATGATTTTGAAGAGTCCGAGAATTCGATTTCTGAAATCCCCCAAAAAATCGTATCCCAGGTTTTTTGTAGCAATTTGGCCTCCCGGGTCCACGGGTTGGGGTTATAAAAAATTCCACCGGTCGCCACCAAAAAAGAAAGAACACAAAAAGCAATTTGTTTAAACAATGACAATGCTGGTGTACTTTCCAAACCCGAAGGGTATGGTAGCAAAAGACGGACTGCTTCTTGCGTTCTTGCAGGCCCGCACTTAAAAATGAATAGAACAAAAAAAACGTGCCAACAATAGGCAAGCTCATTAGGAATGCGCAGCGCCCCCCTTTTTCAGCCGCCGCATCCACGCGAGGGGCATCGATTCCGCGGAAAGCGTCGCTGGCGCCTGGCGAGCGAGCGAGCAGCTTGGGATGTCGATCCTTTCTTGGTTGACGTTGGAAGGGGAGCAACAAATATTTTATTTATAGCAGTTAAGTGGTTGGATTTCAACCACTAAACCAGAACCAGCAAACATGTTTCAATTGTTTCCCAACAACCATGGCTTTCCCATTGGTTTGGATTCGGTGTGCCGAATAAGAACGGCGCGGCGAATCCTCCAACCACACATGCAAAGCGATGAGGGTCAGCCCGTGGGCGTGCCCGCTGGTTTCATTGGTTGCTTTCAGCAAATCAAGATTCCCTGAGTGGTTCAGCGCTTCCCCAGGGCAACCAAAGGAGAAACAAACAAAAAGCCAAAAACCCCCCTCCAGTTTGAGGAGCCAACTTCGCCGGCTGTTGCCCCAGCATTTTTGTTGGGGGGGGAAGCGTGAAAACATCAAGAGCACTCCGTGACCACGTGTTCTTTTGGGAGCCTGTCCTTTTCCCATCGAAACAAGCCCGATCTGTGGCCAGCATGTCAGTTCCCAAGCCTGTGCATGGCCGGGTCCCCAAACGAAGCAGGAGTGAATTCCCTTGTGCGAGAATTGTCCAGGGTTGGGCACGGGCATTGGTTAAACTGTTCAAACGCTGTCGCACTTCAAACGGTGTTTAAACCAACATGCGCCTAAATAAAAATAACATATATGTCCAGTAGTGATGGATTCGCTTTAAGACCAACAAGAGAAAGCAAGATAACAAATATCCATTTCAGCAAATGGAAGCTAACCAAAACCCCCCGTTCAACAACCCACACGCCCAACCCACACGCGTCTGAACGTCTTAGCTCCAGCCTTGTTCATGTCTGATGGTAGATTGGCAGGCACGCCAATGGCCTGGATCGAAAGGATCAGGCAGAGGTAGCCGCCTGAGGTCGAGTTAGATGCGTCGCGTCTTTTTGCAGGTACCCCTTCTTGTGATAAAGTGTCTGGTCAAAAAAAGAAGAAAAAGGAACACCCAAGGACAACCACATGTTGCTCTCTCGTTCTGTCTTTTATTTATTATTATTTTTCCCCAACAGCTGGAAGCTTTGGGGTCTCAGCCCAGATAGGCTGCGGGGTGGTCCGGGGCGGCCCTGAGGTAAGGTTCCACGAGGGTTCCACCAGGGTTCCACGAGGGTTCCACGAGGTTCTGCGAGGGATGCGGCGAGCACTAACAAGAGCACCGCTTGCTGTTGGGGATATCACCAGAGCTTATTCTTCATTTTTATTTTGGGAGGGGGGGTAGAAGGAAATTATTGTCTTCTTCTTCTTCTTCTTCTTCTTCTTCTTCTTCTTCTTTGTTGGGGGGGGAGAAGGTAGACACACCCCATTTTTCCACGTGAGCTGAGCTTCCAAGGCCTCGGCCTGCCCGAGCTCGGTCGGAGGCCTGAGAGGGGGGCCGACGGCTGCGGAGAGGCGCCGGCTGCCCAGTTCTCATCCAAAGCTCTTGTAGGCTTTTCAAATGTAGGCGATGTTTTGTTGTTGGTAGTCTTTTTCTGGGTGTCTGAAACGCCTTCTCATCGTTTAGGCGATTTTGTGGCATGTGGCTGCTAGTCTTTAGGTTATGTTTATGATTTGCTGTGCTAGTTTTTGCATTTGCGAATTAGTTGTGTAATCAATTCGCATAGTTCTTGCGATGTTGTTTTTGGTAGGTTTTCCGTGGAAATGTCTGTTCCCGTTGCCCCTTTGGTTTAAACAACACATCTCATAGTGCTGTACATGTTCAAGAGGGGTAGATCCAGAAAAGCCACGTCCAAGCCGTTTTTTAGACACATGTTTCTGTCAAACCCAGCCCCCTGAGACCCAGGTTAAAGGTGATCACCTTTTGGGCTGCCACTAAAAATGGGGACCAAATCAGGGAAACCAAAGCTTGAGAGGTCGATTCGCTTTGGGACAGTGCGTAAATCGGAAAGGACAGAACACCCAAAGTGCCTTCATTCAGAAGGACCCATGCAGTGACTGAGGGCTTTTGAAGAAAGAGGCATTAAACAAACGTTGAGGTTAAAAAAAGGAAGCGCAACAGGGCCGTTTTCTGGCAACATGGTTTTGTCCTGAGTTTGGCCATGGTATCAAGCCTGCGTGCGCCACAGGAGGCGTTGGGCGGCCTAGCGGCCTGGCGCTGCCCTCCTGCCCGTGCGGAATTTGGATCCGTGGGGGGCTGGGAAACCCCCCGATTAACCACCAGCTAGGGGTTTCCTGACCCCACCCTTTACCCCCACCCCCCCCCAAAAAAGACAACAACTAGTCCTCCCACCAGGACCCCCCCCAAAAAAAAAAGTCCTCCCCCCAGGACCTGGAGAACTCCACCTCCATCCAGCGCCGGATCCGCTGGATCCGCTTCTCATCGGCTGAGGTGGCCCTCAGCGAAGGCTCGGGCCAAGCGCCGGCTGATGGGCGGCAGATCCAGCGCCATGGTGCCCATGTAGGTCAGCTCCCCGATGCGGCAGCCCCACCTCCAAGTCAAGGGCAGAGCAGGCTGTTTATCGCTGGACGACATATATGTGCATATATATATGCATGAATCTATATATATATATATGTATTTATATATACATATGTATATATACATATATGTGTATACATATGTATAAATATATATGTGTATATATACATGTATATATATATATATGTATCAACTATGCAAATAGAAGAGGTCCAACAAAGGGCAGACGGGGGTTTCTCGCTGGACAACAAAAACGAATCAGCATCCGAGGTGTCTGGTTGGTTGACTCTAATGGGGAACCCACCCTTCCCAAAAAAAGAAACAAGGGCACCACTGGGCAACTGGGTAGAAAATATATATATATATACATATGTGTGTGTATAGATTATACAAATAGATGAAGTTCGAAAAACCCGTGGGACCGATCTAAAAACTTGAAGGACAAAATCCACCAGCGGTATTTTCAAATACAACGACTGACAAACGTGCACGTCTTCTTACAGGCCAGGGTGAACTTTAGTGGGACCCATCCACAACTTATTTTCACAAAAGCACGCTTCCATCAACAAATATATTCTTTCAAAACAGGCCAGGATTCCTGGCGCCCAACCAGAAACGGATTTTAAAAAAACAATTGCAGCCAAACAACGGAACCATCCAAAAAATGGAAGAACAAGCAAAAACACGGGGACCCTCCAGACCTCTCCGTCCGAAGAACGAACCCTGGAATGATGATTCCTCTGTAAAGGCCGACAAACAATGGTTCGCATGGTTGCCAAGTGGTGTAGGATTTCGCCTATCCACAGTAGCAATCAAGATTTCTCCGCCCGCCCGCGCCTGGGGTCCCCCAGCAGCCAGTCCACCCTGAGCTCGTCCAGGCCCGCCCGCCGCGCCAGGAGCTCCGAGTCCTCTCGGCGGCCCGAAAGAGGGGCTCCCCGAAAGAGCTGCCGGAGATAGACGCAGGCATGTGTGTGTGTGTGTTGTGTTTTTGTTGAGGTGTGCCGTTTGAATTGTTGAGGTGTGCCGTTTTTTTTGCTGAGGTGTGTGGTTTTTGTTGAGGTGTGTATGGTGTTTTTGTTGAGGTGAGCGGTTTTTGTTGAGGTGTGCTGTTTTTGTTGTTCGTTTTTGTTGAGGTGTGCCGTTTTTGCCGAGGCGTTCCGTTTTGCGTGGGTGTGTGAAAGGAAGCCTGAAAGGGTGTGCCGGTTTTTGTTTGAGGGTGCCCGTTTTTGGGCGGTCTTTAAAAGGAAACCTTTCAAGTGGCCCGGATATAGGGGTGTGTCCTTTTGTGGAGGGCTTTGTTTGTTCCCTTGTCTGGTGGTTTTCAAAGGAAGCTCGTTTATGATGCAGCCACAACTCATAGCCAACGAACTCATAGACTAGAGCATAGGCTAGCGGTCCTTTTGGGAAAACAAATGGCCTTATAGATTATGAAGCAACTGGGTCACCAAAACAACCAAAAAGGACCCCTATGGACAAGAGCTTTATTCCAGAGTTTATATACCAGCTCCCTGATAGAAAAGAGGGGGCCTCTTTTTGGGATACTCCATGCTTGCAGCAGGGGAGGCAACCAGGTTCAAGGTTCCTGCCAAATTGACTATAGAATGTCCTACATGACACCCTTCAAAAAGGAGCTTCCCAAGCATATCCGTGAGAGGACTGTCTGATCCTTGTTCTGTTTTTGGTTTTAAACACTTACAGTTTCTTATCGTCTAACTCCTTGAAAACACAAGCCACATGTCTTGTTCCGCCCTTCAGGGAAAAAACATCTTTCGTCTGAGTGTCATAACTCCAACCCCCCCACAAAAAGAAAGGAACACCATCTCTGGCTGCAGGTCCTCTGGCCCTTCTAGGTCCCCTCCCAACCCCAAAAAAGTGGGTGAGAAGGGAACCCAAAAACCCATAAAAAGGCAAACAAAGGGGCACCTAGCTAGAACCCAAAAAAACCAAAAAAGGGCAAAGAAAGGGGCACCAATTGCTGGGAAACCTGGTGACCTGGCCTTTCTTCGCCCGCGGTTCCTCGCGGAGCTGCCGCCAGTGCTCTTGCAAGACCTCCTGCAGCCGCTGCAGCACCGGCGCCGGCAGCTCCTAGGGGCCCCTGATTGGTCAGATTTCTATTAACTGGAAACTTTTGGGACACCAAAAAACGAGATGCTTTGGCCTAGAGGAAAACAAAGGGGAAACCAAAAAAGCGAGAAACATCGGAAAAGGGGAGCGAATTCTGGGGAAGAGACCTGGGCAAATACAGCTAAGCCTTGGTCTGGTGAAACTGGGAGGGCACGGAGAGGAACAGTTTATCATTTTTGGGGGTTCAACCTTAAACAGATAGACCCGATTTTACATCGTACCTCCAATATGTTTGGACTGTTTCGCCGTCAGCGAACCCAAGTCATGATGTTTCTGATCAAGGAATAGGAAAACAAAGAAACGGAGCTTATGGCACAAATAGTTTCGGAGGGCGTGGGTTTTGGACGACCCAACATTGAGAGTATGACAAACGACCATGTCCCAAACCAGAACTCCCATCGGCAGCTCCTTGGCTTCATGTCTTCACAAGCAAATTTGGATGCCCCCCGGCTCCTGAAAAGCTCTTCTTTCAAGAAGACCCCAGACTTAAAGGTAAGTGGGTAATGACCATGGTTATATGATGTAAGCCTAAGAGGGTTGAAGTTGTGGTTCTTACCCACTTACCACCTTCCCACCAATTGACATGGAACCTGACACGGGGATGCAAGACCATTTTGCTAAAGGGACCCCTGTCAGGTTCCATGCTAATTCATTGGTGGGAGGGCAAGTACCCTTGATCTTCCAGGACCCTGGAAAAGCAGGCCTTTGGCCGAATTTCCATTTGGAGCCAAGATCAAATTCAAGAAGGACCCTGGTTTTGCGGGTCCTTGGAAGACGAAGCTATTCTGTCCCTGTAAGAATCTTGCTCGGTTGCTTTCTGCTCCCCTGCTAAAAGTTTAACTTCTAGTGGTCTAATGGAAAAACCCATTAGTTCCTTAGTTGGATCAAAAAGTTATTCAGTCCTCAGATCCCTTGGCAAAATGCACCAAAGGTTCCATGCTAATTCATTGCTGGGAGGGTAAGCCGGGGAACCTTCTTTTTTTGTCACCCTTCAGACCCTTCTTTTCAACCCTCTGTTTTTTCAACCCTTCACCCTTTCTATTTGCCCCTCCCCCCGTCTTTTTTAACCCTTCCCCCTTCTCTTTCAACCCTCCCCCCCTTCTTTCTGACCCTCCACCTCTTCCTTTTAACCCTCCATTTCTTCTTTGCCGACCAGGGTTTGAGGGTTGAACAAAAAAGGAAGGGTTAACAAAAACAAGCTCGGGGGGTAGAACAAAAAAGGGAGCCCGGGCAAGCCCTTAAAATCTTCCCCTTAAAACTCCAAGCCCTGGGGAAGTTAATCTGTTACAGACATATAGCCCATGTTACCCAAGAAGTTGAGAAAAAAATGTGTTTTTTAAGAGGTAGGAAAGGTTCCATGCTACTTCATTGCTGGGAGGGGGCTTACCCCCCGGTCCCAAGACCCCTCCCCGCTCCCCGCCTCCCACAGCCCGTGGTTGCGCTTCAGAAGGCCCGAACACTCCTCGGGGCGCCAGCGGATCAGCGCGCCGCTGCGCAGCACCCAGAGGTACATGGGGTGGGTGTTGAGGCACCCACCCACCACCTCACCGAACAAGACCTGGCCAAGAAGGAGAGCTGTTGGGTCCTAGGTGATTGTTTTTTTGTCCATCTCCGTTCTTTCCAGGGATCCGCATCTTTTCAGGAAACCATCAAAAACCCAGAGGTCCAAAAGGATTGATGTAGGATTGCGGGGCACTGTTAAGCCAAACCGCGTCATGGAACGGGTAATGTGTGCAATTGCTTGAGATAGACTCGTGCAAATGGCTAAGCAAGCTTCACGGGCAAAGCGCACGTTTTACTCCAAGCTGGTTGTAATTTGCCCTCATGGAGCCTGTTTGGTTGGAAAACCGAAGGGGAACCACCGAGTTTAGAGTCAACCCCACGAAAATAACATGCAAGATCCTGTATCAATAATAGTTCTGGAAGAGTCCGCCCCTCTGAGAAAAGTGTCTAAGCTGAGTCTAAACTTTGTAGGTTTCATGGAACCCCATGTGTGAAACCGAAAGTTCCAAAGGCCAGCCAAAATATGGGCCTCTCCGTATTGAGGATACTCCTTGTTGGTGGGGCTTTAAAGGCAAAAGGGCCACCGATAGCATTTTAGGGGTCCGAGTCCTAAAGAAAGACAGGCCATGATGGGTTAAGACTAGGTCTTCCAGTGGAGAGGTTAGAATAAGGGTATCGTAGGCTATTTTACTAGGGGAACCCTGTAAAAGGGCCCCTTGCTGGGGGACCTAGTTCATCAACCCACCGGTGTATTTTTGGTCCCGGTGTCCATGGGTGAAATGTGCTACTTGAGGGGAATTCCAAAAACCGCCCCCCACTCTTGGTTGCTGCAACGACCCCCCTGCGAAAAGTTCTTCACTTTTTGGGGGTTTAGTGGAAAGCTCAATAGCAGTCAAGCACTCTTGGTTGACGTTGGAAGGGGGGCAAAAATGAAAAGAAAAAGAAACTTTAGCAGTTAAGTGGTTGGATTTCAACCACTAAACCAGAACAAGCAAGAATGGAGACCCGCCCTGAGCAAAGGGTCTAAACTTTGCTAAGTTTAAGGACTTCGATGCCACTGAACCAATGTCCTTTTGGGGGGGTCACACCGGTCAGCCATGGAAACAACTCAAGCACCCAGCAGGCCAGCAGTTCGGTTCCGAGTTGCCCCCAACTCCCCCAACCCCCCCAACTCCCCCAACCCCCCCAACTCCCCAATCCCCCAACCCCCCAACCCCCCCAACCCCCCCCAACCCCCCAACCCCCCCAACCCCCCCAAACCCCCATGCGCTGAGCTTCTCCGCTTCGCCTGCACCTTGAGCTCCAAAGGCTTCAGCAGCTTCCGCCGCGCGGCTTCAGCGCCCGCCGCGGGAGCCGCCGGAGCCGCCTCGGCCTCGGCGGCTTGTTCCAGGTCCGCCATGGGCGCGTAGAGCGGCTGCAGGACGACTCCCTGTCAGCTTGGTTGCCAGGACCCCCCTGCGAACAGTTCTTCACTTTTTTGGGGGGTTTAGTACAGAAAGCCCAACTTCATTTCAACCAACAAGTTAAAGTCTAAAGATCCAACCCAATAGAATTCAAGTCAGTGGCAGTCAGGCGCCCCTCTTAAACCCTACAGTGGATGCCCTGATCCTTTTGCAAGGAAGGGAACGCAGAACCACCCGTTGGTTTGCTTGTAGGACAAGGGGCATCCACCGCCAAAGTGAAACTCAAAAGATTTGTTCACAGCAAAAAGCGAGGGGTGGATCCCCCGTGGACGAAACCATGCCAGACCATCGGTTTTTGACAGGCCAAAGGAGGTGCCAGGGGAACAAAAACAGTGGCAAACCACTTCCCAGGCAAAACCGTGGGTTCGGGCCAAAACCATGGTTCGGGCGGGCCAGCCTTAGATGTTCCTTCGGAAAGTTTTGACCAGGCCGTGCCAAATGTGCCATCCGAAAGCTCTGCAAGTAAGCAGCATCACAAGGCGAGCTCGTTTGAACTGGTGCATGGGCATTAATTATTGTCTACGAACCCTGGCTGATGCAACAAACACAAACAATTCAATGGTGAATGTGGGTAGTCTCCCCCTTCTTTGGACACAAGGGGGAGGTCGGATTGCGACCGCTTGGTTTCTTCACACAAAAAACAACACGCACGTGAGTGGGAAACAAGCATGCTCAACAAGACAGCGCGGTGCCTGGCGATGCTCCCCCAATGCATGCCGCAAAGGCTTCAAAGAGATAAAGGTGAGCTGCACTGTCTTGCTGTCTTCCCAACATGAGGGGGTTGATCAAAAGGTCCTTTACATTGAATGACCATTGAAGGATGAGGTGTCCCGGAAAATTCAGCCATGGTCATTTGGCACATCGCACTGTGGGACCAGCGGGGTCACAATCAAAACCCGGTATGAAGAAGGTCTACCCAGAACCTCGGTCCAATTTTTTGCCACGGTCCAATTTTTTGCTCTGTGGGACCAGTGGGCTTGGCAGACCCTGCTCACCGCAAACTGGTCATCTGCAAGCCTTGGGCACGGCGTTCTGGTTCCAGGACTCCTTCCTGAGCGGAATCCGCTGCGGCAAGATTGGATTGCTGGGGACTCTGCCCAAAAAAAAAAAAAAAAAAAAAAAAAAACACACAATCCAAATTTGCTTAAGCCCTCGCCGGAAAAAAGAACAACGAAAGGTTCAAAGTTCGAGTAGCGATAGAATACCTGTAAATCCAAGCGGGGGGAAGAAGCACACGTTTCCAAGCAAGCGGAAGGAATCTGCGGGGGAGAAAGCTTTACTCAGCCCACTTCGGACCCAGCAATAAACTGAAAGGTCAGATCCGGTCGATTCGCTTTGGGTGCAGTGAGTGTCGCTTTCAACTAGAACCGATGCTCCAAGATGGGGGGTCCCCTTGAGGGGACTCGGTGTGCACAAAGGAGCAAGTCTTACCGAAAGAACCCTAGGGCTCTCAACTACCCACCCCCCGAAACGTACCTACCCTCCCAACAAACATACAACCTCCACAGCACTCCCCAGAAAAGGAAATCAACATTTCAGCAAATGAGTGTGTCAACTAACCCCCCTAGTAACGTACCTACCCCGCTTGGGACTTCCCTACTGTGGATGGACGAAATCCTGCACCACTTGAAAACCACGGGAAGCCATTTCATTGTTGGCATCTACAGCGGAATCATCATCCCAGGGTTTCGTAGGTGGTGCGAAAAGGATTTCGTGCATCCATAGTACTAAGGGTCTATTGGTGGCAAAACAAATCCCTCTCCGGCACCACCCCCTCCCCCAACTTGGGGCCCATGGATTTTATGGGTCGAACGTCCATCCACAGTATTTTAGAGCAGGCGCCCCACTGGCGCATGGCGCATGCCGGGCGTCCGCCAGCTCTGATCCTCCGCCTCTAGCGCCCGGCGGATGCTCGCCAGCACCTCCTCCTCGCGGGCCTTCGCAGCGAAAAAACCCGAAGCCCGGTTTTTGAGTTTCCCTACCCCCCCGAAGCATTACACACCCTTCTTCGGTCTTTGGGACCCGGTCTCAAGACCTGGCTGTTTGGGGCCCTAAAAACCGCCAAAGACATCGAATTGGAGCCTCTGGGTACCATGTCCTCACTGAGCCTCTGGGGGTTTTGGGTCACGTAGCCAGGTGCCGGGGAATGAATTGAAACGAGCCCCAAGGAAAAATCCATTTGCTTCTTCGCCCCCTGGGAAAAATGAGAACATGTGTCCAGTGGTGAAATCGATTCCCTTTAAAACCAACAGAAAAAAAATAACAAGTATTCTTAACCAAATGGAAGCAAGAAAAAACAAACGGCCCTGCTTTCTAGAAAACCTCCGGAGACCCAGAAAAAATGGCTGGTCTTTGAAAAGAACGATGGTTGAAAAGAATGGGGAATCAACCTCAAAAGGTGATCACCTCTTGACTCGTTAAATTATGTCTGGGTCCCATGTTTTAGGCTCCATTTTGTTACTGGTGTGATCCATTTCCTCTATGGTTTCCTTTGACTCCCCTCATTCCCCACTGCGGTCAGTTGCCCAAAGGACCCAGAAAACACTAATCTTGACCCCGGATTCACATGCCTGCCACTAAAAGGGTATGATGGGGACACCGAATCAAAATGAACCAGGGGGTCTGCTCCTCATCTGGGTCAACATGACCTCCAAAAGAGATCCCTTCCACCATCCCCCCTTTCCCCCCGGCTCGCGCCTCAGCGGGGCGCCGCCACATGGCCACGTGCTTGGAGTTGGAGCCGTGACGGGGCTTCACCACCTCAACGAAGCCCAGGTGAAGGCGCCCAGAGTTGTGTGTTGACTATGGGAGTAGCTATTTGGGTAGGGGTCAACATGAAAAACCCACCAGGTCATGGAACGCAGGTTACAGTCCTTGTTTCCATTTACCGATCGGGTTCCGTTTTGGGCACCTACTTTTTGACCCACACCCATTTGGATATGGCATCCAAAAATGGGCACAGTACTATTTACTATTTTATTGCTGTACTACGGGAGTCCAACCAATCTATTTTCATATATTAATATGGGGTCGGCATTGATTGGCTGTGGGTGAAACTTACACCACCAGGTCCTGGACCGCAGGTTTTAGTCCTTGGTTCCATTTGCCTGTGTGTGCTGGGTACCCACCTTTGACCAACAACCATTTGTTTTAGGTGGACTTATTAACTCCTTTTGAGCAACTAGATGGCCCTGGATGATCAAACCAGACCAGCATCAATTTCCCACCACCGCCACACAAAATGACACCTATGTTTCCTTCTTGTCTCTCAAGGGTAGCCGCCTCCAAAACAAAGAAAGCACAAGGCGCATCCCCGTGTCCTCGATCGGATCCGCTTGGTCGCACCTGGATCTGACTTGGCCTACTTGAAGGCCGTCAAAATAGGAATCGGGCCCTGAAAATTGGAATCGCTCCTGTTGCTTCCCGTTAAAACCACCCAGACAAGAGAACCGTCCAACAGAAGCACCTGCCAGGCAAAAGCTGCCTCCCCCGACACTTGAGCTTTGGTCATGATTGGCTCGAGAACGGCCCTGGTTGAAAACGCGGTTAGATAGTCAAAAAGGCCCATACGTCAAGGGCATTCCCTCCTATGGGTTTTGGCGAGATGGAGGGTTTTGCAAATATGTCCCACCAATCTAAGCTGAAACGCAGCATATATACCCCCTTGTATACATGACCTCCATCCTCCAAAAGCCAAACCTGAACTGCCCTTGAATACGTGGGTGTTCAGCATAGAACTTTTCGTAGGACCCCCTCGCCCACCTGAAAATGTGCAAGGGACATAAACTCGCAATCCCCTAGACATGCAAGTGCAAGCATAGGCACTTCCGGAATTTCACAGTGGCATGTGTTTGAGACTCGCGCCGTAGACTCCATCTACGGCCCACCAGAAGTCCAAGTCTCGAAGGGCTCGTCCAGAGCGATCTGGCTCACGAGAAAAGAAAACGAGGTCTGAAAAGACATGTCCCTCGACGGGGAATGAGGGAAACTGACAGCCGCTGGCCTATTCATTCAGAACCTGCGGAACCATAACTTGGTGTCCTCCTTCATCCGTCATGCTCTGAAATTTCCGATGGGCACAAGGGTGGACATATGGCAATCCTGGCAAACAGTTGAATTAATCCTACCCAAAAGGAGCATGGGACAACCTTAAGAAACCAATCAATGTCACTCGACGACAGGGAGGCTGAAGATTCCTCAAAACATCTTAAAACGCTCTTTCTGAGCCACCGTTTCGGGACAGGGTTGGGCCCCTTGAACACAGTGGATCAATCTTGCTACCTCGCTTTGCCTTCCCTTTCAAGACAACTGGCGTGGTTCTAACACAGTTTGAGCCAATCAACCTGTACTCGGGGGTTCCAACAAAACGCAACTGGATCGACCGTCCGCCGTCCGCTCTTTCAACTCGCTTCCTGAGCGGAGTGTGCAGAGAAAAAACTCCAAACTTTCTATTTACCACTAAAATGGTTTTCCCAAAAAGCTTCAAGTTCAGGAACAAGGCGATGGTTGCAACCATCCCTGGCCGTGGTTGAGCACGTGCCATTTGCCAAGACAGGCTTACACCCATCGGGCTGCTCGGATAGACTTACCCCCAAACATCGGGCTCAAGTGACCATGGGCTTTTCAAAATCCAAAATTCCGTACCCCCCGTGAACATCCCAATCCCCACTAAAATAGGTTCGATTGTTTTTTTCGCTTCCTGAGTTGATTGGCCAAAAAAAGTCCAAACTTTTTGTTTACCACCAAAATGGTCTTCCCAAAAAGTATAAAGTCCATGAACTCAGGGAGTGAGAAATGGGTGGTGCACTTACCAACCAAAATGAGACCCCAAAACGGTTTTGACCACCACGGCCAAGTGACAAATCAATCCCCGAATTCTCTCCCAACCCAAAGGGTCAAAGGGTCTGTGGTCCGCTTCCTGAGTCGCTGGGCGTGGCAATCCCCGAGGTCACGGGGCTTTTTTCTGCTTTTCTGGGTCCTCCAGAGTTGAGAGCTTAGAATAAGTTGGTACCCACCTTTTTCTGTAGTCTAGTGGAACCCTCCCTTCCAACCAAAAAAGAAACGGTACAAGTTGGCACCTAGCTGGGGGATCTAGTCTTGGTGTCCCCTGGTCTCCCTTTCCCTTAGTTTCCCATAGCGCTCTTACCTTTCCCCTCGTTTCCTGCATCCCTCCTCAACGGGGGGCCTAGTTTTGACCAACCCATGACTCGCCTGGCGCCATCCGAGCATCTCCGCGCCTGTCGCCTCGCTGCTTGCAAGACCGCCTCTGCCTCCCCGGTGTCAAGCGGCAGGTGCAGCTGGCGCCCCAGCAGCCGCGCCGCGGCGGAGACCTGCGGCGCGAGACCGGGATACCCAGAGGCTGTAGGCGTGGGATGGGCTGGGGTGGGGTGGGTAGCGGGTGTGTCCTTTTTGAGGGTACATGTTTTAATGGTTTTAAACGACCCCCAAGAGGAAAACCACAGACTTGGGGGGTTGCTTAAAAAACAAATCCTACCCAAACAACTAGGAAACTGAGGGGGGGGGCTTGGGCGCGTGTGACCCGGGCCTGTTCCACCTTGTCATCCAACCATACCAGGCTGGCAGGCCGCGTCTGGTAAGAGATGCCGATGCGCTTGTTCATGACACAGCGCCAATCCTTGAAGTCTTTACCTCAGATTCAGGAGCTCCTTAAGTCCTTCCGCGTTTCAGGAGCTCCTTAAGTCCTTCCGTTTGCGTTTTCGCTAATTTGAAAAAATCAAAACATATGCCCAGTAGTGAATTTGTTATCCCTCTAAAAGGCAACAAGGGGAAATAACATGGCTCCGAAGCCCTCAGCTCCTCTACATAAAATCCCTCTTGGACCCTTCAACATGAAATCCAATTGCAGAAAAATCTGGCTTCTTGCGTCGTGAGCCATTCCATTCATTCGCGGCCGTTTATTTGAAACCCCCCTCCCAACTCCTTCTGTGAACACCCCCCCGGCCTGGGTTTGGCAATTCTCCAAGGATCCCAGACAATGATGGTGAACATACAGTTAGAAGGTACGACATCGACGCTTATGCCACACTATGGATTCTGTTTCATGTTCCAGCTGTGGATTGCTCCTTGACTCACTTCCTGAGTGGTTTACCCGAAACAAGGGTCTGAACACTTTATCTACACGATCTTCCCAGGAACTCTGGGAGTGAGTTGAAAAGTGCACAGAGTGCGACTCCGCATACCCCGCAGTGGGCAACGGAAGAACTTCCCTCCAAGGCGCCCTTGCCGCCTCTGTCCAGCACCTCGGGCAAAGACTCACATCTACAAGCCCAGTGCGCGCGGTTCATTGGGGCTTTGGAAAACCCAATGCCGCAGTTGCAACAAGTAAAAGGTGCCGTAAGAAGGAGGGCAACAAAATCAAACAGCAAACCGCAACAACCACAAAAAGCAAACGCCACAACCAAGCATGGTGGCACCAATCGGAGGCAAACACAAATCCGGAACAAGAACTCAAACTGAAAGGAAGTTAGAAGTGATGTGCCAGTGAACAACTGGGCCCAAGTGAAACAAGGGGTTAAGCCATTCGCAGGGTGCCATAAAACTACGTAAAATTGGAAACTCTGATTCCACTCAATGGGGGGGGGTGTCTGGGTTTTGTGGTGTTTCAGACCACTTTTGGTGGGAACACCCCCTATCCTTAGGACAGGTTTATTGGTCGGGGGTCAACATTACTCTACTCTCAACATGCTTGGTTGCCGTCGGCCCCTCTGCAAAAAGTGTCAACTTTTATGGGTTGAATGGAATCCAGGCCACCTTTAAAAACTAAACATATGTCCAGTAGTGATGGGCCCCCAATAGTGACAAAGTCCAACATGGAACCCGCCAAAGAGTTGAATCCGTCCTTCCCATTCCCCGCCTCCTGGAGGTACCTCAGGCCGTGCAATCAGGTGGAGCTTTCGGATCTGGGCTCAAGGGAAAACAAATGGGTTGCCGACCAGCTCAGCTCCCATTGCCTTTTTGGGTCTCAGGGGTCCCTCAATTTCCCTTTCCTTGGACCTACAAAAGTGCCAGTTGCAATGGACACCAGCAGTAAATTGCAACTGGTGAAGGGGAAATCCAGCGAGCCCTCCTACCAACATGGATCTAAAGGGTTACCCACCCATGAAACCAGGTACCACATCCACCTGCTAAACAAAATGGGGCTCCTCAAAGGATGCATCCCACAACCACCTGGATTACTAGTGGATCCTCCAAATCAGCTCCTACAGTAGACCCTCATACCAGGTGGGACCTACTCAATTCTCATGGTCGAGGGACGCCCAAAGAAGGGCCCAAACAAGGCCGCCGAAAAGAAACTCTACTGACGGTTGCGAAGTTTCATGTTGGCCCCAGATTAATAAACCCCTGTTTATTAATATGGGGGTGTCCCTGGTCTTAGTGGGCATTTATCACTTTTGGAGGGAACACCCCCCATATTAATAAGCCGGGGTTTATTAATCCACAGGGGAAGCACCATCGGGTTCTGAACGGTGTTGCGGAATGGAGTTCGTCCATCCACGGTACTACGCTCCACTTGTTCGCCCCGAGATTGTGGACGGCCCTCGGCAACCATAGGATCAATGCCCAAAAGGGTTGGCTTTGGCTTGCGCAGGACGCCGCTGTCTGGCAAGTTAACCCCACTCACAAACCCAAAACCATGCGTACGTACCCCTTGCTTGCAACATGTTTTGTGGGGACCCCAAAAAATACACCAACATAGACCCTCCCCGGAACAACGCCCCAAGCAAAACCCGGCCGTCAATCGAGCAAAAATGCGCCCGCACCATCACCCTGAAGAGCACCACAAACAGCACCCCTCAAGACACCCACCTGTCAATCTTGCGAAAATCAACCAGCCCGAGAAGGAGTTTCCCCTCACCTTCCCAAAAAGGGACCGCCCTCGGCCGTCGGCCGTGTGGCTGGCGCAGCGGAGGCGTCGCCTCGCAGGCGCCCTGCAGCGCGGCGGCTCTGGCCGCGGAGGCGCCCACGGCGAAGTCCTGGAGCTTGAAGCTCGGGGGGGGGAGGGGCTGTGGGGGGGTGGGGCTGTGGGTGGGCTGGGCTGGGCTGGGCTGGGCTGGGCTGGGCTGGGCTGGGCTGGGCTGGGCTGGGCTGGGCTGCAGTGCGGTGCGGTGCGGTGCGGTGCGGTGCGGTGCGGTGCGGTGCGGTGCGGTGCGGTGGGGTGGGGTGGGGTGGGGTGGGGTGGTGTGGGGTGGGGTGGGGTGGGGTGGGGTGGGGTGGGCTGGGCTGGGCTGGGCTGCGGTGCGGTGCGGTGGGGTGGGGTGGGGTGGGGTGGGGTGGGGTGGGCTGGGCTGGGCTGGGCTGCGGTGCGGTGCGGTGCGGTGCGGTGCGGTGCGGTGCGGTGCGGTGGGGTGGGGTGGGGTGGGGTGGGGTGGGGTGGGCTGGGGTGGGCTGGGCTGGGCTGGGCTGGGGTGCGGTGCGGTGCGGTGCGGTGCGGTGGGGTGCGGTGGGGTGGGGTGGGGTGGGGTGGGGTGGGGTGGGGTGGGGTGGGGTGGGGTAGGGTGGGCTGGGCTGGGCTGGGCTGCGGTGCGGTGCGGTGCGGTGCGGTGCGGTGCGGTGCGGTGCGGTGGGGTGGGGTGGGGTGGGGCGGGGTGGGGTGGGCTGGGCTGCGGTGCGGTGCGGTGCGGTGCGGTGCGGTGCGGTGGGGTGGGGTGGGGTGGGGTGGGGTGGGGTGGGGTGGGGTGGGGTGGGGTTGGGCTTGCGGTGCGGTGCGGTGCGGTGCGGTGCGGTGCGGTGCGGTGCGGTGCGGTGCGGTGCGGTGGGGTGGGGTGGGGTGGGGTGGGGTGGGGTGGGGTGGGGTGGGGTGGGGTGGGGTGGAGTGCGGTGCGGTGCGGTGCGGTGCGGTGGGGTGCGGTGCGGTGCGGTGCGGTGCGGTGCGGTGGGGTGGGGTGGGGTGGGGTGGGGTGGGGTGGGGTGGGGTGGGCTGGGCTGGGCTGGGCTGGGCTGGGCTGGGCTGGGCTGGGCTGCGGTGCGGTGCGGTGCGGTGCGGTGCGGTGCGGTGCGGTGCGGTGCGGTGCGGTGCGGTGGGGTGGGGTGGGGTGGGGTGGGGTGGGGTGGGGTGGGTAGGGTGGGGTGGGGTGGGGTGGGGGGGGGTGGGGGGATTGGGGTTGGGGGGGGCTTTAGGGGGCTGTGGGGGCATGGAAGCTTCACTGGGGTGGGGGGAAGATTCACTTGGGCGGGAGCCAGAAGTGATGGCGCGTTTTGTGCAGGCCCTGCAATTGAGGACCTGTTCAAGGCGATCTCGTCAACGATATCGTGTTTCGGCCTTCTCGATGGCCAGCAGGGATTCCTCATACGACATCTCCAGCACTGTACCTCTGAAAATGGATCAACAAAAACATCTTCCGATTGAGACGGCCCAGAATTTCTGGAGATGGAAAAAACCATCCGATTGAGACGGCCCAGAAGAAGGTAAGCCATCTTTTGTTTTTGCCAAAGTCCACCGTCAGATCCTCAGATTTGCAGAAAGTTAAGAGAAACTTTGGCGGGGAAAAAATCGAGGCCGCCAAACTAGGAACCGCCAGTTTAGTGGTCATCCCAGAAGTAGAAAGTCCAGAAGCTCGGGAAGTGAGGCATTGACCAGTACTTCAACCTCCGGGTGACTTCCCAGTTAGGAAAGGGGTGCTTGCTTGTTAAGCAACTTCAGCTGACTTGCTTGTTTTGGGGTCTTCTCCTTCTCCCCCCCAAAAAAATTCAAGGGCGCTGCGTCGAACAAACACTGCGCCTTTGTTGCAATTGACCTGAGAGACATGATGGGTGACGCCCTTACCTCCGTAAGTTCTTCATCCTCATGTGATAACTTACTTCCTGACCCGGTTGGCCACAAAAAGCCCAAACTGTTTGCCACTACAGCGGTCTTCTCCCCCCAAAAAAAGTCCATGAGCAGTGAGTTATATAAATATGTCCAGCCGACTGCCAAGACGACTTCAAAGGCACTCACCAGGTTTGGCAAAGCGACCCCTCCTATTTTGCCGTTTTTTTTGGCACCCTCCAGAAACCTGCGCGATTAAAAAGCCAGTCTGCCTCCCCAAAAGCAAACACATGCACATCAACAATGTCAAATGATTCAAATAATGATAGCTGTTGCCAATGCTTCTGCCAATGCTACTTTCTGTCAGTGCGCTTTTTCCGAGGAACGAACAACAGCTAGCCGGAAACAGACCATGTCTTTTTTATGTGCTCTGGAACAAGCAAGGTTTGACACTCATGTACAGGGCACCCCTTCAAGGCCAGTCCCCCCTAATAATACCAAAGCCAGACCTCACACATAATTTGCAGATGGGGCCGCAGCGTGCGTCTTTGTCCAGAGGTACCAGGCCCACATTCTTGAAAAAGGATGGTACAGTCCAACCAGTGATGATCACTAATGTGAAGCGTTGCTCAGATATGAAAAGGCTTTAGGCCCCAGCATTCCCTGGCAGGGTAACAAATACTTAAGACGACTCAAGGGAGGCAAATCAGAGGCCTCAAGCTGTTTTAGCGGTATCCCAGTTTGATCCCAAATTATTTGGGGAGGGCCCTTCACTTGTGTTCAGGCACGCACCTTCAGAATACAACACTATGACTCTCAGTCTCTCCTTGAGGTTCTTCCATTTGTTTTTGGGCCCGCCTAGAACAAATATAAACATATTCACCTTCCATTTGCAAGTGGCCCCCTGGAACAAATATAAACATATTTCTGCTGATGATAGATCCCCTTGAAAACCGACATGGGAAATAAACACACATGGACGGCTATCCACTTTCCGCCTGGCTCCGGTTCCGTGCTGCCCATGGCGAAGTTCCAAGCAACGCATCGCCACTTTGGATCAACTTGAGCCGATGCCAGTGGGAAGAACCGAAGAACCCGGCGAGCGCCAAATTGAGCCGCGATTGCACGATCTCTGCAATTTGTGTGGTATCATTTTCAGAAGCTGAATGTAGCCGAATTAAAGACTTGGATCCCCAAGCAAAGGACCTTTCTCAACAGGAACAGTCCCTTTCAGACTGAGACCAGCTCGATGGCACAAAAAACGGCTGGCATCGTACCAACCCGAGAGTTACCGCAAACAGATCCTTCCCCTTCCTGACCAGTCGTTGGGTCAATCCGATGACGGAGAAAGAAGACACGTCCCTTCCTGACCACAGCAAAGGAACTCCTTAAATGAGATAGAGAACTGTGACGCTGGGTCCATCCCTTTCTTCCCACTCACTTCTCTGCGGATTGAAGTGCCTTTAGTCTTGTTATAACATGGCGATATCTGCTTCCCCCTGCTGAAATGGCATCTGACATTGACATGGCGTTACCTCTTTCGAATGTCACCTTTCTGGGGCGAAGCCAGAGAAAAGAAAATCCAGAGGCAAACCAAACCGGCTCCACACATATATGCATATATATATATATATAGATCTTTTTGGCTTCGCTGTCGAACCCCAGATTGCCCAGAAAAGAGGAACGAGCAACAGTTTTGCAACTCAGCCAGCAGTTGTCCACCATGGCTGACGTTTCGCGTCCTTGGCCCCAGATGCGATGTCAAATTCCTCCATGAGCAGCGTCTCCTGTGGCTGTGTCTGGGGATAGCTCAACACTTGTTTTACTCAAACAGCCACAGACCCCAATCGATGTTTGCAAGTTGCTACTCAAACTCCATGTTGCCTTAAGCACATGCAGTCACCAATTTACAGTACCCCCTGCAAGGCTCAACGGAATTTGATACCCTGGAAAATGGGTGGTCTCGTTTTAGTGTCCTTTCAACCCGCCCCCCAAAAAAGGGCTCGAATAATCGCACACTAGGAACCCAAGTCCCCTTTTCGTGCTTTCCGTTGGTTTCTCTCAGGTATGGTGCTTTCGCCCCCTGGACAAAATGAGAAAACATGTCCAGTATCACTACTGGATTCCGTTTTAGAACCAACAGGGGAAAATGAAACACATTATTTTCAGCAAATGAATGCAAATTGTTCCGGGAAAACAACAACTGAGAAAACTCATCTAACACATGATCTTCAAGCCAGCTGAAGTGACATCAAGAGACCCCTGCGTTAGGATAAACATCAAAGAACTACAAGGAGTTTCCATGCTTCAATAGGGGTAAAGGCAGCAAAAACGTGTCTAGCTTCAGTATTACATACATTGAACAAGCATTTCACACGTCACAACTACATGTGTTTCTTCAAACCTGTTGGCCCCCGCTGCTTCTTGTTCATCAAGACATCTGCCTCAAAATGGGGATAGCCAACTGCAAAACCAAAGGCGATTTCAACAGAAACGGGTGGGCAAAAACTTGGCCCCTACCCTTGCGGCTCGGTTGCCTTGAAGTCCGGTTGCCCGCGTATGCTGAAGTTGGAAAAGAAAGGCAGCAAGTGATAGCAGTTGCCATGAGCGCACAAAGCCTTGCTAGGAAATAGAACGTCTGCGATGGTTTCCACTACCCCCAAACATCCCCAAACCACTAACTTGAGGGAACATCGGTGTGTATATCGTCCTCCCACTGAGGTATCACTTGTGGGAAGTTACCTGGATGATCGAGTTTCCGCGGATAGGGCCCCTGTCAGGTAGCATGCTGGCATATGCTGGTGGAAGAGAAGGAAAACCCGGCCTTTAGCTTCTGTAGTGACTGGAGAAAACCGGCAAGGAATACTGAGTGCCCAAGACATGGGTCCCCATCCAACTGAAGGTGTTGCTAAGTTAAGTTCAAGCAACCACCCACTGCTAAAAAGAAGTCACGGAGTTGTCCCCCCTGGTATACCATAAGAACGGAGTGGAACTGGGCATCCGGCAGGGGTATCCTTGAAAGCTCACGTGCCCCGCTTCCCCCTTCCCCCCTTCTCCGCACCTTGACCACCTTGAAGGTACCTCCTCCCTCCTGCGAGCGCAACTGCGGTTCTGGCACAAGTTGTCTAACACAAAGACCACCTACAGCAATAGAACCATCTACTGCCAAATGCCCAGTCGAGGCTTCGTCCTGCTTCAGTGGGACCTCAAAGTGGCCAAATTCTACCTTCCAAAACCTGCAAAAGTACCACCCTCAAACTACGAGTACACATCGGAAATTGTCCCACGAACCATTCGGCTGAATTCCCCTTTTCCGAGCGTAGTTTGAGGATCCAAGACCCGTCACACGAGCCTCTCCGAGCCCCGAATCGCTCACCCAACAGTCCATCAAAACCCAAGCGAATCCCAGACCCTCCCCCCCCCCCCCCTAATGTTGACCCCGGATTAATAAACCCCTGTTTATTTAAATATGGGGGTGTTCCCCTAACCCCGGTCTTATAGTGGGGATTTATCACTTTTGGAGGGGAACACCCCAACATTCAAATACACCGAGGAAAACTAATCCGGGGTCAACATTAGTGCGGACGTCCTTGAGGTAGTGGGTGCCCTGGTTGCCAGACAGCGTCACCCAGCCTGCCGCTCCGAGACATTTCCCCGCCGAGCGGAAGTTGAGTTACGCCTTGCCTTGCCTTGGAGTCTTGGAGTGGCCGGGGTTTTCCCTCGGAACGCCCCTGAAGGGCTTTCGGGTTCTGGGAAATTTCCCTCACAGCGCCTCTGGGGGGGGGTTTTCGGGTTCTGGGAATTTGTGTTCGGAGCGCCTCTGGGGGGTTTTCGGGTTGGAATGGTCCTTCGCGTTCACTCTCTCACTCACTTGCCCAAGCCCATTGGACCCGGACTTGAAAGGTTCACCTTTTGGCACTTCCGCTAAACTTGGCTGGAATTAGGACCCCAGCAAACAAAAATATGTTTTGCCTGGCTAGCGGAAAACAAAGGGAACACCAAAAATGCAAAAAAGTAAAAAGGGGAACTAATTCTGGGGAAGTAAAAAAATACCAAAACTGGAAAATAAGCAGATCAAAAGGTCGATTCGCTTCGGGCAACTGAGCTCAAGTTCGCACGGAACCTCTGTGGGCGCAGTCGGTTTCATGAGGGGGGGATCAGGCCCAAGAACGGCCACAGCAAGTGCACGGCTCTTAGTTGGATCCCTAAAAACATATCTGGGGTTTTGAAGCTCTTGTCGGAGTTTCCTTTGAGTTTGCCGGGGTTCGTAAAACTAGGCTGAAACTAGGACCCCAGCAAAAAAACATGTTGTTTGCCTGGTTAGCCAAAAAAAGGAACCCCAAAAAAAAAAAAGAAAAACAATGAAAAAATACAAAGAAAACGGGGAACTAATTCTAGGGAAGAAAAAGAAACAAAGGGAACCCCAAATAAGCAACAAAGAAAAGGGGAGCTAATTCTGGGGAAGAAAAATCGGCCTCTCTTTTACCGTTGGAACGTTCCCACTCCTGGTGCCTCCCGGCGTGGCACTCGCTGACTCGCACCCCGCGGCTCAGCGAAGAAGCTCCGCGCCTTCCGTGCCGTCGTTGAGAACCCGGACCTTCCTGGGCCGGGAGCATAGGCTGGAACATGAGTCACTTGCTCAAAACCATAGGTATGCGGAAAGTCACTCGCTCAGCGTCCTTCCTGGCAACTCAGGCATGTGGAAAGTTGAAGTCATCAACATCCCCAGTGTGTTGGCTTCTTTTTTTGGGGGAACATCGGATTCCAAGATCTGTTCCGCCCGTTTAACAGGGGCAGCCAAAGGACGCCACCTGAGTCACAATTCATTATCAAAACCCGGTACAAACATGGTGAACCCAGAACCATGCTTCAACAAATTAAAAAGGCGGATATCCGCAACCATTTCCGATTGGGATTGTCCCTTACTAACCTTCATCTACCCGGGTTTTGATCGTGGCTCACAGAGGCTGGAACATGGCTTTGGTACCCGTCCATTTGCTTAAGTTGCCTGGGAAACAATATATGTCCAGTAGGGATAAATGCCCTGGCTGCATCTTCCAATCACCATGTGACTGCATGCTATTCTACAGCTTCCCCCGCCTTGGGCGAGAATCTCCTTCTGACTCAACACGGGCGTCTCGAAAAAAAACATTTGTGGGTTTGCACCATCCAACAAATAATGTTCACGATGTTTAAGGCGTGAGCTGACTCTTACATCCCAGCCAGCATGCCTAGCCGACTTTTCCAACCTTCCGCTCGCAGTCTTCCAATAGAAGTAAAATTCCAGGCTCTATGTGGATCCAACATTGCTAAACCCTGGTGGATCAATAGGGCATCCCATTTTGAGGATCCTTCACTTTTTTTTTTTGGGGGGGGGACAAACAAGACACCAACCACACGTAGTCCAAAGGACCCAGGAAAAAGAGTTGCACCTTTTGGGGCCATGACCAAACATGGGATAACCCAAGAAGGAAGTCAAACCGGGTGGAGGGTCTCCGATTCCATCTATCTGGCCTTCCCTACTGTGGATGGACGAAATTCTGCACCACTTTGAAACCACCGCACACCATTGTTGGTTGATGGTGGTTGGTATTTACAGGGGAATTGTTAATCCGGGAATCCGGGGTTGAGCAGGTGGTGCAGGATTTCGTCCACCCAACGTATGGAACCATAAATGGAATTCCAGGGGTGGACATACCCCCTCCCCGAATTCGACGGGATGTTCCGGGGGTGGGGATGGCAAATCCAGCGGGTGTCCGGAACCCAAGAGGAAGTCGTTGCAAAATCATACAACCCCAATACTTCCAGTTGCCACTGTACTATAGATAACCAGGGAAACCACCATGACACACTTCCATTTGCTTTTTCGCCCCTGGAACAAACACAGAAAACATGTCCAGTAGTGAAATCGATTCCCTTTACAACCAATAGACATAACATAACAAATATTTACTGAAACGCAAATGGAAGAAAACCTACTAGGTCCTCCAGTAGAGGGGGCAACCTTCCCCACCAAAAAGGGTGAGAAAGGGCACCTGGCTGGGGGATCTAGCCTGTAGAGGCCTGGAAAAAAATCCAGTAGTGAAATCGATTCCCAGAGGAACCAACAGGGGTAAACAAAAATCAAAATATTAATTTCACTAAACGGAAGTATAGAGGTAAGGAGCCCTGGCACGTGGCCATGGGTCAAAACCCCGTACTCCCATTGAACATCCCAATCCCCGTTAAAATAGGTTCTAAAATGGGTGGTGCACCTAGCCCAAAAAGGGATCCAGAACGGTTTTGACAACCACAGCCACGTAACCTATAGAGGTAAACCAACAAGGGGAAAGCGCCACATATTCTGAAACGCAAGTGGAAGAAAACCTACTAGGTCCTCCAGTAGAAATAAGGTGGTTGGAGGGGTATTCCCCACATAAGCCACCAATTGGGGTGAATTCGGTCGTTTCAGGTCGCCATTACTTCACCCAGACCGGAAAAAAACGTACACAAAGCCCGCCAACACGTCCGAGTTGGGATCTCTGGCCCCTAGAGTCTCCATGACCCCTAGAACAAAAACTCATGACCCCCGAATTTTGGGGGAATGACCAACCATTTTTACAGGGTCAGGAGACTCCAGGAGCCCTACGTCCATAACTCTCCATGACCCCTAGAACAAAAACTCATGATCCCCTAATTTTGGGTAATGATCAACCATAGGGCCAGAAGGAGACTCCAGGGAGGTCTACGGAGCTACGGAGCCATAACTGGGGCCCTGGCACTCGCATGACCTCCACCTCCGGCTCCTGGGCCTCTTGCCCCAGGAGCTCCACCACCTCGTTCACCTCGCTCGCGTCGGACGAGTCGGGCCGGGCCGGGCGGCTTTTTGTTGGGGTGGACGCCATGGTCGCCCACCCGGCCCCACCCCCCCCAAACAAAAAGAAACGAAGAACAGAACATAACAGTACCCCCAAACAAGAAAGAAAAGAAGAAAAGAACATACCAATACCCCCCCAGCCAAAAAAAAAGAGAAACGAACACAACAATAATAATAACAAACAAATAAAAATTAAATAAGCCCAGGTGGTATCCCCAACAGCCCGGGAACCGTCCCGAAGCAACCCTCTGGCACCGGGATCCTCCAAAAAATCTGCCCACCATAGAGCCTCTTGGGCAGAGACCCCGAAACGTCCAGCTGTTGTTACACGCGAAGCTCTGTCCACAAAGTGGGTTGGTCTTTCTTTGCGGGTACCCCTTTTGGGGCAAATTTAAAGGGACACCAAAAAGGACACAACCCACTTTGGGGGCCCTTTGCGTCTTTGCAGATAGCCTTTTTGGGGCCAATTTAAAGGGACGCCAAAAAGGACACAACCCACTTTGGGGGCCCCATGGCGCACTAAGACTTCTGGAAGTGGATTGAGTACTCCAACAAAAACGTACATCGAAGCCACCTCTGAGCTTCCTTCTTGCAGGGGGCAGTCTTTCAGTTTGCTGCGCAAGGACGTGACTTGGCGCCTGGTCAGCTTTAGGCGGGTTGCAGGGGTGAACGCGCTTGAGCAATACTGTGGATGGGCGAAATTCTGCACCACTTGGAAACCATGGGAAACCATTGCTTGTTGGCATTCACAGCGGAATCATCATTCCAGGGTTTCTTAGGTGGTGCAGGATTTTGTCGATTTACAGTACTAAACTGCATTGTTTCCGGACAGGGGATGGACAACAGCCCACTTGTTGTCTCTCAAACGCGGACTTGTAACTCAACTAAACAACACCCAACCCCAATCCAGGCCCCTCAAATTACTCTCAAAATCAATCATGTTGGGGCTGCGCGTGCAGCCGAGCGTGCCTCAACAGCAAATGGTCCACCAAAGTATGGGGGTTTCTTTACCCGGTACCCCTTTTGGCTTGGCCTAAAGGAAAGCCAAACGAACAATGTCCTTGGCCAATGCAGGTCTTGGGCGCTGCTCAAAGGCTGATTTTGTTAATATATTTTACATTCTGGAAAAAAAGGAAAACACAAACACGAGTTTGCTTGTTTTGCAGCCCCGCAGTAAAAAAGAAGAGAACCCAAACACCTAAAAACAAGCACGAGACGTTGAATCTGACCCCGCGCCTTTTTGCGTCTGGCACCGTTGAATCAAACCTCAATATTATGCCGGGTCGTTTTCACTGGGGAACAACACCTTGCCAACGGCAGTGAAGCAGCCCACCCCACCCCAACAAACCTCACTCTTCTGCTGGGTCGTTTCCAACGACTCCAGCAAAAAAACAAAAAAAAAAACAAAACACCCCAACAAGCCTCACTCTTCTGCCGGCTGGTTTTCAACGACTCCATGCAAAAAAAGAAGAAACACCAAAAAACGCGGAAAGAAGCCAAGCTTTCGCACACCTTCCCCTTTCGCCTCCAGCTTCCGGATGCCCTCCGAGTCCTTGATACTCACCTCACACGCGACGAGACCAAGGCGGCCACCGAAAACGCGAAAAGCCGCCGGTGGCTGCAGCCCGGTGCCGCCGGGCGTCAGGGGGCTTGGAAGAAACGAGTGAGCCGGACAACCCAAAGGGAAACCGACGGATTTCGTTGGAAACAGGGATCCGGATGCATGAACTCTACACCTGAATCATTGCCAAAGGTAAATGGCGGTGTCCCACTTTCGGTATTTCGGCCTTGAAAAAACGCCATCCATGTTTCAAATCGGCAAGCAAAATGGATCCTGCCTTGTAAATGGTGGTTTCCCCTTATTTTGGTGGAAAAAGCCATGTTTCAAACGGGCAAGCAAAATGGATCCATCTCTTTGAAGGAGCCCTGGGACAGGCCAACCAAAATCCTGGAAGAGGATCATGGCTGCCCGGCCTTTTGACTCCTTACTCAGGTAATGGGTGCATTCAAATGGGGTCATCTACTAGCGAAAACTGTTTTTTGCACCCCTCCCCAAAGAACGAATAGAACCACACAAACTTGTGTTGCCTCAAAATAACACAAATGATAATAAACATTTCAAAATAACACAAATACCAACAACAGTGCAGAAATGTGCAGAACCACTTTCTGGCTTCCCTTTGGAGCCGCGGGCTCTACCCATCTCTGCTCCGGGGCTTGGAGCAGCCGCGCGGGCACATGATTCCGAGCGTGCAGAGACATTAGTGGCACCACCACCCCCCCCCCCAAAAAAAAAGAGAAAAAGAAAAGAAATAACCAAAAAACAGCTTCAGTGAAATATGTGTTTTCTTTGCGGTTTGGATTTGAACCAGCCTGAAAGGGGTACCTCACGAAGGCACACATCCACTTCTCAGGTGCCTCGCGATGCTGGCGCTGGAACATGCTGGAACCCAGCAGCGGCTCGGTTTTCACCCCCACAAGCAAACCTGGAAGCGCACAGCCTAATTCTCCAAGAGGAATATGGGGGGGTCGTTTTGTTGACAATAAGAGGAATTCGATGGAATTCGGAATGCACGAGTTGTGTGGTAGTTTTAACTGGAAGAGGAATATGGGGGGGGTGTTTTTTGAGCATACCACGTGTTCTGTGGTAGTCTTAACGGGAAACCATAAGGAAAATCAACATTTGTGTGGGGCCCCTTTGAAATGACACCAGCCGGAAGTTCTTTCAGAAGTGGACCGAGGGCGTAAGGATGGCCATCTTGGTTTCAAAGCTGTGCGTGGTCATTGCCCTGTGAGCAAACAGGTTGCTCAACTTTGTATCCGGGTAGGGAAAAACCAACTTGTTCCAAAGTTGACTTCCAACGTTCCAAGCAAATAGCAATCAAGGGCAATATGGGTGTTTCTCTTTTTTTGGGCACCCCCCCCAAAAAAAAAAAAACACAAAACAGAAAAATAATGGCTGGTGTTCCTGTTGTTTTTCCGTGGGAGTCTGAAAAACAGACCCTGGAAATCTTCGTTTCCATGCCGAAAAATCAGCAACAACCTCCAACTAATTTCCCTTTATATAAAACCACCAACACTAGGGCACCATTCCAACAAACAAAAAGAGCCACCCATCTACGGCTGGGCCGGGCGCTCCCTTGGTGAGTGTGGTCTTGGTGACCACCTTCATGAAGCGCCGCCTGAACGGCCCGACGCGCCATGGGATTCATCGAAGCGATGAAACAAAAAAAAAAAAAACGACTTGGGCCGGGGGTAAGGAGCTGTTGGGGGGTTCCAGGAACCCCTGGTACAAGAATGGCCTAACCCAACTTTGGATGAAAATCCTTCGGGTAGAGGTGGTTGGCCTGACCCAACTTTGGATGAAAACAAATCCTTAGGCAAACAATGGTGGTTGCAGTGAACCCCACTGATTTAAGGGGGTTTTGAAACCCAGGGATAGTGAGCAAAGGTTTCTGTGGTATGACCAAATCTGCAGATAATGCAAAAAGTGTGGCAAAGATCACAAAAAGCTAAACAAAAATACACGTCCCATGTTGGCTTCCCTTTGGCTAAAATTAAAGTCAGCTACTTGACACCCAGTAGAAGTCCGAATCTTCCGTGGTCGTGGAACAAAAGACACCTTTTTGGGTTGGTAGCTGACTTCAAAGGAAAACCACCTCCCAAGAAAAGAGAGGACAAGCGGGCACCACCGGCCATCCGGGGAAGCTTCGCATCGCGAAACGCAGATTACGTCTGAGCCATCTGCAGGATCTCTCCGACGCGCTCCTAGCGCAAGGGCCGGGCAGGAAGAAACTTGGCACAGGGCGGCTTAAACATGGCCCTCGAATTCCAAAGCATGTTAAAAACGTCAAAACACGTCCGAGGAAGCCCAGGGATGGGCTCGTCTGTTTTAGGGAATGGGAATCCAACGGACATCTGTGCCTGTTTTTATTGCTTGGTTGACGTGGGAAGGGGAGCAAAAATTCGCAAATTTTAGCAGTTAAGTGGTTGGATTTCAACCACTAAACCAGAACAAGCAAAAATGGAGAAAAGGTTTCCCAACAACAACCATGATTCGGTCGGGGCCCTTGCAAACCTTCAAATCCTTCAAGGGTGCAACCCAAAGCAGGGACCCGGATGCTGAATCATTGCCAAAAGTAAATGGTGGTGTCCAACTTTATTTTGGTGTTCAAAAAGGTTTCCCTGTATTTTGGTGTTGAAAATGGTGGCAAAATGGAGATCTTTCAAGGAGCCCTGCAAAGCTTTCCTTTGAGAGCCCCTTCCATGAGCTTCCATCCGCTTCCATCGGGCCCCCCTGAGTTTCCTCCATTCGCTTTCCTGGAAGAACCAGGATAATCTCACACATATGATTAACACTAGATTCGCTTTAGAGCCAGGGGGAGATCAACAAAAATAGCATTGAACAAATGAGTCCCTGGAACAATCAGTGATAGATTCCCTGCACAAAACCAAAGATGGACAATCGCACCGGAAGGTCTTGATCCGGGCCTCGATCCCCTCTCTTTGTCTGTCCATTCGCTCAAAAAGTGCCGGACTTGTTGTGGTCTCCACGGCACGGCGTGCGCAGTACCAGTGGTACCTGGGATTTGAACCGCCCCCAGCTTTGAACCGGCCCGACCAGGTCTTATTCTAGGGGTTGATTTCCATCCTTTTCAGCCATCGTTCTTTTCAAAAGCCAGCCATTTCCCACAGGGATTTTGGTGGTTTTCTAGAGAGGAGGATCCCTGGAAAGAATGGAAATGGAAGGTAGACTTATACTGTCCGAGCATCGCGCTACTCCGTCGCCTGCTTTGAATCAGAGAAATCCGGTCCTCGCTGAGATGCCCTGCGCCCGCTTCGTCCCAGTAGGTGAGTAATCTCCGCAAGTCCTGGCAAATATCAGGCGAGGGGGGCCCACGGGCACCCAACAAAAACCCAGAAACCACCCCTTTCTCGCTTTTTGAGGGAGTTGGCCAAAGAAAGTCACCGCACTTTTTGTCCGACTCTCAAATTGGTCAGGCAGTGAGTGCCCATAGGGTTCCTTGGGGCTACGCGAATATACGCCCGCCCCTCCCTTTTTATGGGCGGCGAGACAATTAAAAAAGCCAGGGGTCGGGCTGAAGTCTACGGATTTGAGAAAGCCGCGCCACCTCCGCAGCCATTCTCCCTGTGCAACCGGGGACCTAGCTACTCAGGCTTGGATTCGGAGCAAAGCATGTAGCCCCGGATAGTGGCACCGGTACCCAAGTGCAGAGTGGTCCGTGCGTGGTTTGAATTTGCTTTGCTGATTTGATCAAACACGTGTTGCAAGGTGCATTTTGCAATGACATCTCAAGCACGCCGCACGTTGAAAAACAACCATGTTGACCCCAAATAAACATCAACCCGTCCTTTAGGAGGGGGTGTGTCCCTCTGAACCCCCACTAAAAGGGGACACCCGGATACTGAACCACGAAGGTCAACATGACCTGAAAATGCCAACTTGAATCTATTCTTGGCTGGAATTAGGACCCCAGCAAAAAAATATATATTTTTGCTTGGCTAGTGGAAAACAAAGGAAACCCCAAAAAAGGAAAAAGGCAAAAAGGGGAGCTAATTCTGGTGAAGTATTCGGTCTGCAAACTGTCCGGTGGCCTCCTCCGCGGGCATCTTCACGGCCTCTCCATTGCCGCACTCCTCGTAGTTTCTCTGGTTTTGTTGCTCGAGCAAGTTGGTTCCTATAGGCTACATGTGTACGTCCCCCTGGTATGAACCCCGGGCGTGAACCCGGGCCCTGGTATGATTGCCTAGTCATTGGGTGTACTAAGCATCCGGTACGGTATGACAAATCAGCCCCCAACCAGGTCCCTAAGCTCCTGACCAGAACTTCTAAGAACTCCTGGAGTGATGATCCCCCTGCAAATGCCAACGGACGGCGGTTTTCCCGTAGGCAACTTTGGATAGCCCCAGCTTCGGAACGGCTCTCTTCCAACCGACTAAAGGGTCCTAACTGGATACAAACAGCCTGTTCCAAAGTCGGAGACATCGCGTTGGTCAATGACACTCGGACCAAATTTCAACGCTCGGGCCAGCCCATTTGCAGCCACAAAGAAAAGCACCGGCTCTCATTTACCCAGAAACCTGAGTTCTTGACCAGCTTCCCGAGTTCAAGCCTTTGAGGGGCATTGCAACGGAGCCCTGGGGGCTTGGATGCCACTCCCGGCGGGTCGGGGGTTGGATCCAAACTCGGGTATGGGCGGCTGAGGTTTTCTTTTTTCCCCCGAGGCTCGCTACCCCCAGCTTTGTTGGTCCTAAAGGAAAACCAAGGGGCTTCCAAAACACCAAAGTGCGGGGGCGTCTTAAGCAAACCAGACACGCCTAAATTTGGGGGAATTGAATTCGACATCTTTCGCACAACTGCCTGGGAGAGTGTCGCCAGCTCATGAAGCACAAGCACTGGAAGCCGATCCGACTCAACGTGCATGTGTGTGTGTGTGAGTACCTGAAATGAGGAGACACTACTTGGGGGTGCCAACATGTTTGTGGGTCATGGCCATCGTTCCTGTACATGAGAAAAGGTGTGGGTCCCTGTGGCTTGCGGGAAATTCGGTGAATCCCCCCCCGTCCTCCGACATTGGGCATGTTCTGACCGAACCTCATATGAAGGTCATCTAGCCCCACTGCAAATCCCTGGATTCACCTACCTGCACCCCGAGGGCGCATTAAGTTGCACCACCTTAAGCTATGCCAAGGGTGCAAGTACCTGCGGATTGCTTTCTCCAGTGAAGGCTGGTCTGCCACTCAAAGGGGACAGCCCCTGGTTGATCAACCAGAGGTTTATCAAGCTGCGGTGTCCATTTTCTGCCGTAGCCCAACAGAGGGCATTCGGCACCTTCAACAAAGGCCCACCGTAATCTCGTGAATCCCGGGTTCCCATTTCACCCAACTTCCAGTTGCCCCCTAAATATATGGGCTTGTATTTTTTTTACGGGGGCCGGGCAGGAAGGTTTGAGTACGGGGTATGATTCGCAGGTATGATTCGCGGGTATGATTCGGGGGTATGATTCGCGGAAGCAGCAGCAGCAGTAGCAGCAGTAGTCGTCGAAGTAGTAGTACTAGTAGTAACATTGTAGTAGTAGCAATAGTAGCAGTAGTAGCAGTAGTAGTAGTAGTAGTAGTAGTGGTGGTGGTAGTTAGTAGTAGTAGTAGAAGAAGTAGTAGTAGTAGTAGCAGTAGTAGTAAAGGTTGTAGTATTATTATTGTAGTAGTAACAATAGTAGTAGTAGCAGTAGTAGTAGTAGCAGAAGTAGTAGTAGTAGTACTAGTAGCACTAGTAGCAGTAGTAGCAGTAGTAGTAGTAGTAGTAGTAGTAGTAGTAAAGAGTAGTAGCAGTAATCGTGGTAGTAGTAGTAGTAGTGGTAGTAGTAGTAGTGGTAGAAGTAGTAACAGTAGAAGCAGCGACTGTAGTGGCGCGGAAGCTTGGCGCTGGCCTTGGCAGGGGAAGCCCATTGTCCGGGTATGATTCGGGTATGATTCGCGGGTATGATTCGGTTAGGTGCAAAACGGCACTGATTACAAACTCAGAATGATGAATGTAGTAGTAGCTGTGGTAGTAGTAAGTGGCAGCAGTAGTAGTGGTAGCAGTAGTAGCGGCAGTTGCAGAAGTAGTGGTAGCAGCTGTAGCAAAAGCAGCAGCGGCTGTAGTGGCGCGGACGCTTTGAAAAGACTTGGCGCTAGCCTTGGCAGGGGAAGCTCGTTGTCCGGGTATGATTCGGGTATGATTCGCGGGTATGATTCGGCTAGGTGCAAAACGGCACTGATTACAAACTCAGAATGATGAATGTAGTAGAAGCTGTGGTAGTAGTAGGAGTAGCAGTAGTAGTGGTAGCAGTAGTAGTGGTAGCAGTAGTAGCAGCAGTTGCAGAAGTAGTGGTAGCAGCTGTAGCATAAGCAGCAGCGGCTGTAGTGGTGCGGACGCTTTGAAAAAGACTTGGCGCTAGCCTTGGCAGGGGGAGCTCATTGTCCGGGTATGATTCGGGTATGATGCGCGGGTATGATTCGGCTAGGTGCAAAACGGCACTGATTACAGACTCAGAATGATGTATGTAGTAGTAGTGAGTAGTAGCAGCAGCAGCAGGAATAGCAGTAGTAGTAGTAGTAGTCGTAGTAGAAGTAGTAGTAAAGGTTGTAGTCGTAGTAGAAGTAGTAGTAGTAATAATAAAGGTAGTAGTCGTAGTAGTGGTAGTAGTAGTAGTAGTAGTAGTAGTAGATAGTAGTAAGGGTAGCAGAAGCAGAAGTAGAAGCAGTAGAGTTGTAGTAGCAGCGGTGGTAGCGTTGGTAGTGGTAGTAGCGGCCCGTAGTCGCGGTAGTAGCAGTAGTAGTAGTAGTAGTAGTAGTAGTAGTAGTAGTAGTGGTAGTAGCAGTAGTAGTAGTAACATTGTAGTAGTAACAGTAGTAGTAGTAGTAGTAGTGGTAGTGGTAGTGGTAGTGGTAGTATTGGGTAGCGCTGGTGGTGGTTGTTGTGGAGGCAGTGAGCAACACAAAACGGTAGAAGAACAGTAGCATCTTGCAGCATACGTTTTAAGGGGTATGATTTGGGGGTATGATTCGGGGTATGATTCGGGGGTATGATTCGGGGAGGTCCCACCTTCTGCCTTTTGAAGCAACTCAACACACAAAAACGGACAAACCCATATATCTATATATATATATGTATATATATATATAACAACAATGTGGTCAAATCGACTCCCTTTTGTACCCAGGGGAAATACAAACACATTGGCTTCAGCAAATGGAAGGCTTGGTTCCTGTACCTTCCACCCGTGTCCCCCCTGTCACCCCTTCCCCCCCCCCCCCCGGCCCAAATGGATTCCGACCCCGGGACTAGCCGCGAGGCAAATGCAAGCCAAGAAGTGACCGACTCAACCGGGTAACCCCCACTCGTGTCCCCCCGGGAAATGGAAGCCGCCCTCAGGGTCTCGATGCCTGAGGAATTGGTCCGGGTTCTCGATTGCAGGGTCCGGGAATGTGCATTGGAGGGGTCATGACTCTTAGGGCAAGAAACCCCTGTCTATTAATATATGGCGGTGTCTCCCCTCCAAAAGTGGTTTGATTCCCACTAAAACCAGGGACACCCTCAGATGAATAAACAGGGATTTATTAATCCGGGGTCAACGGTCCCCCCCCAAAAAAAAATGGAAGCCAAGAAGTGACCCACACTCCTGTCTGCACTTCTCGAAGAAAGCGACGAAGGAACTCTCGCTGACCACACTCTCCTCACCAGCGCACAAGAAAACAGGTCATGTTTCAGCTTCGGTGGGGTGTGCTCATTGTGAGACCTAAGTGGATAGGCCAAAACAAGTCCAAACTGTTCTTCCAGTTTGCTGTTTCGCCCCCTGGAACAAATAAGAACAGAATGCCAGTAGTGAAATCGATTCCCTTTTCAACCCGCAAGAGAACATAACAAATACAGCAAATGATCATCTCACCGAACGAGTAGATGGGCCAAAACCCGTATCCAAACTTGTTAGTTGCCGCTAAAATGGGCTTACCGAAAAAGCGACTAAAAGTTCAGGAACTCGCGAAGTGAGTGGTGGAAGGGCACTTTCTCTATGCCAAGAGTTGTCGCTTCAAAAGGAATGCTTGCCACATGAGTGTGCTCCCCGGCATCCGCGCTGGTGAAAAGCCTTGGCTGTTCGCCCACTCTTGGCCTACGCCAAAGTATCCTGTAAGCACGGCTGAATGCATCTAAAGTGATGCCGACCGCGGATTTACAAATCTTGCAGACTTGCAGGAAGGTGCTCCCCTCCAAAGTGAAGTCCCAACATGGGGGCACACCTATAAATCAATCAGGGCGTTCTCGATCCGGGGTTCCCATTACCCCACAAGCCCATTCAAATCTAGGTCCTCCAGTAGAGAGGTTAGAACAAGTTGGTACCCTTAATACAGGGTACCAACTTTCGTTCTGTTCTATTTCAGTAGGGGAACCCTCCCCCACAAAAGGGTCAAAGGGCACTACTGGGGGACCTAGAAATTATTTGCACCGTTCGAAGCTTGGGATTGCCAACCTCGAATTGCAAAGAGATCCTTCCATTTGGTTAAGACCCCTGGAAAAACTAAAAATACTTCCAGTAGTGAAATCGATCCCCTTTAAAACCAACAGGAGGGACAAATCTGAAAAGCAAATGGAAGGATCGCTTTTGCGGAGCCAGGGTTCCTCCAAACCGAATCTCAGGGGTCCAAACCCTCCAAACGTGGTCTGTGTGTGTGTGTGTGTTTGCGCGTGAGTGTGTGCGCACGTGCACGCATGTCAGTTTGTCTGTTCGAGAGTTCGCGTTTCAGCTTGGTTGCAAGGGGAACCAAAAGGAAAACCGCCGGTTCAGGTCGGTTAATACATTTGACACCTGATTACCCGCAACTGGGATTCCCGGGCCTTGAATTCTCACTTCCTGAATGGAAAGGCCAAAAAAGGGTTGAACTTTCATTTGCCAGGGCAGTGGGAAATGCCAACTTCTGTGATACAAGAAAAAGGTCCCTCGAACACTGCCCCGCCGTTTACACAGGGGATTCCCCATCACAGAAGTTGAGATAAACCCCGAGTGATCAACCACAACCCTGTGCCGCAGAAATGGTCTTCCCCCCGAAAAAAGCTTAGGCCCTTGAAAAAAGGAACACCTGAAAAAGGTAAGCCCAAAAAAGGATTGAACTTTCATTTGCCACACCAATGGTCTTCCCCCAAAAAAGTGGTCTTCAAGTCCATGAGCTCAGTGGGTCAGATAGCACGCGATCGATGTTCTCGTCTCCTCCTCACCGGCCGCGGACCTATGCAGCTTGCCGACTCGAAAGCGGGATCCTATTGCCGACTCTTACTCTAACAGGGATCCTCACAGCCTGGGATCCTCACAGCCTCATGACTGGGGCTTCACATGGCTACCACTCGCTCACTTGTCCAAACAGGGATCCGGATACATGAAAAACACCTGAACATTGCCAAAAGTAAATGGTGGTTTCCAACTTGATTTTGGTGTTGAAAAAGCAACATGTTTCAAATGGTTGCAAAATGTATCCTTTAAGGGGCCCTGTCTAAAGCGGGACGAAAAGGACACGCATACCTCATTTCAGTGCCCCTGGGACAAAACATCGCACGAGTGACTGACGAAGACTTCTACAGCAGTTTGTCTACGTAGCTTGTCTTTGAATCTGGAACCTTTTTTTAGGAAGACCCTTCTTAGTTAACCAGACCCAAAAAAAAAAGGAAAAGGGTGCCACCTGAGACACACGATGACCTGTTTTTTTTGGAGTTCGAGCCACTCTTGTTTCAAGTGCGTTGTATTTGTTGGGTTGTATTCAAGGGGATGAGGAAACCAACACCTCACGGATTAACGGGGCTAAAGGAGTGGTGGCCAATCCGAATTTCCATAATCCCTATTGGAAAGCCACAAAAGGGACCGGTTCCTTGCGTAAGGCAGTGGTAACTTGGTTGCTGTTGACCCCCCTGAAACAGTTTAGCTTTTGGGGGGGCTTAGTGGAAACCACCTTTATTTCCCAACAAGTTAGTCTAAAGATCCAACCCAATAGCCGTCAAGGTAAAGGCTAAGGATTGCTTTACGGCAAAAGCACACAGGGCTTCAGCCAAGCTCTGGGCATTGGTTAAGTTGCAGCTCGGAGCAAGCGTTACTCCTGGCTTCCGTCCGCCAAAGTTTGTCCGGTGCCCGGACATTTCGCCGAAGACGCCGTCGTTCGCGATGTCTTTGGCCTGGAAAGCGCGCGAGACTTCTCGCGGACACTCTTCATCCAGGACCCTGAGCCAGCTAGGGTCATACATGGGTGTCTTGTTTTAGGGGACCCCAATGGAAAGTGTTCCTTGATGTTCCCTTTTCAAGCCACACAACAGAACTACCTTAAAAGACACACCCAAACATGGCTTGATAGATTCAATCAAGAGCGCCAAGCAAAAAAAAAAAAAACAGCCCAACTAGCCATAGACTCCATGTCGGCGAGCCCCGTGTCGCATGAGAGACTTCAGATCGGAGGCCGCCCCGCCGCCCCTTTTCCTCTGAGCTCGAAACTGGGTCTCGATCAATTTTCTTGAGAAATCTCGATCCGCGCCCGGCGCCCGGGGCTCCGTTCTGTACGAAGAACGTCGCGGGCTACCAGCGTGATGTCATTTGCGTTGCTCACTTCCCAAGGGATTAAACAGGGCTAGAGACAGTATCATTGTTGCGAGTGACCCGTTTCATTTCACGAGATGATCATGGTAATCCTCCACGCAACTTGCGATTCCATGATTTCTGGAAAGAAGGTATATTGTCGCAATCAACTTCCCAAGAGATTTCCAGAGATCATAGTGGCACACAAGCTCATAGTGGCACACAAGCTCAGGTTCTGCCGCAAAAGCCAAATCCGGAGGTGAGTCCAAGCACCTTTTCATGTTGGCTCCGTTGCGAGCCATTGAGTGCGCAAGAAGGTGGGGGGCTTTGCAGCTTGAGCGGTGAAGCAAGCCTAGTTGTTCTTCCTCCTTTGGTCGGGGCAGAGCTCGGTCGCGAGCCGACCTTTTGACCTTTCAGTTATTTTGCCCCTTTCTGGTACCCATTTTCAGGGTGCCCAAAAGTGATCGCCTTTTTTTTCCAGGTCCTTTGGCAGGGCTCCTTAAAAGATCTCCATTTTGCAACCAATTGAAACATGCTGCTTTTTCAACACCAAAATCAAGTTGGAAACCACCATCTACTTTTGGCAATGTTCGGGTGTTTTTCATGTATCCGGATCCCTGTTTGGGAAAGTGAGCGAGTAGCCACGTCAAGCCCCAGTCATGAGGCTGTGAATGTTTAGGCGAATAGGCCTAGAATGGTTGCGAAATCGACCAGCCCATTTGAAAGGGAGTGTGGATCCATGGGGTGTGTGCCACGGGTTTGGAGAAAGTTGCATCCCCATGCCCTAGTTACTGTATTCTGCAGGGATATCCAGTAAGGGAACTCCGCTTAGATCAATTCTCTGTTGTTCCTTGGCGGGTTTAGTGGAACAAATAGTACAACGCGAGGTCCCGTCTCTCCTTTTTGTTTTGTGGATCAAGAAAGCATCAAACAAGCTGTGGCTTGGAGCCGCGTGTCTGATCCCACTTGGATCCCCTTAAATGGTCGTTTTGTGGTTATTTGGTTGTCACGTGTTTGCTTTCGCTCGACTTTGCCTCGCTGCCTAGCTGCCCTAGCTGCCTCGCTTGACGTGTATTTTCGAACCGACCGCGTGTCCTCATTTGGATTGCTCACACTTGGCATGGAATGGGGGGACCGGTTGGGGGAAGTGGTCCGTAACCCTTGCTCACGATCTACGGTGAGCAGACCTCAACGGCACACTTCCCGGCGAGGGATTGCAGGTTCTGAAGTGCACCCTGGCTGACCCAGATGTCAAAGCTCTCTTTGATAGGTCCAGAGGGATTGTTTTTTGGAACTCACATTGCAAGGCTTTGATTTGTCTCGATCTTCAAGGACGCCATCCATGTTGGGGCTGCCATGTGGGCGGCAAACGCCTGTACAAAATTGCCGGAGCCCAGAATTGAGGACAGCCAACGCGGTGATGTGTAAGGGGGACATGGGAGCCCTGTTTCAGTTCGGGGGGCAAAAGCAGAAGTAAGCAATCAGGTTCCAGTTTCAACAGGTTGGGGGCAAAAGCAGAGGCAGCTGCTCGGTGTCAAGAAGCACTCGAACCCCTTCCCCCCCCCCCCCGCAAAGGTCCTTGCTATGGGCAGTTTTGCGGTGTTTGCCTTACGGGCGCACAGCAGAACAAAGCAAAAACTGTCCATAACACAAGCTCAGGATCATGCCGGTAACTAGGCTGGAATTAGGCCCCCAGCAAAAAATAGCTTTTTTTGCTTGGTTAGTGGAAACAAAGGGATCCACAAAAGCACAAAACAAAGAAGGAGAGATAATTCTGGGGAAGGTAAGATCCCGTCAGACCGCAACCCGCTGGCATTTCTCACAAGAAAACCGCCGCGGCGCGCCGACAAGGAGTCTCCTCCATCACCAGATTCCTGGCGCATGCGCTCGGGCAACCAGGGCTGAATGGCTGATTTCCCGCGGGTGGAAGGGCAACCAGGGCCCCAGCTTGGCATCTTTCGCACTTCATCCCTTCCATTTGCTTAATTAAGCCTCCGAATAAAATATGTCCAGCCGGGTTAAGTCTGCTACCCTAATGGTCAAGGGGAGCCTAATGGTCAAGGGGAGCCGCCCCAAGCAGTACTTCCATTTGCTTGTTTGCCCCCTCAGAAAATGAGAAAATATGTCCAGTAGTGAAATCCATTCCTTTTAAAACCAACAGGGGAAAAAGATCCTGAAGCAAATGGAAGATCCTGTACCTTCCCCATTCTTCTCCAAAAAAGGGCCAAACCGTTGGGGAATTGTGTGGTTTCTGAAGGGAACGATGGATGAAGAGAATGGGGCGTCAGCCCTTATGGTGTACTTTGCTACCCCCGATGTAAGTAGAACCTGGGGGGCTCCGGGGGGGGGGGAGCGGGGGGGGGCCACTACAGATCAATGGGGATTACGAGAAGGAATTGGACACCTGCCTTGGATGAACCAGAAGCTCATCATCTGGGGAGTCCACATGGGTCTGTGCCAAAATAAGGTGCTCGAAGGTATGGTTCGGAGGTATGATTCGTGGTATGGAGCGGGGATACGGTTCGCACTGGTCGAACTTCCATCCTTTACTAAACCTTGCGCACCTTAAAAAGGCACAAATCCACATGAAGTCATGAAGGTATTGTCAAGGCGCAGGGGGCCCGAAATGAACCAGCCGATTCCGGTGCACCTGCCCAGGTGAGAAAAACAAGTGGAGCCAACGTACGACTCGCTTCTCGAGTGGATGGCCCCCCGCAACAAAATCCAAACTTGTGATTTGCAACTAAGCTTGTCGTCCCAAAAAGTTTGAAGTCCGGGAACTAAGGAAGTGAGACAACCTGGATCGCCAGTTGCTGCTTTTTGTCCATCCACTTTACCACAAAAACAAGCAACAGTGACTGAAAAAAACAGCAACTTGGCTATCCAGCAAGAGCCGAAACGGAGCCCGGCCGAACATCGACGGCAGCTCCGGCCTCCCAGCTTGTTCTGCGCCTCTTGGCTCATTCGGCCGGTGGTGAGCAGCCAATTCTGCGCTTCCAGGTAGTTGGTGGGCGCAATGCCTCAGTCATCCCTGGTGTAGGGGGGAGCGGGTGGGGGGCCGGGACCCAATTCCATTGATCCAGCGGTTACCCCCTCCCTGACTTCCATTTTTAGGGGGTGGAAGGGGAAAAAAGGGAACCCTTTTTGGGGAAGCGGGGCAGCCACCACAAAAAGAAAAAAAATGGTGCCACTGAACAACTCAGAAGAAGGAACCCAAGCTGAGTCACGTCCGCCCTTCCGATAGAGGGGCAGGGGGCCGGGACCCAATTCCATATTTCTAGTCTTCCCCAGGAAAAAACAGAAAACAACAAACAGGCCCATGAACGGAATTCCTGAATTCACCCCCCTCCCCAAGTCCACTTTTAAGGGGACGGGGGGGTGAGTCACAATGAAAAAAATGCCATTTGGTCTACCCAAAGCCACGTGAATCAAACGGACATCTTCACCTTTTGCTGGGGCAGTTCCTTACTAACCTGTATCCCCAGCGCCCTCAAAATAGCTCCTTTTTGTCGTGAACCTTGAGTTTGGCAGTGAGTAAGAGTAGTAAAGAAGCACATGGAACCCCAATTGTGGATTCTTGCTGATTGTCACTCACTCGCAAAGCGCTACACCTCCAGCAAGGCTTTTGAACCATCTGAGAAGAGTGGCCCAAACTTCTCTTCCGGCCATGCCCTAGGAATCCTACTGCACCACCTAAGAAACCCTGGAATGATGATTCACCTGTAAATGCCAACAAACAATGGTTTCAACCGTAGTTTCAACGTGGTGCGAAATGGATTTTGTCCATCCACAGTATGTATGGCTGTCTCAATCCCGGCCCCATCCTCAAGAGGTGCGGCCGCAAACCCGAGAACGGTACCTCCACTCAGTTGCGCCAAACAGGACCCCGGAAAAAAAGGTGATCACCCTTTGAGGCCATGACTAAAATGGGCACCAAAACAGGACAACCAAAAGCTCAAAAGGGTGTGTCTTCTTTTAACTCCAAAAAAACACCCACTTGGTAGGGGTCCCCTCAAAAAAATAGATTTATTGCAAAAACAAAACAAAACACGTCAGCCTTGGGCGCCACCGAGTCCAACCACCCCAAAGGGCATTCAAAGGGCATTGTCATTTCTGCGCCAAGGCACGGAGCGCCTGGTTCCAGTACTCCGCCGCCTTATCCTCGGCAGTCGAGCTGGTGGCTTGGCGGTTTTCCGCCGCACCAAACGCGGAAAGTACGGCCTGGAATGAGACGAATGTCTGGGCAAAAAAACAACTGTTTACGGTTGCTATTGACACTCTTACCCCTTAAAACTCCAAGCAACCTGGGGAAGTTCTCATCTTTTACAGACATATAGCCCATGTTACCCAAAAAGTTGAAAAGTTGCGTTTTTAAGAGGAGCACTAGTCCCCAGATTGAAAAACAACCATGCTGACCCCGGATAAATCAACCCGTCTTACTAGTAGGGGGTGTTCCCGTTCAAAAGTGACGAACCCCCACTAAAGAAAAGGGGACACTTGGCCAATAATCAACCACGAAGGTCAACATGACCTGAAAATCCAGGGGTTGATTCCAAGTCCATTCTTTTTAACCAGCGTTCTTTTCAAAAATCAGCCGTTTTCCCTGACATTCTGGAGGTTTTCTAGAAAGAAGGATCCCTAGAAAGAATGGGGAAGGTACCCCCGGAGTTTTGTGGTTTTTCCTTTGGTCAGCTTCCCTCTAGTTGGTGGTTTGGAGAGGCCCAATCCCAACCACCAACTAGGGGTTATCTGATTCTGCTCTTTCCAACCCAAACGGTACGGTAGCAAAGTGGTGTTTTTTGTAGCAACAGCGGTGCTTTTGTTCCTTCTGTCAGCTTCTCCTCTTGGTGGTTTGGAGCCCAATTTTTAGGTAGTGTCCCGGCTCGGGATTTCCCATCAAACCCTCTAGACACAGGGACCCCTTCAAATCCAAATCCAAACCACCAATCCCAACCACCAACTAGGGGTTATTCGGATTTTCTTCTTTCCAACCCAAACCAGGGTACCACTTTTTGCCTACCGCAAGGTAGGCTTAAACCAAGGGGGTTCCCTTGGGGGGAAACCAGCCACCCCTACTTTAAGTCGACCTTTTCGGTAGTCAAAAAGTGGAAGCTGAACCCAAACAGCATAGTAGCAAAAGTGGTGGTTTGTTGCATCTCCCAAAAAAATGAACAGAACTAAAAAAAGCTGACAAACCAAACAGCAACATGATCCAACAACTGCGAAGTAGTCTGTTTGCAGGGGATGAAACAAAGCCGGAAAACTGTGTGGAGGAATCCAACGAAAAAAGCCACAAGCTGGTCTTCTGATATTGACAAAATGGAACATGGCGAAGGGTTACCTACTAGAACGGCTTGCCTGGGACGCACTGGGCTTGTTTGGAGGGGATGTCCTTTTTACAGACTATCACAAAGGGTGTCCAGTTAGTTCTTTTCTTGAATGTTCAGCCCACTGTAGGTTGTAACCAGCCATCTTCCCTACTCACTTCCTGAGTGGACAGGCCAAAACAAGTCTTGAGCTTGTCATTTGCCACTAAGTCCATGAACTCAGGGAGTGAGACTAGGCTTTCAACTGGGATCCAGCTAGATCTGGGATTATAATACTTCACCCGCCTGAATCTTGCGGTGGTTGGGGGGCTATTCCCCACATCAACCACCATTTGGGGTGAATTCGGTCGTGCGAGGTCGATATAATTCACCCAGTTAGATGCAAAAGGACCCCATCAAAAAAAAGGAAAAGTTTTTTTTGCCCGGTAGTGGAAAACAAAGGGAACCCCAAAAGAGCAACACACAAAAAAGGGAGGAGACGCAACCCCTCGCTTAAAACCCCGAGAGTCGTAGAGCACCGTGGACTTGTCGAGGGCGCCTTTCTTCTCTGCCCGCACCGCCTGGTCGTGGTAGATGACCTGAATCTTGGAAGGACGGAAGAACGGAAGAGCCATGGCCATGGGCGGCGTTTCAATTTTGGCTTCCTGAATCTTGGCTCAGCCCCCGTTTCTCCTTCCCTTGGTTGGCGAGACCCCCGTGCAAAAAGTTATTCACTTCTTGGGGGGTTTGGTGGAAAACGCCTTGCTTGATTTTGCAAAAAGTGAAAGTCTAAAGGTCCAACCCAATAGCAGTCAAGCTTTTGGCTTCCCTTTACAGCAGCGCCAAAAAGCGTACTGTCATCCGAAAAAAAAGCAGACTCACGAGCCTGTAAGATGTAATGGTGCATTGTCTTGGGTGCTGGAAGGACCCCCGAACGCAAAAAGCTCTAGTCACTGTTTGGGGGGTTTAGTAGAACAGGGATCCGTACATTATACACCTGAACATTGCCTTGTAAATGGTGGTTTCCAAGTTGATTTTGGTGTTGAAAAAGCAACATGCTTCAAATGGTTGCAAAATGTATCTCTTAAGGAGCCCTGTAGAACACACCGTTAGTTCAACCAAAAAGTTAAAGTCTAAAGATCCAACCCAATAGCAGTGAAATGGACATCTCCACCCGAGCCAAATGCCCGAGCCCGACAGCACGAGCCATCAGAACATCTCGCTTCCTGGGCGGCCCAAAACAGTCCAAAACTTGTCATCTCTACTCTTGGTTTACGGCAGCAACAAACTGACTGTTTTTGCAGACCCCCAGTAAAAATGAACAGAACCAAAAAACTAGAAAACTAAAAAACACATGCCAAGAACGGTGAAGGCACAACTAAACTGGTCTTCCCGAAAAGTTGCAAGTCCATGAACTCAGGAAGTGATAAATGCGGTGTTCTTCTCCCGGAAGGGTCATGGAAATGGTGAGTCGCGTTGTCTTGTCTTGTGGGACATCGAGAGAGCCCCCCCCCCCATGTCCCTCCCAAATGTTGGCACATAGACTCAGGATATGTCGACCGAACCTCACGTGGGGAAAAGGTAGGCTTCGCATCTGTCTGCTTGGACGTTCAACCAGCTTAGAAGTGCTTCGCCCAGGATAGAACTGGCTAACTTCACCTGGTGCACCACTTGGCCGACCCAGGTCCTAAAAACATCCCATTGATCCACAAGTCGGGTGATAAATTTCCAGGTAGTCTGACGGATTTGCATATTTAAATTCCGCGCATCCGAAAAGAACCTCCGGCCATCCTCCATTTGCGGATACGTCAACGGGGAAACCTGCGAAAAACATAGCCTTGTTGGCCAGGTGGGGTTCCCAAACAAATGATCTTTAAGCACCTAATTACCATACTCATGGAAGTTTCCCCTACTCCTGGAAACTCTCCGGCTGGAACACGACTTGAGAGCAAAAAAGGGGACAGTGGAAAGAGAAACCCAACCGCACGGCCCGAGATCTCAATCACGACGATGGGAGATCCGAAATTGGCCCAAAAGGTAATGCTTACAAGTAACCCACAAGGTGATGCTTGTCGCCACCCTTTAATTAAAAAGGAAATGGACACCCACCCGAACACGTAGGGTAAGGACAACTGTGCTGTTAAGTGCTTTCAAGGCCATGCGTGAAGTTAATGAGTCCAAGGCCTTCAGTCCTCCTTGGGCCATCGCCCTTGAAATGAGAACGCTAGCTGCAAAGCCTGCCTTTGGGGATGAATGGTTTCGGGCACGCCGAAATTAAAACAAAGCGCAAACAACCAGGGGACCCAGGTATCACAACTGCCCATCGCCCACTAAGCATGATCTATCTCACAAAGTTGCGTTAAATCTCCACCCCTGGACTTTCTAGGTGGGGTGATAGGATCTCCACTTGGCTACAGGCAAAGGATCTCTCTTTCTGCCATCCGAGAAGCCGCGATGTTGTTGTAGGCCTGCGCGCAAGCGCGCAAAGGCGGTTCAGTTTGATTTCTGCGACACCCTTCCATCAGCAACGTGTTGGAGGGAGCAACAAGGGGCCTCGTCGCAACATGCGACGTGTCGTCGCATGCTCATTGCCTGGGGGTTGAGGCGGCAACAGAGCCCCTGACGTCCTGACCGATAGCCTGTGACTTGTTCTCGGGGATCCGTCCCACACGGGTTTCGCATGCGATGCCAAGTCCGGACGCGCGGGCTTGGCCAAGTCCGAAGCTACGTGGATGGGGAAGAAATTCCGGGTGCCACTCGAATCGCCGAAGGAAACTCCTAGAAACAAGTGCCCTCTCAATATGTTGCCATGTTGAAAGTCGATCTGTGGGTTCCAACCGCCGAAGACACCAAACAAACCTGGAAAAACTTCACTTCGTGACTGGACTGGCCCAACAAAAATGCCACAAACTCCTTGCTTTTACCACAACCAGTGATCCCCCCAAAAAAAGGGACCAAGGCCAGGAACTCAGGCAGGATATAAACCTCAGTGGCCATGGGAAAAAAAGGGTACCCTTTTTTGTTGCTATTAGAGTTTAAAGGGGAAACCTTTCCCCACAAAAAGGAAAAAGGGCACCACTGGGCAACATTCCCAGGGTGTAAGTAATACCCTTTACTCAGTTGTTCAGTGACCCTGGAGAAAAAAGGAACCCTTTTTGGGGAAGACCATTTTTAGTGGGGCAGTCACCCAAAAAGAAGGGAAGAAAGGTGCCACTGAACAACTGAGGGATATAAACATTTGACCTGCTTCCGGTTTCGAGTTGCAGCTTTGCCGAGACGGCAAACTGGAGCCGTCAGCGCAAAAACCGGCGCCTGGCAAATCTCCTTGTTTTGATCCAGGGACAAGTGGTAGTACTTCACAGCCTGCCGCGAAGAAAACAAAAAACTCATCTCCTCCTCCATTTGCTTTTGCACCCCCTGGAAAAAATGTCCAGTAGTGATAGGTTCCCTTTAAAACCAACAGGGGAAAAGAAAACATATTCTTAACCAAATGGAAGTCCCGTGCGGATCGGCCAAGAGAAATCCACACTGTTGGCTTACCACTCAATTCATCTTCCCGCAAAGTGACGGGGCAATGAGGGGCAATGAAAGGAAACATTAGATGAACATGGCCATGGGTGTGGCTTTTCCATTTTGGTTTCCTTTTGGCTTCCCTTTACACCAGCGCCAAAAAGGGTACTGTACTCTGAAGAAAAAACACCTCACGTGCCTGTAAGATAATGGCGTATTGTCTTGGTTGCTGGCGAGACCCCCCCACAAAAAGTTCTTCACTTTTGGGGGGTTCAGTGGAAAACACAACTTGATTTCAACCAAAAAGTTAAAGTCTAAAGATCCGTTGCCCAATAGCAGTCAAGTATTGTGCCCACTCTTGGTTGACCTATTTATTCAGCTTAATTTGCTTCTACACTATTTGTTTGTGTAGCATTTATTCTTGCATTTGCTTGGCCATCTATTGATTCATGAGCTACTCATGGAAGTCACCAAAACGTACCTCGAGAATCGGCCCACGCTCAGCTTCCATGCCCGCATTCGACATGGCCGACCAGCGAAGTGACAAGCCGCACGCATGTGTTATGGGGGCTGGAGGGGAGGGAGGGGGAGGGAGCCCAAGTACCCCCCAAATAAGGCCTTAATACGGGCTCAACGAGGGTTTTGTTGGGCTCCCTCCCCCTCCCCTCCCTCCCCCCCTGCCCCATAAATGTACGCGGCGCTGGAAATAAAGATAAGCTGAAAAGTGATTGATTCCATGAATAAATCAATCAACCGAACCAAATAGCTCATGAATCAATGGATGGCCAAGCAAATGCAACAATCAATGCTACACTGATGCCATGAAGTGACATGACACGACATGAACTAGGTTGTCAAAATTAGCTGCCTTTTCTAGTAGACCCTTCAAAAGGCGGCACAGGTCCAAAAAGGGGCCACATGTTCGAGAAAAACCTAAACAAACCAACCAACATTACATGAAATGACATGGAATGACGTGAATGAATAACACCGACAAGACGTGCATCATAGATATTCATAGCCCATAGCTTGTGCGCACGTAGCGGCAAGAGAACTGTCTGCTGCATTTGGGGTACATGTTCTTCCGCGCCTTGACATACTCTCCGTTGGAGCCAAAAATGATGCCCAGGTTGTAAAAGATGTAGCTCCTGTCAATCCTCAGCGCTGCGGCGGCTCTTTCTGGGGCTGGTCGCTGGCAGGAAGCCTCGTAGGCTTGCAACAGGCAAGACTGGGGAAATCCAACCAATTTTGCAGGCAAAGACTTCAGTGACTTAGGCATACCAATAGGTGTCACTGCATTTCCCCAAAAGTTCATCTAGGTCCTCCAGTAGAGAGGTTAGAATAAGGGTACCATTTGTTTTTTAGCTTTCTGTAGTCTATTTTAGTAGGGGAACCCTCAACCCTCCCCCAAAAAAGGCTAAAAGGGCACTGGGCCATTTGCTCGGCTTGGTGAGTTCTTGGATGCCAATGGGTAAGAGGTTTGGATCGAGGTCATTTAGCCAACCTTTCAACATACAAGTGTAGTCTAAACGGCTCAACAAATGCACACATGAGTAGCCTAAGTTGATGACTTACCTTTACTTGGCTTTTATGGACCTCTTTGTACCTCAGGCCCTTCAGCCCTGAGCACTGGATCTTGTGACGATGAGACCCGGTTACACATTGCTCCCCGTTCGGGTTTCCAAGGAAATGGATGACCGGACCCCCAAAAATCCAGAAATCGATGGCAATTCCCAAACCTGAAGCAAGAGATGGGTCTGGCGGTTTTTTTATGGCTTTAACAGGGAACCAAGAGGAAAACCGAAGCCATTTTGGGGAGGGTCAACGTGACGAGCTCTGGAACCCCCCCCCAACAACAACAAAAAACAAAAAAAACGATGAGCTGAACCCTAAGAGATGCAAATTGATTGATTCGTGGACTCCCCGCTCCCTACACATGAATTCGGGCTTGGGGGATGCTCGGCAAGGGCGATTTCTTCCGGAAACTTCGAGGTGCTCCAGGTGCCTGAGGCCCGCTATGAATGCCACCCCCCATAGGCCAAAACCAGGGGGTACCTGCTGGGTTTGATGGTTGCGAAAATCCGCGAGCCCCGCTTCTCGCACCGTTCAGCGACCCTGGAATGATTCGACTCCCCAACGTAGATACCAACCAGCAATGGCTTCAACCATGGTTTCCAGGTGCAGCGAATGGCAACCAACAAATAAGTTGCAAAGACCAGCGAAGATTTATGCGAAACCCCCCCCCCCGAAGGGTTGCGTAATCCTTTCGCTTTCCCTTTAACCACCCCACCCCTTTGCGGGTTCCGAAGGCTTAGTTGCCCAAAATACCCAGGAACAAACTCTTCACATAGGTTTAGCTTTCGGGACCATGACAAGACATGCAGCAGAGGGGGAAAAACAACAAGGGCAAGAGGTTGATCCGCTTTGGGCAAGTGAGTCAAAAAAGCACCCCCATACCTCCGTTTGCTGAAGCCCCTGAAAAGAAAGCACACACATTTCCAGAAGTGATGAGGCAAAGTGGAAGGGACGAAATCTTGCACCACCTAAGAAGCCCTGGAACATGTTTCCACTCCCAGGGCAAAATTTGACCCACAGCCATACAGTGGATGGTTGAAACCATTGGTGGTTGGTATTGACGTAGGGGAAATCGAATCAGAAACCCAGGTTTCTGAACGGTGGTGCCAGAAGCGGATATCGCAACCACCCACAGTAACAGTATGGCCGCTGGTCAAAGTAAGTGGAAACGTGGACTGCAACTTGCGGTCCCCTGCTAGTTTTATTTTGTTATTTTGACCCAGCCATATAAAACGGGCCGGGATGTATGTGAAACCAGGGGTCCCTCAATTCCATCAAGAGGTCACCCTCCCCCAATTCCATGTTTGGGTAGGATTTCTTAAGCAAACGACACCGATTTAGGGTTCCACTAACTAGCCCAATAGGGTTCCTAGAATTTCCCAGGTTCTGTAGCCTTAGGGGACCCCCGAAAGATGGACGGATTCTTGTCATCCAAGGCTCGGGTCCTCCTCCAGCTTCAGCGCCTCCGCGTAGGACCGCAAGGCCGCGGAGTAGTCGCCGGCCACCTGGGCCTGCATGCCGTCGCCTGAGTTGAAACGGGGGGCGGGGGGAGGGAGGGGGGCTGGGTGTGGTAGGGGGCCCTGTAAACCAAACCCCCGCTTAGGGTACTATATACCAAAAAAGTTGACAGACCCCTCTTGAAGCCGAAAAAGGGCACCAGCACAACCAAACCAGACAGATCTCGGTTGTTTTCTGCTCCCCTACTAAAATTATAACTTTTAGTGGTTGAATGGAAAACCCATTAGTTGGCAATAAGTTAAAGTCCTAACATCCCTTGGCCACATGCAACAAAGAGATTCTCATTCCCTTTCAAGCCGATTCCCGGCCCTCCGGGCCAAGCGGCGGTAGAATTGGTAGGCGTCCTTCTCCTGCTGGGCCAAGGGCATGGTGGCCACCACCAGGTCCGTCCTCAGAAAAAGGAGAAGCACCCGAGATAGAATCCTGGCAACCGGCTAGGGCTACCACCCCAAGCCCCCCCCCAACCCCCGCCTCTAGAGGGCTGCTGCTTTCTAGCCCTTTTTTTTTCAGATTTCCCCAACGGAATCTCGAGTGGTGTTTGTCAGTGGACCGGGGAGGCCATCCCCCTACGGTGAAATGTCACCCCCTTCTCTGGGGAAATCCTGCCACCAAGGAATCCCTTGTAAACCCTCAGAAAGCCAACATGTCCACCAGGGATTCTCCAAAGACCTTCTTCCATTTGCTTTGCCGACCAAACAAGAAACATGTCCTCTTGGGTGCTGTAGATGCCCCAGCAAAAGGTTAAACTTTGTGCTGGTTAAAATGGAAATATGAGGGGAATCCAAAAAGTTAAAGTCTAAAGATCCAACCCAATAGCAGTAGAGGAATCAAACATGAAGAACATCTAACATTGATTCAATGAAACCTTCGAAACACGCTTGTCAATTTCACGAGCTTAAGTTTGTCAGTGTTTATGTTGAAATCAAATAGTTGTAAAACAACCCTCCCAGATATGCCAGTGGTGGTGAATGATCTAGCGTCGTGAGGGCTACCTCAGCCCACCAAAACCAAAACGGATCTTGGATTCTGGTCATAGGCCATGGACCCGTCTTCTTTCGAGGGGACCTTTGGGTTGGCTTAGAGGGACATCAATTGAAACAAACCTGGGGTACAACTATGCAATACTGTGGATGGACGAAATCCATTTCGCACCACTTTGAAACCATGGGAAACCATTGTTTGCTGGTATTTACAGGGGGACCATCATTCCAGGGTGTCTTAGGTGGTGCAGGATTTTGTCCAGCACCAGTATAATGGTTTCTCAGAATGGTGGTCCGCTTATGGGTGGTTTCCTTTTGATTCCCCTTTGAATAACCCAGAGGGGTACGCAATATTGAGAATAGGGGGCCCAAAATGGCGGGAGTTGAACGGGTCTCGGTTTGATCATCCGCTTTCTAGTTTGGGTGGGACACTGGGTCAAAAAAACGGGGGGGGCACCTTTCAAGGGACTTTGGAGCTATGGAGGTATGTACCGCTCATACGAGCGGCATATTCTCCAAAACCCATGCAGACAAATGATGCTTGAACCTTAAACGCGCCGTCGGGGGACCTGTACATAGGGCATGTTTCTGGGAGATTGTCAGCTTGGGTTGCCACCATCGGTGATACCGCTTGAAAGGACCTCTTGAAAGTACTTTGGCGTGAGGAACAAACACTTTGGTATCGAAGAAAATTCCAGCATGTCTTGACACCAACGGTGCCCAACAAGGCTTCAAACAAACAAACAAACTCTTGCTGGTTGCCAAACAACCATGATAGACGGAAGGGCAATACGTGGCTGCAGATTGAAGCCGCCCATCCAGCCAAAAACGTAGCAAGCAACGCAACAATGTAGACAGTAACTTGGACGGAAGGACCCTTGATGGGTGTTGGGATAGCTTCTGTTTGTCCTTGCTCAGAAGGGAATGTGGGAATGAACCCCTTGAAGGCACAAGGGATTGTTATTTTGGGCATTCCCTCATTCCCTGCTGACACACCCACCTCTAGACTTCTGACTCTGAAGCCCAACCTTGCTTGAGCAGTTCAGGCGCATGATGGTGAACGCCTTGTCGATAAAGTTGTCGCCTGGGCGAACTGCCGCGGTTTGTATCTGTCATGAGGAGCTTCGAAATCGAGGCATGGAGTTTCCTGGGTCAACTAAAGTGGCACGCTCGAAATGATAACCCTCTAAATGGTGGTGAAGCGAACCCCCTCCAAAAAAAACAACAACAAAAGAGGAGAACCCCTCAAACTGTCAATTTCACTGGGCCAACCCTGTAAATAGTGGTGAAGGGAACCCCCCCTCAAAAAAAAAGAAAGAGAACCCCTCAAACTGCTAATTTTACTGGGCCAAGCATAGGTGGCCTTCTAGAAAAATAGATGGCCCTGGGCAATGGAACAAACCCCATCTAAACCAGTGGAACCCATTCATTTGTCATCAAACTAACTTAAAACGGGCACCTATGGGGCCAAGGTTTATACCTTTCTTTCGTGATCCGCAGCAGTCGTCAATGGCGCGACCTGCAAATCCGCCGTTGCGGGTTAAGCCAGCCACAAAAACTTTGCATGGGTTGCCAATTGCCCAACTTTTTCGGGGCTTCACCATGACTTCCTCAGATGTCCTGATTCTGGTACACGTCAGAGCTTCAAGTTTACCCAGCACCAACCTGTCCAAACCAAAAAAATCCGGTGGATGTTCTAAGTACTGTAAACCCACCACACCCACTCACAAAACCTTCCCCAGACCAAAATCCTTCGCCCCCCGCGCACCCCCCCCAAGAAAAGAAACCACATCAAGCGAGGAACTCTTGTCCTGCACACGGGTGGCCTGCATCTGCCTCGGATGGCACAGGTGCGGTGGATGGCCCCAAGTAGTTGGTTTGCTTGCAATATGGGTACGGGTCAAACAGGGATCCTTTCAAGAAAACACCTGAGCATTGCCTTGTAAACAGGGCTGTGGGAAATGACCACTTCTGTGATAGGCCTTCCCAAAGACTAACTCCCCATATAAAGGTGGAGATTCCCTTGTATCACAGAAGTGGGGAAAAACCCCTTGATCCCACAACCCTGCTTGTAAATGGTGGTGTCCCTTTATTTTGGTGGAAAAAGCCATGTTTCAACTGGGCAAAATGTATCTTCTAAGGAGCCCTGTCAACATTAAACCACCGGAAAACCACAGGTTTTAGCCCTTGGCAACCCATTTACCAGGGCAAGCCATTTTGGGTACCTATTTTTGACCCACAGCAATATGGGCTCCGGGGCATCCACCGTATGATGGATTCCCTGCTCCGCACTTACCAGAAAGGAAATATAAGGGGAATCCAAAAAGTAAAAGTCTAAAGATCCAACCCAACAGCAGTAGAGTCCTAGTAGTGAAATCGATTCCCTTTCAAACAACCAACGGTGAACATAACATATGTCCACCTCAGCAAGTGGAAGCCTTTGCAGAAAGTTAGCCTCGGACTGAGGATCCGAAACTGTATCATGCCCAGTTTTCCTTTTGTGAGCACCAACAGAAAACTGAAATAGTCTTCCACAAGTATAATAGCCCAGTTGTTGCTGTTGAACGCTCCCCCCCTAAAGTGTATAAAACCCTGTGCGCTAGCGGAAAACGTCTTAATTTCCCCAAAAGGTTAAAGTCTAAAGATCCAACCGAATAGCAGTCAAGAAAGAGACACAATACCTCTTTTCCACACGGCTAAGGGGATCAATCAGCGCCACATGCTGTTCGAAAAAGAATTCCTCCGGGGCCACAATAACATAACAGTGCGGTTCGAAACAGAAGAATAACTAGGTCCTCCAGTAGAGAGATTAGAATAAGGGTGCCGTTTTTCTATTATAGTTAAAACATAAGCTCAGGAGATATCCCCAACAGCATGCATGCGGTGCTCTGTCTTTTAGTGCTCGCACCACCCCGCAGCCCTCGCAGAACCTCGTGGAACCCTGGTGGAACCCTGGTGGAACCCTGGTGGAACCCTGGTGGAACCTTGCCTAGGGCCGCCCCGGACCACCCCGGAGCCTATCTGGGCTCAGACCCCAAAGCTTTCAGCTGTTTGGGGAGAGAAAAAAAAAACACCTCCAAAAAAAGGGTCAAAGGGCACTACTGGGGGACCTAGACAACAAGAAGTCTCAACGCGGCTGTGGCACACCCGCGGGGCGGGCTTGGAGGCGCCGCCATGGGCCACGAAACTCAGTGCTGCAGACAGGCTGGACACACCTCGGGTGAACTGATGGCCGAGTAGGAAACAACATGTGACTCGCTTCCCCAAATCCAAGACATCTGGCCATGGGTCAAAAACCCGGTTACCCCATTTGTTTAAGTCCCCTGGAAACAAATGTCAGTGATAGATTCCTTTTAAAACCAACAGGGGAAAATAACAAATATTCTTAACCAAATGGAAGAATATGAAACAACATCTGACCCACTTCCCCAAATCCAAGACATCTGGTGATTTGTCGGAGGGCCAAGTCTTCGGTTCTTCAACCAATTTTTGTCTGCTCTATCCAGGTGATTCCAGGTGGCTCCTGCATTCCACCAGGAGGCCCCTGGCTAACTGGTGGATGGGCGCGAAATTCGCTTCTCGCGACAAATGGCAACCATAGGACCCCCCCTCTTCCCCTTGGATTAGGTGAAACGAATCGCCCAAGCCCCGAGAACGGAGCAGGAGCCTGGCCATAAGATCTAAAGGCAACCCATGAATAAAAACAGGTGATATGTCCTTTCCTTGGTTAGTTCTACAGGCAACGCCCCCACCCCAAAGAACACAAACAACCAACCAAACCAACAAACCAACCAACAAACAGGCGGGTGCTACTGTGGGCGAACTCCATTGTCGCACCACGTTGAATCCGAATCCGTGGGCACCGAATCATGGGATCCCATTTTGGCGCTAGGTGACTGCAGCACCCATTTTAGAACCTATTTTAGTGGTTGCATTGAATCGGATGTTTACTGGGGGCCAGCCGGTTCGGGTATTGACCCATGGCCAATTCAGCAAATGGAAGACCTACTTCCAAGGTTTCTTCAACAGGGATCCTTAGTGAATACACCTAAACATGACCAAAAGTAAATGGTGGTGTCCAGCTTTATTTTGGTGTTGAAAAAGCCATCCATGTTTCAACTGGTGGCAAAATGGATCCATCTCTTTGAAGGAGCCCTGCCAAAACATTTCGCCACCATCATCCCCAGCTGCAGGCTTGGAACTTCGGGAGAAGCTCCCAGGGTCCCAGGGCTTCTGGATTCCAAAGCTTGCTTCTTCCATTGGCTTCTTAGGTTCCTGGGGAAAATGAGAGAAACACTATGCTGCAGCAGTGAAATGCTTTCCTGAGTGAAAACCAGGGTTTTTTTGAGCAAAACAGGCAAAACAAATCAGCAGATGGACGTGTTCGTATATGTTTCGGGCACCGGCCGCGATTTATTGATTTATTGTTCCGAGCCCGGCACCCAGGGCCACAATCACCAGGCCCACCACACGGCGCAGCGAAAAGTCGGCCATGGCCTAAGTGCTGCGCAGGGCGAAGCAAACACGAGACCCGTTTGCCCGTGGTAAAACGTTTTTGTTTGTAGCAAAACAACTTGAGGATTCTCGCAGCACCCTACGAAATGAACAGAACCAAACAACCTACAAACCTAAATTCATGCTTGTTTGCCTGTCCATTTTGGTAGTAAACAACTTGTTGTTTTGTGCAGCCCCCCTATATGCTAAAAATAATTTTGGAAGAAAGACCTAAAACAACTACACACATCAGCCAACAACGTGAAGTTGCCGTGTAAAAAACATGTTTGGTTTCCACCAGGCCAACAAGTATATCTTTTGTGGAGGGTGCCCCTTTTGTGGTCACGATTTGAGGGGTCCCCGATTTTGACACATACCCATATGATCATTTTGTTCAGGGTGCTAATGCTCAGGTCGACAATCTAAGCACCCTGGTGCTCAAAAATCAGAAGGGGCCCTCTGGTGTCAAAACCCTTGGGCTCTTTTGAGGCCTCGTGGTCTTGAAAGCTGGCATTCTTTGGCTTTGAATTTCCAAGCCCATAGTGCCCTGCCTTTGGCCCCCTGAAGGGAGCCCATCTCATTGTCCGAGTGGATGGGCCCACAAAGGTACAAATTGTTTATTCATCAGAACCTCCATTTGCTTAAGCCCATGGACAAAATAAACAGATATACTTCGAATAGTGATAGATTCCCTTTCAAACCAACAGGATTAAACCACAAAAACTATTCTTGTTCAAGTGGAAGAGGAAACTCGGCTTCCCAAAAAGTCCATCAACTCAAGAAGGCCATCAGTCCATCAGACCTCAGAGAAGCTCCGATGTCCGATTTCCACCGCAACCACTGGCGCCTTGCCAGGAGCGCCTCTTGGGACTTTACTTGGGCCCGAAGTCTGCAGAGATGCGTCGATCGCATCTTCCAATTCGATGCCCAGAGGCTCCAATTCGATGGATGGGCCTGCAAGGAACCTGGGTTTGAGACCAACCACCTCCGGGGTGTCTAATTCGTGGGGGGGTCGGGTTTTTTGCATTCAAAGCCCCAGGAGCCTCTGGGTAATGCCGACCCCCGGACTAATAAACCCCTGCTTATATGGGGGTGGTCCACTCCAAAAGTGATACAAATCCCCACTAAAACCAGAATCGGACACCCCCACCTATCAATAAAACCAGGAGTTTATTAATCTGGGGTCAACATTAACTCCACAAGCTGAACCAAGAATTGGATCCCAAAGCAAAGAACCTGTCCAATGCTGTTGTACCCGAATCAGTGCGCTCGCAAAAGGCAGAAATGACTGGCTGGTGCATCGAAACCTCCCGTTACGTATTAAATAGGTACCCGCTCATTTGTTCGCCCCCTAACAAACAAAAAAACTGATACCACATATGCCTTGTTGCCTTGCTGGTTGCATTGAAACGCAACCCAAAGGAAGTTACTAAGGAGCCCCTCGGTGGAATAGCAACAAACCGCGCATGCAACTCCCAAAGCTCCTGACTAGATGGATGAAATCCATTTCGCACCACCGTTCAGAACCGTTCAGAAGAACATGCTTTGATTCGGCTCCCCAACGTAAATACCAAGCAGCCAATGGTTTCAATGGTGCAGGATTTCGGCCATCCACGGTATCTGGCAGGTGACATAGGCAGAGCTCGCAACAAACAGCGCAGACCGGCGGTTTCGCTTGGGCCATGCGATGGATGCGCCCCATCGCCTTCTGGTACTGACGGATAACGTCCAAGGCTTGCCTGAGGCTCCATCCAAAACCCCCGTGAGCCGTGCGAGAAAAAAGAAAAAAACAAACTGGTCAGGTAGCCCTTCGTTGGAGGTTCGGATTTGGCTGCGGCTCAAACAAGTGGTACCAAAATGGCACCTGGGTAAATGGAACCAAAGACTAAAACCTGCGTAACCGCAGCTCTTTAATTTTGAGCCACACCCATTTGGACAACCCCTGGCCTTAGTTCGCATGGGAAACTTTTCCCGGAAGCCACCACCAACCCAGCCTTCTCCAAGCCACCGAGCTTGGTGGGGTGGCTTCCACAAGTCCCCCTTAAACACAAAAAAAAAAAAACCAGCAGTTGGCTCGGTCGGTTTGTAGGGGTCTCCCCCCAAGATTGCTGGGTCTCCTTCTGGTTTCCCGTTGGCTCCCGAAAAGTCGGTACCCTCGCAAAAAAGAAGAAGAAGAGATACACGACAGTGTTGAGGATGTCGTTTGAATCGACCCAGTATGTTGCTAGAAACATATGAATATCATCCAGCCTTTGTGTGGGACCGGCCCCTTGGATTTTGTTCACAGGATTGAGCCATGACACTTCCCTGCCAATGTTGAACCCGGATTAATGAACCCCAGTTGATTACTAGAGGGTGTCCCCTTTTCGCGGGGGTTCAGTTTTGGTATCTATTTATGGGGGGGCATCGCTCATATCGACCGTGCTCGAAGATGAAATGCCCAGGGCAAGGGGGCCATAGAAAACGCTCCCGAGTACTGGGTGTGAATTTTGATCGGGGGCCCTTTGGTGGACATCTCAATTCGGCGGGGATTCATGTCCACCAACCACTTGTGAGGTGGTTCCCTTATTTGAGTGTGGCCCACAATAACGGGACGTTTTTTTTTCATGTGTTTCCTTTTCTTCCCCCTTAAAACCACCCCAAAAAGGAAACCATCAAACAGACGCCCATGTAGCTTCATTGCCAAATGGGAGTGTCTTTTTTGGAGGGGGGTGGGAGTCCCCAATGCCATTTATCCGGTGTTCCCTCATAAAACGGAACCATAAGCGGAGATCGCCAAGTTACCCCCTCCCAATCAAACATTTGTTAGGGACTAGGGGTCACTGAATAACGCATGCAATGCTGCGTGCTACTGTCTTGTCGCCTTCCTCGTGCAATAGCTGTGCGCTCGCACAAAAAAAAGAAAGAAGAAGGCCTCCAAAAGTGATGATTCCCCACATTTCACCCAGGGGTACCCACCCCCGCTATGAAAATAACTGGTTGCTTGATGAATATGAGGTCAACATTAGGTGACCTCGTTTGCCACGAAAATGTCCATTCGAAACGGAATTTCTTTTCGAACACATGCACAAGTTACCCCCTCCATCAACCCATGTTACCCTAGGGATCACTTATAAAATGTTGACTCCGGATTAATAAACCCCAGTGTATTAATATGGGGATGTTCCCCTCCAAAGGGATAAATCCCCACTAAAACCACGGACACCCCCCCCTATCACAAAAAAACCAGGGGTTTATTACTCTCTCATCAACCCATGTAAGACCCTAGGGCTCACTTAATCATTTCACCCACATTTCACCCACATGTCACCCAACAATTCACCCAACATTTCACCCAACAATACCCACCCGCCCCTGAAAGAAACCGGTTGGACTCAACTTGGACTCTCCGCTGACCCGCCGGACGCCTCTGGAGCTGCTCCAGCTCGCTGCGCTGGCGCTTGTCCGCGGTGAGGCGCTGCCGCTTCACGAACTGGCCTCAAGGAGTCTCGGAGAAAAGCGGAAGGAGTCTAGGTCCCCCAGCTAGGTGTCAACTCTTACCGTTTCCTTTTTGGGGGAGGGTTCCCCTACTAAAATAGACCACAGAAAAAAGGGTACCCTTACTCTAACCTCTCTACTGGAGGACCTAGGAATGGGCCCAAGAACCAGGGCTCAAGGAGCGGCGTCTCGGAGACAGGCGGCAACTGAGCCACTCCCCAACTCATCCCCTCGCGCTGTGCCGTGCTGGAAAATTGCCGAAAGTCATCAATTTTTGGCGGTTTCCAAAAGTGATGGTCATCTTTAAAGGACCTTTGGAAAAGGGTGTTTATACTGATAGGGTGCTTCTTCATTCCATGGACAACTCAAAACCGTGCTTCCCAACCTTCAACCAAGCGCTCGGATTCAACGCCCCGTTTTTTACATTACATCTAACCAGGGGAAGCATGGCTGGGTGAGCAACTTCCTTCTGCCGCGGTCCCGGGCTGCTCTGACCCGCAGCTTGCTCTGCCGACTTGCACTTCGCAAACCTCGGATGCCCCCTCCCGGTGGAGGTCGCGAGGTCCGCTCAAGTAAGCCGACCAGGTGGATGGACCAAACCCTGCACTCGGATGCGGGAAACCGGTGGTATTTACCGGGGGATCAACTCATTCCAGGGTTCTGTAGGTGCAGGATTGCGCCCATGGACAGTATGAAAAAAACCACAACATGGCACACATTAGAGCAGGGCTGTGGGGAATGACCACTTCTGTGATACAACAGAAAGGGCTTCCAAGGACTACTTTGTTCATATAAAGGGGGATTTCCAAAAGTATCACAGAAGTGGTTGGAGAAACCCCTTGATCCCACAACCCTGCATTAGAGGGTTGCCTTGTTCCTTCACTTGCAATACTTACCATGGGTTTAGCTGCGATGCTTCAAGGGAAGTTTCTCCGGTTCATGAGGTGGACCGCTTTGGGAGACCACCCAATTTGCTAACCATGTACCCCCGTAGCATACGTACATATACATGGGTGGCCCTGTGGAAAAATGGATGGCCCTGGCGAATGGAACAAAACAGATCTAAACCAGTGCCATCTATTTCTAACCAGGCTCACCTAAAAAGGACACCTATGACTGTATACTGTAAATGCATTTCAGTACATCTTTTGTGTACGTTCCTGCTGCTAGGCTGGAAATAGGACCCAAGCAAAAAAAAACATGTTTTGCCTCCCAAAAAAGCAAAACAACAAAAAGGGGATCTGATTCTGGGGAAGACTGGAGGTCTACATGCATTGTGTTGCCATTTTGCGAGCCAAGGGCAATCAATTTTGTGATATGCCGTGTCACTCGCCGAGAAACATGTATTGGAAGAGGATGCCCCCTTGATGGATCGAATCGCGAAACATCGCAAAGAAGGGCTCCTTCCACCTCCTTCCCCACGCCGACCCGTGTTTTCCAGAGAAAGCCACCCCCTCAAGCCCCGGACGTTGACCGTTGAGCTGGAAATCCCGACACAGACCTCCCTGGTTCTCCGGGGCAATCACCGACTCCACTACGTCTCCACCCCTTCACTTTTGTGGGAACATCCCTGCATCAATTCGACAAGTTTGGATTTGATCCACTGAGGTAAACATTAACTAGGGTCCCCCCCCCCGCTTGCCCAAACTTATGAGGCTTCATACATTCCCTTGACACCCGGTTCGTCAACATAACCTACTCAATGGGGGCAAGAGAGGGCTGCTGATGGATTCCTCTCCACCAGGCATTGCACACTCAACTGGAAACCAGATTGCTCACATTGAGCCGCTATGGAATGTTCAATGGCTTCAGGGTTTAACAGGGGCCACAGGGTTCCCCCAAATCAAAAGTCAATCAACTTACTGGTGGGTTCCCTTGAAACTGACACTTTCAGAGCTTCCAAAACGGGAAATGGCCCGGAACCCCTGACCCTAAGGCCCTTTGTCTTTTCAGCCAGTTTGGCACAATGCTGATATGGGGGTTGGTCCAGAGGTCCGACGAACATGGGGTGACCATTGGGGAAACTACCAAAAAAGATATATTTGATATTTCACCACCTGCGAGGAAAGTTAGTTATTGTCATTTCAGGGCCGAAGAAGGGAATATTGACTAGGTCCTCTAGCAGGTTAGAATAGAATAAGGTGGTTTTCTGTTTCGCGGAATTGTTTTCCAGTGTTTTGGGTATTTTTTCCAGTTTCTTTTTCTAGACACTTGCACTGCAGATCTTCTCCGCCTTCTTATGGATCACCCCAGATCACAACAGCCCCAGATTCAAGAATGGCAGCAAATTCACCGCCGCTTGATTGGATGCACTTGACGCTTTTCAGCTGCTCCTGCACCTGGCTGCTGTCTCTGCCCCAGTCTGCCCAACCCCAGGTCACAACAGCCCCAGATTCAAGAATGGCAGCAAAAAGCACCACCGGTAGTTGCTTAGATGCGCTTGAGGTTCTTCAGCTTCTGGATCGCCCCACGTGACAACATCCCCAGATTCAAGAATGGCCGCAAAAGCACTGAAGTTGCTTGGATGCGCTTGACGTTCTGGAGCTGCTCTTGCACCTGGCTGCTGTCTCCGCCATCTTCTGGAACGCCCCAGGTGACAACAGCCCCAGACTCAAGAATGACAGCAAACGCACACTCAGCTGCTTGGATGCACTGGACGTCTCTCAGCTGCTCTTGCACCCAGCTGCTGTCTCCGTCTTCTTCTGGATCACCCCAGGTCACAACAGCCCCAGACGCAAGAATGACAGCAAAAGCACGCTCAGCTGTGTGTGCTGGACATTCCTCAGCTTCTCTTGCACTTTGCAGCTGTCTCCTCCCATGTCTGAACGACCCCAGATCACAACCTCGCCTCCGTGGACGTGCCAAACGAATGCCTTGTAGGTGGCTGCCAATGTGCCCGCTGCGCAACCGCGTCCACCACATCCCCATCTCGCAACCCGGCGTCACTCCGCGCGGCTGTCAAGTCGAGCAAGTTGGTCTGTGCAAGTTGCTCTGCGCCAGTTGCTCCGTGCAAGCGCTTTGCGCATGTGCTCTGTGCAAGTTGGTCTGTGCAAGTTGCTCTGCGCAAGTGCTTTGTGCAATTGCTCTGTGCAAGTTGCTCTGCGCAAGTGACTTTGCGCAAGTTGCTCTGCGCAAGTGCTGCCGGAGCTGTGGGAATGTACTTCGCATACTATGTTTGTACTTAAAAGTTGCGATTTTCCAGCCGGAGCTGCGGGGGTGTGCTCCGCGTACTACGTTTGTACTTAAAAGTTGCGCGGGAGCACGCTCCGCATACTACGTCTGTACTTAAAAGTTGCGATTTTCCAGCCGGAGCTGCAGGAGTACGGTCCGCGTACTACGTTGCGATTTTCAAGCCGGAGCTGCGGGGGTGTGCTCCGCGTACTACGTTTGTACTTAAAAGTTGCGATTTTCCAGCCTGAGCTGCGGGAGCACGCTCCGCATACTACGTCTGTACTTAAAAGTTGCGATTTTCCAGCCGGAGCTGCAGGAGCACGCTCCGCGTACTACGTTTGTACTTAAAAGCTGCGATTTTCAAGCCGGAGCTGCCGCGGACCAGGGGGGAATCGAACCCGCGACCGCGGGATTGCGAAAGCAGGCGCGCAAACCACGAGACAACTTCCAAAGGCCGTTTCGCGAGCACGGCGCCACAGCGAGAGCGCTGCGACGCGCACAATCTCCGCAGAGGGTTCGGCGCCACAGCGAGAGCGCTTCGACGCGCCTCGACCACGCGAATCTCCGCAGAGGGTCGCGCGCGCATGCTAAAAATCGTAAAAAGTCCACAGTTTTTTAACCTCGACCACGCGAATCTCCGCAGAGGGTCGCGCGCGCATGCTAAAAATCGTAAAAAGTCTCAGTTGTTTAACCTCGACCACGCGAATCTCCGCAGAGGGTCGCAATCCCGAGCGACGATCAAACTCCCGCCCCGGCGCCTTAGAAACCTAAACTAACTTACATAGCTGCTAACGCCGAAGCTCTACGCAAGCTCTACCTAACCTTGGCTCTGTGCCACCTGGCTCTGTGTCACTTGGCTCTGTGCCACTTGGCTCTATGTAACTTGGCTCTATGTAACTTGGCTCTATGTAACTTGGCTCTATGTAACTTGGCTCTATGTAACTTGGCTCTATGTAACTTGGCTCTATGTAACTTGGCTCTATGTAACTTGGCTCTATGTAACTTGGCTCTATGTAACTTGGCTCTATGTAACTTGGCTCTATGTAACTTGGCTCTATGTAACTTGGCTCTATGTAACTTGGCTCTATGTAACTTGGCTCTATGTAACTTGGCTCTATGTAACTTGGCTCTATGTAACTTGGCTCTATGTAACTTGGCTCTATGTAACTTGGCTCTATGTAACTTGGCTCTATGTAACTTGGCTCTATGTAACTTGGCTCTATGTAACTTGGCTCTATGTAACTTGGCTCTATGTAACTTGGCTCTATGTAACTTGGCTCTATGTAACTTGGCTCTATGTAACTTGGCTCTGTGCAACTTGGCTCTGTGCAACTTGGCTCTGTGCAACTTGGCTCTGTGCAACTTGGCTCTGCGCAACTTGGCTCTGTGTAACTTGTCCAAGGGCTCCGCACGGAAGAACCCTTCGCAATGCTTTCGGGAAACAAATGTTTGCTTGCATGCTTGCTTGCTTGCTTGCTTGCTGGCTTGCTTGCTTGTTTGCTTGCTTGCTTGCTTGCATGCTTGCTTTAAAAAAACATGTTGGCTTGCATGCTTGCTTGCTTGCTTGCTTGCTTGCTTGCTGGCTTGCTTCCTTGTTTGCTTGCTCGCTTGCATGCTTGCTTGCTTGCTTGCTTTGCTTGCTTGCCTGTTTGCATGCTTGCCTGCTTGCTTGCTTGCTGGCTTGCTTCCTTGTTTGCTTGCTTGCTTGCATGCTTGCTTGCTTGCTTTGCTTGCTTGCTTGCTTGCCTGTTTGCATGCTTGCTTGCTGGCTGGCTTGCTTCTGCGTTTGCTTGCTTGCTTGCTTGCTTGCTTGCTTGCTTGCTTGCTTGCTTGCTTGCTTGCTTGCTTGCTTGCTTGCTTGCGTGCTTGGTTGCCAACTTGCTCCAGATGCTTGCTTGCTGGCTTGCTGGCTTGCTGGCTTGCTGGCTTGCTGGCTTGCTTGCTTGCTTGCTTGCTTGCTCCTTGCTTTGCCTACTTGCTTGCTTGCTTGCTAGCAAGCCCTCGGTTACGGCTAACCCCTTGCTTGCTTCCTTGCTGGTCTAACTAGAAAAAAATACGCCGAAAAACCGGAAAACAATTCCCCAGAAAATAGGGGAGCCATAGAATAATGGCACCCTTTTTCTGTAGTCTATTGTAGTGGAACCCTCTCCCAAAAAGGAACGGTAAAAGGGCGCTACTGGGGGACCTAGTTGATCAACCCCCAAGTCTTTAAGCCAGGGCGCAAAGGCTTGAGCTCGGTCTGAAGCCACCTCACTACCTCCTTCTCCGCTCCCTCCTCGAGTCGAGGAAGTTGGGGGCGGGAAGGGATAATCATCCAGGGGACCCCGGAAATTATGTCTTTCCCTCTGCTTTCTCTCTAACCTCAACAAACAGAGGGGAACCCTCAAAGACTCAAAAGAAGAGAGACCCACATGACATTCGGCCACTGTTGCCCTTCAACACCACCAATACAAGGGGAACCCGCCGCCTGGCATTTGACCACTTTTGATGAGAACACGATTACGTTGCAGGACACATACTTTTTGCGGAATGGGGCGTCGTGGCTGCAACACAAGGAGCGAACTAAGGAGAACGGGAGGTTGGGGTACTTTGACACCAAACTTCGTCGTTAAGAGAGACTGCGAGCAAGTGTTAGCCCGAAATTCTCAGCTCCTGGCACTGTGGATTGGCAATAAAACCTGAGCATGTTGCCTGCCACTGTATAAGATGGTCTATACAGAAAGTACATCAAGTCCGCTGACTGGCGAAGAGAGCATGGCTTTAGAACCAACATCAGGCGTGATCAACCTGCATTGCTTGTTAAACTACAGCGGATGGACGAAAACCATTTCGCACCACCAAAGAAACGGCTTCTGGCTTCAACCATGGTTTCCTTTCGTGGTGCGAACATGGATAAAACCTGATCAGAGCGGATCTAAGTCCACATCATGGCTCGTTTTGCTCCGTGTCACTCATTCACTTTCGGTACCGACGTTAAAAATTGCTTGGGATATATACGGTTGGAAAAAAAAACACAACAAAACAGAACGTACAAGCCTCAAGGCAAAGCCAAGTACTAGCGTTGGGGCTGAGGTGAACTCTTGGGGCTCATGGGATCCGGTCCGCAGAGCCCCGAGGATCGCAAGGATGACTTGCGAGCGCTTCGGTTTTTGCCGCCCTTGGAACCAAAGAGGACGTGGCTGTGGGTCGAAAATCGGGCAAACCCCCATTTCTGGCACCCTGGTAAGTGGAAACAATGACTCAAACCTGTGGTATCCTGGTTTTGTGGTGGTTTAACTTTGACCCATGCCCACATGGCGCAAGGAGAACCCCGAAGCGGCTACCGATCCTTGAGCTCGTTCATGGCTTTTCGCAGCGCCACAGACTTCTCCACCACCTCTGCCGACCTCAGAGAACCCGAGTGCCGGGTCCTAGAAAACCCGCACTCGCGCCAAAGACACCATGGGACCCTACGGAAAACCAAGGCGCTGGCCTCTAAAAAGAAGCAACCCCCAAGAATCACAGGGAGGTTTCCCTCATCTTGGGGGATTTTGTGTTGCGTGCCAAAGGCTTCTGAGTTAGAAACTTTCTAGGCTTCTTGACAGGTTCTGTGCTTGGCCCGCCATGGAGCTTAGGCATCAGCTTCCCCCGATGCCGTGGAAAAGAGGTGCCCCTGCCCCCAGAACCGGGGCTTCAAATCCAAACGCAAACCACACATGTCTATGATTTTTAAGGGACCCTTTGGTGGACATCATTCTTTTCGGGATTCATGTCCACCAATCACTTTTCAGGTTCCCTACTAAGATGCATGGCCATGGCCATAGGCTTATTCTATGTGTGTCTTTGTTTATTCTATGTTAGGGGGGTGGGGGTGATTCCCCACCCAGGTAGCAGGAGGGCCTTCAAATCCCTAAGCCACCAATCAGAGCGCTTCACAGCAGCTGAGGAGCTGCGAGGCCAACTCCTGGAGCTTGGCGATCCTTGGAGACAAGCCAGCCCGGCCGGCTTGGAGAACCCGTTTTTCTTGGGAAGACCATATATTTTCTTGGAGAACCCGTTATTTTTTTGGGAAGACCATATATTTTCTTGGAGAACCCGGTTTTTTTTTGGAGAACCCGTTTTTTAGTTTTAGTGGGTTTCAGCCACCAAAATAAGCTCAGGTGATATCCCCAACAGCATGCGGTGCTCTTTTCAGTGCTCGCACCACCCCGTAGCCCTCGTGGAACCCTGGCGGAACCCTGGTGGAACCCTCGTGGAACCATACAGCTGTTGGAAAAAAAAGGGGAAAAAGGGTGCCACTGAACAACGGAGTCATACCAGAAATTTCTGGGTGTGGCTCCAAAACCTGTACCAAAATGGCACCTTGGGAAATGGAACCAGAGACAACAACCGGTTAGTAACCCTACCTCTTAAATTTTGAGCCACACACACACACCTATTTCTGGGTCTGAAGTTTACGGGACCCTCTCAAAAACTGGATGGCAAGCCAGAGTAGCTAACCCCTAGCATCGCACTGAAAAGGGGCTGGAAAACAATTTGTCCTCTTACAGGGACCCCTGCCAGCTTCCATATAAATTGGGAGGGCAACCAGATCTCTGTTCTTGTTTTGGTTTGAGGGTTGCAAGCCCTTGGTTACCTACTGCACAGGTGATGCTGACCCCGATTGTTAATCCCCGAGATGATTTTGGCTGGAGGGTGCCGCCTTTTAGTGGGGGTTAGAGGGGAGCAACCCCCTATTGATAGGAGGGGACATTGGGGACCCTCAAGCAAAATCCAGCCAAACTGAAAATGGTCCAACCCAAAAACCGACTAAAGTCAGGGAACATTCCCATTCATTCCCTGAGAGCCAGCAACTACATGACCCACTCAACCCATGCTGTCTATGGCAGCAGCAAGTTTAATTCCCGCCCCCGCCCCCGCCCCCCCCCCCCCCCCCGGCCCCCCCACCCTTAAAAAAACGCAAAACAGAGGAAACAACTTCCAGAGCAAAAAGGAAAGATTCTTTCCAGGGCTCCCCCCCTCCCCAAAGGAAATAATATATTCCTTAACCAACAGAAAATCCCCCCCCCAAAAAAAGAAAGAAGAACACAAAGAAGAAAAACAACTACCCCCCCCCCCCCGGCCCAAAAAGGAACTTCCAGGGCTCCCCCCCAACAAAAATATATATAAACAAATAGAAAGAACACACGGCGGGGTTGGTCGTTGCTTCCGCCCGCTGGGCGCGCCCGGCAGCTCCGTGGACTTCACCTCCGGGGACTTCAGCGCCTGCTGGGCCGCCTGACGTTCGACGCGACGCGCCGAGCCGAACCGCCGAGGAGGAGCCGGGAGTCGCCGGGGGGCGCGCCAAGGAGGCGAGGGGATTTCTCTTGGGGTGCCCTCCAGGGCTTCAAATCCCGATCCAAACCACTAGAGGGAGGCTGAAACATAGTTCTTTTCTCGAGGCTCCTTCCAACCGTTTCTTTGTTTTTATATTTTTTAATGGGTTTCTTAAGGGGGGGAGGGTCAGGGGGGGTACCTTCCGGGCCGAACTAAGTCCAAGGCAGGGCTTCTCGATCCGAAAGGCTGGCTTTAGGAAAGCCGAAGGACAGGCAGAGTTTGTGGCTTCGGGCAATGATTTCTAGGGGTACCTTTTCCATTTCCCTAGAAACTTCCTGGAAGTGGTACCTTCTTTCTAGGGGTACCCCTAGAAGGAACCTTTTCTTCCCCCTTCTCTTTCTCGCTCCCCGAGTTCCTGGATTTGAATCTTCCGACCATTTATTGGGGGGTACCTTCCACTTCCATTCTTTCCAGGGATCCGAATCTTTTCAGGAAACCATCCAAAAACCCAGGGGAAACGGATCCGGTTATTGAAAAGAACCGAAGGTTGAAAGGAATGGGGAATCAACCCCTGCAGGATTCTTCGGCCCCTCGGTCCGTTTTAGGGGGGGTAACCAAATAGAAGAGGATGCATACTAGGTCCTGCAGTAGAAAGGTTAGAATAAGGGTACCAACTTTTTTTTCTGTAGTCTATTTTAGTAGGGGAACCCGTTTGGGAGCCCAAAATGGGAGCCCAAAACCATTGAAACGGGGTCTTGTTGCGAGTTCGGACTTTGGCGCTCATAAAATGCGTATGGGTCAAACTAAGCCACCAGGAATTGGACCCCAAGACAGGGAGCCAGATAGGTTCTCACCCCCCCTCGTTCCTCAAAAAGAGTTGGTTCCCGAACCCGCTTCAACCAGTATCGGGGGGACCCCAGACATGGGGATTCCCATGATGGTAGATGGTTCAGCCCCCCGTGCTTTGGTGGTTGGGGGTGGCTTCCCAGCTACCCTCTACTACAGCCAAGGATTCAAGCCAAACCTCCAATCCGAACCACCAATGAAAGTTTACCTGACTCATAGCACTCCTTGGATGTCCAGTCAAAGGATGATGTTTGGCACCTCCCGAACTTCCATTTTTGCTTTTTGCGCCCCCTGGCGAAATGAGCGCACATTCCCAGTAATGAAATCGATTCCCTTTAAAGCCAAAACGGGAAGATAACAAACTCATAAAACAATAAACGATGCAGGGAAGAGCAAAAATCACCACTGAACCCAAACAAAACAGAAATGACATCCCTGTAAAACCAACATAACAACATACAAATATATCTATATGTACACACATACACCTTATTTTGTTCTAAAAAATCCGCTCGCTCGTTTTTCTCTGCATGCAACGAGGCGTTGGCGCGCCAGCTCCGGCCCGCCAACCCGTCAGACGCCCATCTCAGGCGGTCCGACGCCGCTTGGACGGCGCTTCCTGGCCCTCCTGGCGCTCGCTCGAAGAAATGTCCAGTCAAACTTTGGTGGCTTTGCGACCTCTTTCCATCCATCTAGGGGTGGAATACCTCTTGTTCATACCAGTTCCATGACTTCGCGGCTTCCAACCCACTTTATCAGGGGTATATGCCCCGAAATCGGGGAGAGGGGCATGAACATCAGCAGGCCTCTCAGGGGCTCATTTGTCCAAGGGGTATGTAAAAGGGGTATGCACAAGCACCTCAGGCATCCCCCCTTACCGACAGAGGGGGAGGGGTGGGTCCCTCAATTCCAATAAAACCTGGTCTTCCCAAAGCAGAAAATGGGTTGCCATAAATGGACTTCCCTCCCCAATTCCATTTACAAGGGGGCGGGGATCCTCAGGCATGCGGCATGCGACAAAGGTTTGGTAAATTGTGCTTGTTCATCCGGGGAAACGAACATATAGCAAACATATTGTGTTTTTGGGGCTTCTCAGATTTGGAAGTGGAGGCCGTTTGTGCATTTGCACATGTGCCCTAAGCAAAGCTGCGGGAAGCGCTCGAAACCCCCGACGAGGACATTTCCAGTAGTGATGAATTCCTTTCAAACCCCCAAAGGGAAAATCAACCACATTCACTTCAGCAAGTGGAGGTAAAAAACGAACCCGCGACCCCCGAGAAAAAAACAAAACAACAAGCCGCTCGCAACCCCGACGGGAAAAAAAACCGTCCGGCGAAAATTTCGCTTCGCGTCGGGGCGTCCTCCGGAGGCAGCCGGGGAACTTCCGCCCAGGGCTGGCCCGGAACCTTGGCCGCGTCCAGGAAGAAGGGGCACGCCGGCCTCGAGATCTTCGAGCGAAAGGCGCGAAATGGAAATGTTCAGTCGTCTTCCAGTTGCGTTTGTCTTGGCCCCTGGGGAAATATATATATATATATTATTATATTATATTATATTATATTATATTATATTACATATATATATATATATTTCCAGTAGTGATAGATTCCCTTTAAACCAACAAGGGGAAAATATAAAATATGGTTCAGCAAATGTAAGTCATGGAATAGGTACCTTCGCGGGGCGTAGCTGAGACCCGCAGGGTTCCTTAGGGAGTCTCAGGGAACCTCCCCTGGGACCATCCATCCTCCCCCCTTTCAGGGATTCCATAACTTTTGGCCGATCGAAGGAAAGCAATCCATCCTTCGACTTTTCTTGCACTCAACTTGACGCGTTGGGTTTCGGGTCGACCAAACCAATCTGAGACTCTGCCCAGGGCTCGAGAGGCGATATCAAAGAATTGATTCGCCTTGGGCAAGAAGAAGCTCCTTGTCCCCCTGAGTTTTTCCACATATTTCCCCAGGTCCCAACAGCCCAAAGCAGCATCTCCGGAACCCTCCCTGAGGGCCTGAAAGCTGCCCCAAACCACCCCTTGAGATCCCCTCAGCAACAACCAGAACTCGCCAGCATTCGGAATCCATCGTATGGTGCAGAAGACAAGGAATCCTACACATTGGTCGCAAAATCGGGTTTGGGATAAGAAGACAACCAGGTGTGCAATTCTGCTTTAACTGAGAAGGTTATTAAAATACTCTACCCACCAGAACCGTGAAAAGACTTAAAAAGGCGGGCGGAGGCACCCATTTATGGTTGATCCCTTACTAACCTTCAAATAATCCCCGGGATTTGAGCAAGTGGCTTAACTTTTGGGAGGAACCCCCCTTAATTTCCCGACATTTACCGTGGTTTTGTGGTAGTGTGCCACCTTCCCCTCAAAAAGGACACACCCATGACCCTCCCACCAATTAACACGGAGGTTTGGACCATTTCCCTTTTACAGGGACCCGAAACGTTGGGTTCCACGGAAATTAGTTGGTGCTGTGGAGCCCCCAGCAAGAAGTTTAACTCTTCGCTGGTTAAAAGGAAATACGAGGGGAATCAACAAAAGTTAAAGTCCAAAGATCCAACCTAGTAGCAGTGCATCTCCCCCCAAGCGAACGAACCGAACCGCGCACTGGGCGCGCGGGCATGTCCAGCTCCGGCTCCTCCTCTGGGCCCTTGCCCGGAGCCCCCAGCGCCGCCGCCATCTGCGCGGGGTCGAAGTGCTCGAAGCGATGGACCACCTGATCTCAAGCACCCGGAGCGCTGAGAAGGCGCCTGGTGGACCCAGCAAAGTTCGACAAAATGATGATCTCAGTTGTTCAGTGACCCTGGAGAAAAATGAAAGGAACCCTTTTTGAGGAAGACCATTTCTAGTGGGGCAGCCACCAAAAAAGAAAAAGAAGAAAATACAAAAAAGGGGAAACAGGGTGCCACTGAACAACTGAGTGATCCTTTTCGTTGATGCCCGGAGAAAAACAACAAAACACGCATTTGAGTGTCCATTTGAAAACAGCAAGCGCTGAGGCTCCAACAATTTGAGTACGTTTAGGGCCCGGAAATCACCGGGTTTTGAGACTGAGGCCCAAACACCAAAGAGGGGTGTCCAAAGGAGGGGTCTGGGTCTTCCAGCCCCAAGCTTCAAGAGCCTCTGGCCGAAGGAAAACACTAGAGGCGCAGGCGCCAGCCTGTTGAATGTGTCTGGGAAGCATGGCAGACCCACAAAGCGCCTCAAGATGATGGAGCTTCCTTGCTTGGTTCCCCTGTTCACCAACCGCTGGTATGAACCAGTTTACTGGATGGATATTTTTACCCACCAATTCTGGCTCAACTATGGAAGGTTACCTGGGTTGAAAAAAAACCCCGTGGACAACCCTTGTATCCTTATGCCTCAGTATCGGTCAGTATCGGTTCTTTTCCTCTGCATCGGTTTGCAGTGTTTTGGCAGCTCTGGCTCGAAAGTCGCGACTTTTCCGTACAAGTGTAGTAGGCGAAGTACACTCTGCCAGCTCCCAGCCCCAGCTGGAAATCGCAACTTTCAGTACAAGTGTAGTACACAAAGTACATTTTGGCAGCTCCAGCTGGAAAGTAGCAACTTTTCAGTAGTATGCGCAGGACACTTTGGCAGCTCCGGCTCGAAAGTCGCAGCTTTTCAGTGCAAGCAAGTGTAGTATGGTGTAGTATACGAAGTACATTTTGGCAGCTCCACAGCGGCAGTTGCAACTTTTCAGTACAAATGTAGTACACAAAGTACATGTTGGCAGCTCCAGAGAAGGCTGCAGGGCAGCTGGTTGGATTCGGCATGGCGGCCAATGAGTTGGGTATCGGTTGGGTATCGGTTTGGGTATCGGTTTGGGCCCTGCAAATTTATGATTCCGCAATCTTGGTTTGCGACAACAACTAGGACCTGATGTGTGTCTTCATGGCTTCTGGGGGTATCGGTTTTTTTTTCCTCTGTATCGGTTTACAATGGTTTTGGCCTGCGAAACAAGTTAAGGGACGGCCCCTTACATAACGAAAAGGCGCGGGGTATTTTTTTCAGCCCACCTGGGTTCATATAGGAGGATGCAGCGATTCATTCGAAGGACACCAGGCAAACCGATTGAAACATCGGGGCCGGCGTTGATGGATCCACGTCACCGGGTAACCGGCCAATCGAGCGGCGGGTAGATGCCTGAATCCAATGGTATAGGAGGCCTATGCAAACCGCTGTAACCATTTCTATGGGCATTCGGCGCCACAGGTACAAGGACCCAACAATGATGGTGCCGTATAGAACAAACATGCTAGAGTGTGTTCAATTTGTCCGAATATTTCAGTATGTGAATTGCCAATACTGCAAGTAAAATGTCACACACCACACAACAATGGCAAATTGCAGCAAACTGAAGAGGGGGGGGCGCTGCGGGTTTCTAGGCTTACAATATTGCAGAGGCACCCACCGTCAGCTTCCCCCCCGCCCCCCGCCATCACCTCAACAAATTCTAGGCAGTCAAAAGGAGGCGTCAAAAACCCACCAACAGAACAAATTGGGTGTTTCCGAAGGAAAAAAAAAGGGACCCCATCTAGGGTTGCTGTCCTTTCCCTTTAACTCCCAACCGCGGGTCCGAAATACTTTTGAAGACCAATTTTCTTGAAACGCCAGTTCCCAGCTTCTTGGTGCGGAAAAACGCTCCGCCCATCTCCCGAAAAAAGAAAAAACAAAAAAGGGGAAAAATGCGAAAACAAAAAGAAAACGCGGCTCCCGAGCACCGATCTCTCTCTCGGCCGCCGCCGCGGCACGTATTGCGGGAGCTCTGCGAGGCGCAGCACGTCTTTGTCCCGGAGCTCCACCCAGTTGCCCTTGGGCACCCGCTGCTCCTTGGGTGCTGTAGCTGTGTTTCTGCGCGTGGCGGTTGACAGAGCAAAAGTTAGTTAAACTCTTGCTGGTTAAAAGGAAATATGAGGGGAATCCAAAAAGTTGAAGTCTACAGATCCAATATCGGCAGAGCTTGCCACCCCAAACGAGATGAAGGAAGCCGCTGGTTAAGATGGCCCAAGCCCTTGCGGAAATTCGTGTTCCGGGCTATGCGTCGACAGTTTTACCAGTGGTGAGATCGATTCCCTTTGAAGCCAGGGAGAAATAAACCACATGTTCTCAAGCAGATTGAAGTTGATACTTCACTTTGAAGGGGGCATTCCAAAGAAATTGGAAAGGGCACAGCCTTGGCTGAGTTAGGGGTTTGCCCACCTCCAACAAAGCTCAAGGAGGCAATGTTGCATCGGGCGACTGGGCCTGGAACTAGGAAGAGCCCGTCCATGTGAAAAAAGTCCCCTGGAACAAATGAGAACTGTGTCTTGGCTATTTGGTTGGTTGGTCTTGGTTGGTCTTGGCTGGCTGGTCTTGGTTGGCTGCCTGGTTGCCTGGTTGCCTGGTTGCCTGGTTTGCTGGTTGGCTGATTGGCTGGTTGGCTGGTTGGCTGGTTGGCTGGTTGGCTGGTTGGCTGGTTGGCTGGCTGGCTGGCTGGCTGGTGGGTTGGTGGGTTGGTGGATTGGTGGGTTGGTGGGTTGGTGGGTTGGTCGGTTGGTGGGTGGTCGGTTGGTGGGTGGTTGGTTGGTGGGTGGTTGGTTGGTTGGTTTAGGGGGCAATAAACAAAGCATGATTTTTTTACATTGAAGATACTCCCGTTGGGGGCCGTGTTCCAGGGGGGAGGCTTTGGGTTTCCCTACTTGGGTGTTCGATTTTCCAGGTAGTTGGTAACGACTCGGTCGCCCACCAAAAACCCGGTCGCCCGTGTGAAACGAAGCCTGAGTGGGTTCTAACCCAGGAGGTTTCAGTAACCACTTAACCACTTTACTCGCGGCAACGAACATCCAAGGAACTTTCAGGTACCCAAACAACCCTTCAACGGTTCAGGGTACCAGTCGCCCCCCCCAACCCCCATAGCATTAGGCCCATGGAATGCCATTTGAGCCAGAATCAAAACCCTTTGTACTAAAATGGTGAACCCAGAACCATGCTTCAAGAATTAAGGCGGAATTCCGCAGCTATTTATGGCAAGGGGATTGGCCCTTACCTTCACCAATCCCCGGGTTTTGAGGCCGGAATGCCATCAGCTATTTCCGGCCAGGTCTCAGGTAACCCTTGATTTGTGGCCGGTGGCTCGGGCAATGGAGCGGTTCTTGATGGAAAACCGAAGCCGAAAGTCGCTCCCAATGGATAGGCGACACAAAAAAAAACGATCTGAGCACTTGGGGAAGGGCTGACCTCGCCTTAGGTTTGGAATAACGGTTGTGAGGTTTGCTCCAGTTTGCAAAAAAATACCGTGGGGGAGGAGCGTCCTATCGATCTATCTATCCAATCTATACGACTTCCGTTCAAGCTTAACACTCAGCCTGCATATTCGATGCACAACCACACTTTACATTTTCCAGGCATGATCAGCAAGACATGGTTATGAATCTTGTAAACACAAAGCCTCAAACGCGTTGAACATGAATTTCCACCATCACATGATGTCCACAATTAACACCCATTCCATCCCCCTATAGCATAAAACAATACATTTCAAGCGGGATCCCCTTCCTCGTTTTTCTTGCTGGTCCTCAACAAGAAAGTGGAATAGTCCCAACAAAAAAACATCCGACTGATAGTTTCCTTTATTCGGGGACCAAAGCCTGGGTTCATTCTCTCATACACCACTGAGCACCAGCAAGTCGTTTCTTCACCCCTTTCAACGAATCATCTTTCATGCTTTGCCTACCCAAGCCCAAGGCCCCCTATGAGACATGCCCAGAGAACCAAATCGCACCGATCCCATGGACACATGCCTGTGGGTCAAAACCTTTTGGGGTAGGTGCACCACCCATGTTAGTCTATTTTGGTGGGGATTTGGGATGTTCACCGGGGGCACGATTCCGGATTTTGAAAAGCCCATGGCCACATCTGCCAAAGGAAAGCCCAAGGCCCCCCTAAGGCGGCCGTCTATGAAACACATGCCCAGAAAGTCCTATCGCCCCCATCCCAAGTTTGGGAGCAAAGTCCAATCGCCCCCATCCCATGGGAGACGAGCCGCGTTCACGAAGGAGCCGTTCTTGGAGAGGTCCCTCACGAAGAGCCGCTTCTCGTGGAAGTCGTCCCCCGAGACCGGAGACATCAGCTTCAGCTCCGCGTGGAGGTTGCTGATGCCCAGGCCCTGACCAAAAAAAAAACGCCCCCCCCTGGCCCCAGAAAAAGGTCCATTTGGTTAAGACTCCTGGGAAAAAATGAGAAAACATATCCAGTAGTGCTAAAAGTTCCTTTTAAAACCAAGGGAAAATAAAAAAACAAATATTGATTTCAGCAAATGGAAGAAAAAGGTCCCAGGGCTTCTCTCTCCGGCCTCTTTCAAGCTGAAACTAGGTCCTCCAGTAGTTTGAGGGTAGAATAAGTTGGTACCCGATGTGTTTCTGAGGGGAACCCTCCCCAATGGCAAGGTTTTTAACCCATACTCATACTGTGGGGGTGGCTGCGAGATCAAGAAATCGCACCACGACATGATGCTTCACACATCTTGACACCATTGTTGGTATGAACGGGGAGGGTCATCATCCCAAGGCTTTCTTAGGGTTTCAATCCACAGTCTTGCGGGCGTCTTTGGGGAGTCCGACCCCCTGCCCAGGGAAAACGGGCCATTGAAACCACAGGGGTTCCAAACCCAAGCCACCAACGCAAACCACCCCCCAAACCACCAAGGGGTTGCCTGATCATACCATCATGTTGGGTGACGACCTATAATGAGACAAGCCATCTACCAACGGGTGACAATCAGCGTGGATATTAGTCGGAAAGCCCCATGTTCCCCAAAGTTTCCGTAATCTGGCTCACTCCCTTATCTTCTCCAACTTTCTGTAATCTGGCTCCCCCATCTTCTCTTGGTGGAAAACCCTGCCGGGGTGGGGGGCTTCAAATGGCCATGTGAGACATGGAAAGCCCATCGCATCAATCCGTTTCCCCCAAAAGGCCTCCTGGCCGATGCAAAGGTGCCGACTCCTCTCGCGACCGATGCCCAGGAGCGAGGGGCCCCAGTGGGCAATCTGCAGTCGCTCCTCGATTTCGAACGTGAGGCCAAATTGACCATGGAACGTGAGGAAGGGCTGGATGTATAGCTTGTTGATCAATTTACTGGTGGGGGTCCGGGAAAAAACAACTCTTGAGGTCCAAAACCCTGTTTCACACTTGAGATCGAGAAAACGCCGGTTTTAACCACCCAAAGAGTGGTTGGGGATAAGGGAAACAAATAGGCCAACCTCTGGAGGGGGAGCTTCTGGGACGACCATTTCAACATCTATCTCTCCTTCGTCCGAGCCAACGAAACCGACTTTTGAGGTTCCAGGGTCCTGAGCAAAAGAAGGCAACGATAACATCCGAACCCAAGAGAATGGAGGTGGAAGTCAGGGCCGCGACGTTCAAGTGGAAGTGAGTCGGAAACCCCGAGCAAAGCCCTTGATGGGTGCACTTCTGAGCTCGTGCAAAAGCTTTTGCTGATTAAGGCACCATTTCTGGTGAGACCCTGGCACTGGCATGAACCTCTGGTTTTCTTGTTAATTAACCCTGAGCTATACTTATGGCCGGATTACAGGGGACCAGCTTTCAAATGAGTTTGCATATTCATAGAGGTGCTCCCATGTAAGGTGAGATGAACCTGCCGACCGAAAACCAACCGACCGAGCTTAAACATTTGTTTTTCTTTCGAGGGCCATTTCTCCTGCGAGGGCGCGACGCCTAAGGTGAAAACCAACCAACCGAGTTGAAGCCATATTCCCGAGCTCGCCAGCTCGGGCCGATTTCTCCTGCGAGGGTGCGACGCCCCACTTCAAAGGGCAGAGCTCAAAGACCGGGCCCGCCAGCCGGTCCTGGCGGACCAAACGGATGATGGTGGCGAAACCCATTTCGTTTTTTCTCGCACCACTTTGGAGCCAACGGCGCTCAAACCATAAGGTTGGTTGGCATTTGCAAGGGAATTTTGAGAAACCAGGGTTTCCGGTGGTGCGAGAAGCGGACTTCGCAACCATCCACGGTATGCCTGCTTCCTGGTTCCTGAGGGAATGACCCCGAACTGAATCCAACTGGTGGCTTCCTTTCCGGGCACCCGAAATGAGCCAAGCCCTATGCGACAAACCACCTATCAACTGGTGGAATTCTCCCTTCCACAGCACCATGGATGCTTCTCTGTTCGTCGATCTAGTCAAAACCAAACATGCAAAATGGTCCCAAACGTCAGTTGCAAACCCTGATTTGAAGCCATAGCCAGGCGAGAAATCGCCGTTGCGAACGCGAACACGAACCCCGAAAAAAGCGCGGCCAAGCGTTCATAGCGACGTTGCTTTTTGATCCTTCGATGTCCCCACTCAGAGGACTCAAGCGCGGCCCAAGTCCCCCCACCCCCACCCCACTCCTCCTCTCCCCCCGCTTCGCCTCCGGCGTCTTCAGGGGCCGCGCCAGCGAGGGCCAGCTCTGCCGCGCGGAGCTGCCCCCGCGCACCGCGCGAGTGAGGAGGGCGCCTAAAACGCGAAGACTTGGCTGCGCTTGGCGCTTGGCTTAGGGGGAGAGGGGGGGAATGGGAGGGGGGGGGAGGGGGGAGGCTGCAAGGTGCGGGGGCCAGGTGAGTAAGTGGTTAGTACACGAGCTGATACCCTACTAGGTCCTCCAGCGCAGAGGCTAGAATAAGTTGGTACCGTTTTGTTTCTTCTTTTTTCTTTCTCTGTTGCCTGTTTCAGTAGGGGAACCCTCCCCCCAAAAAAATGGTAAAAGGGACCCTGGAACAGGGAGCCCCCTTTTTGGGCAGACCATTTTTCGTGGGGCAGCCGCCGAAAAAATTGGAAAAAAGCTTGCCGCTGAACAACTGAGGCCCTATTTACAAGCAGGCCAACTGCGGGGTGGGGGTGGTCCTATGTTAAGGGAGGTGGGGGCTGGAAATGCGTTCTGTTTGTTTCCCCCTTCCTACCTATAGGGGGAAGTTGGGAAATGGGCGCTTTCCTCCGCAAACTTCGGGCTGGGATCTAGGGAGCGAGGTCCCAAGATTCAGTACCAATGTATGGCCTATGGCCGATGGCTGGCCTGTGGTGTCCCTGAAAACCTCAATTTGCTTTTGTTCGCCCCCTGGGACAAGGTTCTCCCAGTAGTGATAGATTCTCTTAGAAACCAAGAGGGGAAAAAGAAGAACTCGGTTTTGGACCTCAAGATTCTGTGCCCATGGAAGCCTATGGCCTATGGCTGGCCTGTGAAGGAGCCACACCAAACCCCGGGCAGCGGGCAGCTCGCCCATCACTGGCGAGCTGCTATAGACGCCATAGGCCGCGCGCACCAAGGCGAAAGCGAACTCCGGCTTCATTCCTTAGGCCAACGATGAGTAGAGCTTGGTCCACCCCCTGTTCAATGAGATATCAACCACTTGACACTACATAGCTACCATATAAAGGGCATATGGTTCGATTTTTGGAGTAGAGTGACTCTTCCGGAAAAAATCTCACAAGGGTGCCTCGCAGCAGCACGTGCGCAATGGTTCGCAATCCTCACATCCCGATGGAATGGATGGGCAAAACCTGTTCGTCGGAACTCTTTGTCTGCTTTAAGAAGTGACTCAAATCCAAGAACTCGGGGCTTCTGAACTCTTAAAATCGAAGGCTGGAACCGCTATGCCCAACCAGTTATGTCATGGCTGGTTTTTGCAATCCTTGCCCCAAGTGTTGAATTCTGCCCGGAAGGGGAGCCAGGGGAAGATCATAATCCTTTGCGTTTTCCACATTTGGAGATTTGAAACCCATATCACTTCGTATGGGTGTCTTTATTTCCCCCCCCCCAGAGTAATATGTGGTGCTCCTGTTGGTTTCCTTTTACCAACGACGAAAGGAGGGTACCCTCCAAAACGATACACTCACAGATCCGCTCCATGGGATATGATTAAGTCGCGCATACCCTCCCCAAACCCTCCCCAAACCCTGCGCTCCAAATCACAGAAGCTGAACATCGAAAAGTTTTGCACACCTACCCTGCTCTTCAAACAAAACCAATCCACTTTCATGATTGTTCGGAGCTGATCCATCCCTAGGTCCTCCAGTAGAGAGGACAGAATAAGAGTACCAACTTGTTTGTAGTCTATTTTGGTAGGGGGTTCCCCTCCCAACCAAAAAAGTTGGGCAAAAGAAAGTTGGCATCTAGCTGGGGGACCTAGAAATCCATCCAAAGGGTCCGACTCACCTGCGCACAGGGATCCTTACATTATACACCTGAACATTGACTTGTAAATGGCGGTTTCCCTTTGTTTTGGTGGAAAAAGCCATGTTTCAACAGGGCAAAAGGTATCTTTTAAGGAGCCTTTAAAACATCACCCCCACCCAGAAATACTCACCTCTCATAGGCCAAACACGTGATGTTTAAAACCACCAAAAAAGGGGGAACATAGGGACCCCTGAAAAGATGGTCCGACTCAAAAACCTGCGCCCGAAAACGGCACGCGAGCAAGTCGAAAGTTGTCTCGGGCCGGGCGGCGGGCTGCCATGGGGTTGTGCAAGGCCCGGCCCGTGAGCGCCTTGTAGACGCCCCAGGCCCCACGGTTGGAGGTGAAGTCGATCACCAGATGCGCCACGTCACCAAGCCGGACCAACGTCACCTCCTCCCGGGCGGACGTGTGTTCTTCTTTTTTTTGGTGGGGTTGGCAGGACCTAAGGTTGACCTTAAAGGGGCTGACTTTTTTTGGGGGGGTGGGGGGGATGATCTGAGGTTTTTGTTGTTGTTTTTTTGTGAGGTTGGGAGGACCTAAGGGCTGACGTGTTTTTTTTGGTGGGGTTAGAAGGACCTAAGATGGACTCACATGAAGTTAAACCCCGGTTGATTCATCTGGGGGTGTCCTTGGGTGAAATGTGGGGATTCTGTCCACTTTTGGAGGAGGTTACACCCCTATATGAATAGCCAGGCGGTGATTTATCCGGGGTCCTACAGTACAAAGCAATCATGCTTGAACCGCTCGGAGGCCCAGCAGCCGCCGAAACAACACAAAGAGAGGAGCAGTTTGTCTTGGTCAATATTTTTTGGCAAGCCCAGTCAGCGGATTCCCAAACAAAGGAAAGACATGCTGCCACTGGACAACTGGGTTAAAGGGCAACCAGTCTCCAGTGACGAATTCCAAGCGGACCCTGGTCTGCCGCGCGGCTCTTCCCGCGTCCGTCTCAATTTTCCCCATCCTTGACATCGCCGAAAAGCTGGGCGAAGTCGTGCCAATGCGTCCCAGCGCTGCATTTGCAGACCTTCTCGCCTCCAAATGGTCGGATGGACCGGCAGATGTTGGATGGGTTGGTCTTTGAGGTATGGACGTGCATGCCACCAACAGAAACCCCGGATTTAGACACACGTCTTAGCGGGCGCGCATCACCTTTGGCGGGGAACACCTTGATTCACAGTAAAGCCGCTGACAAAAGGGACTTTGCCAGCCTGCGGCTTCAAAGGCTTCGTTTCAACCAGCACGTTTTTTAGTTGCTCACCTTGCAACGCCTTCTTCGGCAACTGCATCTGGGTGTGGCTCTTTTTGTGACGGTACCTTCTTTTTCTGGCATGTGGTTTTGCAGGGAAGCAACAGGAAACCAACCATTTTCACTCCGATTCCTTTAAACAAAACACTCCCATGACTCCCTTGCGGTGAAAACACCCGGAGCCTTCTGAGCTGACGAACCCCGGGGTCTTCTGTACTTGGCGAAATCATTTTCGCACCACTTTGAAACCATGTTTGACACGATAACATTGGTTAGTATTTACGTTGGGGAATCGAGTCATTCTAGGGTTTCCTGGGTGGTAAACCATATCGTTGGTGAGTATTTACCTTGCACAATCGAATCAGAAACCGTTGGGCTTGTGAACCCTGGCGCGAGAAGCGGATTTCGCAACCATCCGCAGTACTAAGAGTCTTTGAACCATGGCACACATTCTAGGTCCTCCAGTGGAGAGGTTAGAATAAGGGTACCGTTTCCTTTTTTCTGTAGTCTATTTTCGTAGGGGGCTCCCCTCCCAACCAAAAAACTTGGGTGAGAAAGTTGGCACCTAGCTGGGGGACCTAGCATTCTCGGTTGCTTTCTGCTCCCCTGCTAAAAGTTTAGCTTTTAGTGGTTTAATGGAAAAACCCCTTAGTTGGCAAAAAGCCAGTCCTAACATCCCTTGGCAAAATGCACCGAAGCATTTCTGGCAGAAGGAATGCCTCTCCGGCACCCGCCTTGTAGGTTCCTGAAGGCCCAGGCGGCCGGCAGCTCCAGGCTCACCGCGGAGATGGAGGCGTGCTGCGGGTTCCAGCCTCGGCTGGGAGTGGGCGAGCGAGGGAGCGGTCGGGAGCGGGGGGCGCCCAAAACCCCAAAGTGGGAAACCCCCGCACCTGGCGGCTTTTGGGTTTGGAGGTATTGGAGGTATTGGAGGTATCCCCAGCCTGATATTGCAGGGTTGTTTTCAAGGGTAGAACTGTTTGGACTTGGAACTGCCTGGTTCTTGTTGAGGGTTGGTAACTGTGTGCCTTTGCGAGAGCGCGCAGTGTCTGTTCGACGCGATTCATGGGGGAGAAGAAGGAGAAGGCCCCAAATGTAAACAAGTCAGCGTGTCTGTACGCAGGCTCCCCGCAATTGGCGGCTTGGATTGGAGGTTGGTATGATTTGAAGCCCTGGTTCTCGAGGGCAGAACTCAGGTCTTCTCAATCGATGGCTTGCATTTTTTGCTGGCGCTCTCTCTTGCAGCCAAGGGTCTGCTTTGGATTGGAGCTTTAGATTTCGAAATGTCAAGCCCTGGTTCTTGTTGAGGGTGGATAGGAAACCACCCCAGAACACCACCAAGCAACAAACAAGAAGCAAGCTGACAAACGGCATGGGAGTAACAAACTTATGTTGTTGTTGTTGTTTCTTCGCAACCCCCCACTGAAAATGAACAGACCCAAAAGAAACAAGATAAACAAAACACGTGCCAACAACAGTGAAGAGAGTTCAACTTGACTTCACCTTTTGGGATTGGTTGCCATTTTTGTGGCAAAGAACGAAACAAACCTACGCTTTTTTGGCTAATCCACTCGTTCGGCTAAGGAAGGGTTTCCACTGGCTTTACATGAGCTAAAGGAGCCTGCATGTCAAATACAGTTACAAGGAACTTTTCACACCACCGTCGTACTAGGCGGATCTACATGAAACCTTCCTGGTGAAACGTATTTCTTTCCGTCATGGGGCCTGACCCCCCCAACAACAAAACACCGCGCGCTTAGTTGCACTGAGCGAGTCCGACAGACCAAAAGGTGCAGAGTCTCCTTCTGACCCTTAGGCCCGTTAAAAATGGGTGGTCATGGCCCATTATTCATGGGTCATAAACCAGAATTCAGGGGTCATAAACCAGAATTCAGGGATCATAAACCAAAAATTCAGGGGTCATAAACCAAAAATTCAGGGGTCATAAACCAGAATTCAGGGGTCATAAACCAGAATTCAGGGGTCATAAACCAAAAATTCAGGGGTCATAAACCAGAATTCAGGGATCGTAAACCAGAATTCAGGGGTCATAAACCAAAAATTCAGGGGTCATAAGCCAGAATTCAGTGGTCATAAACCAGAATTCAGTGGTCATAAACCAGAATTCAAGGGTCATAAGCCAAAAAATCAGGGGTCATAAACCAGAATTCAGGGGTCATAAGCGAGAATTCAGGGGTCATAAACCAGAATTCAGGGGTCATAAACCAGAATTCAGGGGTCATAAACCAGAATTCAGGGGTCATAAACGGTCATAAACCAGAATTCAGGGTCATAAACCAGAATTCAGGGGTCATAAACCAGAATTCAGGGGTCGTAAACCAAAAATTCAGGGGTCATAAGCCAGAATTTAGGGGTCATAAACCAGAATTCAGGGGTCATAAACCAGAATTCAGGGGTCATAAACCAAAAATTCAGGGGTCATAAACCAGAATTCAGGGATCGTAAACCAGAATTCAGGGTCATAAACCAGAATTCAGGGGTCATAAACCAGAATTCAGTGGTCATAAACCAGAATTCAGGGGTCATAAACCAGAATTCAGGGGTCATAAGCCAGAATTCAGAACATAAACCAGAATTCAGGGGTCATAAACCAGAATTCAGGGGTCATAACCAGAACAGAATTCAGGGGTCATAAGCAAGAATTCAGGGGTCATGACCAGAACAGAATTCAGGGGTCATAAACCAGAATTCAGGGGTCATGACCAGAACAGAATTCAGGGGTCATAAACCAGAATTCTGGGGTCATGACCAGAACAGAATTCAGGGGTCATAAACCAAAAATTCAGGGGTCATAAACCAGAATTCAGGGATCGTAAACCAGAATTCAGGGTCATAAACCAGAATTCAGGGGTCATAAACCAGAATTCAGGGGTCATAAACCAGAATTCAGGGGTCATAAACCAGAATTCAGGGGTCATAAGCCAGAATTCAGGGGCATAAACCAGAATTCAGGGTCATAAACCAGAATTCAGGGGTCATAAACGGTCATAAACCAGAATTCAGGGGTCATAGACCAGAATTCAGGGGTCATAAACCAGAATTCAGGGGTCATAAACCAGAATTCAGGGTCATAAACCAGAATTCAGGGGTCATAAACCAGAATTCAGGGTCATAAACCAGAATTCAGGGGTCATAAACCAGAATTCAGGGGTCATAAGCCAGAATTCAAGGGTGATAAACCAGAATTCAGGGGTCATAAACCAGAATTCAGGGGTCATAAACCAGAATTCAGGGGTCATAACCAGAACAGAATTCAGGGGTCATAAGCCAGAATTCAGGGGTCATGACCAGAACAGAATTCAGGGGTCATAAACCAGAATTCAGGGGTCATGACCAGAACAGAATTCAGGGGTCATAAACCAGAATTCTGGGGTCATGACCAGAACAGAATTCAGGGGTCATAAACCAGAATTCAGGGGTCATGACCAGAACAGAATTCAGGGGTCATAAACCAGAATTCTGGGGTCATGACCAGAACAGAATTCAGGGGTCATAAACCAGAATTCAGGGGTCATGACCAGAACAGAATTCAGGGGTCATAAACCAGAATTCAGGGGTCATAAACCAGAATTCAGGGTCATAAACCAGAATTCAGGGGTCATAAACCAGAATTCAGGGGTCATAAACCAGAATTCAGGGGTCATAAGCCAGAATTCAGGGGTCATAAGCCAGAATTCAGGGGTCATGACCAGAACAGAATTCAGGGGTCATAAACCAGAATTCAGGGGTCATGACCCCTCTTTCTCTGGGCTAAGAATGATCCCTTTTTCTAGTGGTCGCAAGGGAGGCTCCGTGCCCAGACGAGCAACAGCTCCGCAGGCGCGGCCCGAAGTGGCTGGAGGCCGTGTCGATGGTGTCGGCCCAGGTCACCTGGAGTTTTCTTCTTACACTTTAAAACTCCCTGCGCCCTGGGGAAGTTCTCATCTTTTACAGACATATAGCCCATGTTGCCCAAAAAGTTGAAAAGTTGTGTTTTTTAGAGGGGAGTTTTTTTTGTCGGGCGGGCCTGGGGGTCCAACCGCCGTCCAAGGCGGCCCAAAGGGGGCCGGGGGGGGAATTTGTCTTGCCACCTTTTGTTCTAAGGGTTGATTCCTTGTCCATTCTTTTCAACCATCGTTCTTTCAAAAGCCGGATGTGTTTCCCCAGGGTTTCAGGTGGTTTTTTAGAAAGAAGGATGGATGCCTGGAAAGGATGGGGAAGGTACCCCTAGATTTGTGGACAATTGATCGCCCCTCTCGCAGTGAAGGATTCCTTCTTGCGGGGGTCGGCAACTTTCTCACAGAAGGTAGCAAAAAGACACTCCCTGGTTTGGGCTTGGGAAGGGTGGGTTTGGTGTCCTCTGAGCGTGGCATCATCTAGTTTCAATGGGCTGCGGTGGTTTCGCTGGCAAATATGACGCTTGTCCTCTGACCTCGGTCCCTGACAGCCTTCTTTCGCATGTTTCCCCAGTACAAGAAAACACCCCTCCGCTGACGGAAGGGGTTTGCAAGACTGCGGTTTGCAAAGGACCCCTGTGCACTTCCATGATTGATGCTGCAAAAATAAAGGTGTTCACAAGGGGATGCTTTCCCGAGTACTCATTTGCCCCTTAGTGAGCCAAAAATAGAAGGTGATCACATTTTGGGAATCTTGACTAAAATGGATACCAAGCAGGAAAACCCAACGGTCATCAGGTCGATTCGCTGTGGGCAACTGAGAGTAACAGGAAAAGCCGAATATCAAATTGCTTGTCCAAAGCTTCAAAAGGCAGTGGGCTAATTCGTGGTCGGAAGCGTCCATTTGCCCATCCCCGGACGCCAGAACCTCACTGGACGGTGGCAATTCTTTTCGCAATCCCAGGGCATCCTGGAACACCGGCGCTTCCCTATAAAGAACCACCCATTGTTCCAGGTATCCCGGAATCGATGGTTTGGATGGGTGGCTTGGGGATTTGAACCTGTTCTTGTAGAGGGCATATGGGAAACCACCAATCCAAACCACCAAACCGCCTATCCAAACCACCAACTAGGGGGAAAACTGACATGTTCCAGGTTTCCTCGGCAAACGGACACTTCATTCACCCCCCCCCCACCGCGCCTCAACCAGAACCCCCGCCTCCCCCCTCCCCCAACCTCCCCGCCTCCCCACCCTCCCCTCCCCCCTCCCTCCAAAGCGGGCGCCTGGGCCTGCCCCAGCGTGTAGGGCTTCCACTGGCCCCGGATGTCTAGGCACTCCTCTGCCTAGTTCTAGAGGCGGATGGCTTGGGTTTCTTCCATCTGCGTGCCCTAGGGTTCAACCCCCAAAGAAAGGTTGGCCCAATTTGGATGATGACAATCCTTAGGTACACCATGGTGGTTGTATGAGCCCCCTTTGTTGCAATGGTGGATTGAATCCCAGGTGTAGGTGTTCACGCAGAGGACGAACTCCAGCTACCCCAGGAACCATGGGGACTAACTCCAGTTGCCCCAGTTACAACCATACTGTGGATGGACAAAATCCATTTCGCACCACTTTGAAACCATGGTTGAAACCATAACGTTTGTTAGTATTTACAGGTGAATCGAAACATTCCAGGGCTTCTTAGATGGTGCGAAGTGGATGTCGTCCATCCACAGTAGTTACAACCTACTTGAGTTGGTTGACGTTGGAAGGGGAGCGAACATTTATTTTTTAGCAGTTAAGTGGGGATTTCCCACTAAAACCACAATAAGCAAAAATGTAAAATGTTTCCCAACAACAACCTACTTAAGTTGGTTGAACACCCAAGAAGACTCTGAGGTGGGAGACACATGCGATTTCGCTGTGCTCAGCTGTGACTTTTGGTTGGAGTGAAGGCTGGTGTCGTTTTTTGCCTGGTGCAAACCCAGTTGGCGATTTGAGTTTTACCCGCAAGGTTTGACGACGAGCAAAGATTCCCCATTGAAATTTCCAATCCACACCTTGGATTAACAGAAATAACCCACGCCGGGCACACACACATGGTGAATAATCACATCCAAAGACCGTTTTTGGGATGCGTGCTGATGCCCGACGAGAAGGTCTTGGCCCCCAAGGGAAATATGTTGCACAAGCCTTGCTAAGGAGCAGGATCTGTTTTTTCCCGTTCCCCAAAAAGGAGGCTTGGCTAAATTGTGTTTTTATCCGTTTCGCCAAAACAGGAGGCTTGGTTAAATTTAGGCTTGCTGGCTGTAGGGAAGATGAAGGATTGACAGCATTGAAACCTTGTGGACAAACCACCTGCAAGTAAGCCAACCACACTCAACCACGAAACCATGGTAAATCACAGCTTTCCTTGTTTCTTTTCAATATCGAGTTGGCATCCACTGCGTGCCAACGTCTTAACATCGTTAAAATAGGGGACTTTCGAAAAGGCTGTTGTGTCTTCTGGGTTTCCCTCTAAAGCCACTCCAAGACGGGTACCCAGAAAACAGGGAAGCGCGCCCAAATGCGTGTGCCTTTGTGTGAGGGTACTCCAACTTGAACTTGGGGTGGGTTCAATGGGAACCCAAAAGGAGAATCACCACTTTGGGTGCGGCTCTTACAAAAGACGAGCGTCCTACCCTGTCCTGACAGAACTTTCCGGTAGCTCCAAAAAACCGCTCCCTCTTGAAACGCAAATTTAAGGATACCAAACCCCAGCTCCTCTGGGCTCTCTTCCAACCACCAGCCAGGTTACCTGGGTGCGGCTTACAACTTCCATTTGCTTAAGTCGTTTGAAAAAAAGTATGTCCTTAATTTCCTTTAAAACCAACAGGTTGGAAAATGACAAATATTCATTTCAGAAAATGGAAGACAAGGTCAAACGGGCAAGGAGGTCTCAACATGATTCTAGCCACTGCCTGCCCCAAATGGAGTTCTACCCGACGAGCCGACCGCTTCGGCATTTTTTTGGGAATTCTGTCCTTGGTGAAGAGGCACACGTAGACCCGGCCCGGCCGTGAGACCTAGGCGCCCAGTTTTTTTTTCGGGACGCTTTCGGGAAGCTCAGGGAGACTTGAAAAGGGGGGCCCTGGCACCGTTTGCTTTTTGGGGGTCGCCCCTTTGTTGCATCTACTTCGAGTACTTCGAGGCCACTTTCAAAGCCCAACCCAACACAAAACGGCAAAACGCAACACACCCCGAATCATCCAGCAACTCAGGGGGAACACAGCTGTAAGAAAGGTGGCTTGAAAAGAATTGAGCAACTAGGACACCAAAGCCTCTAACGTGCGTTCTCCCCCCTGGACACCAAGGGCAAATATGACCAGCTTGCCTCGATGTTTGGCGATTTGGAGTGGAAAGAAACAGACCAACTATCTGCATGTGTGTTTGCTAAAGTTCCAAAAGCTGAATTACGAACTGGATCTCAGAAATACTCCCGACAGGGAGTTTTGGAGCCGAATCAGTGGTTGGGTCCATTTATATACCCTCTACAAGAATCAGAGGTTCAAATCCCGAAACCACCAACCCAAACCACCAATTATATTTCCAGTAGTGATGCCCTCTAAAACCAGCTGCAAATAACAATAATAATAATAAAAATAATAATGAGAAGCAGAATAACTCCCGTCATACCCCTATCCACTAACGTGGAACCTGACTGAAAATGTACGACAATCCCTTGGGCCCCCTTTGGCTTCTTAAGTACACTGCAACCGTCCAATTGTCTAGGCAGTGTAAAGCTGCTGTTTCAAAACAGGCTTCGCCTTCCCAAAGTTTCTACGCTTTGAGGGCCCCTTAAAAAATCGCCACAAGGTCTGAAAGGAAAGACTTGGCCGAAGCATCCCCCGCCTTTGATCTACGCAGTGATTATCGGCACGACAATGGGCCTTTCAATTCAAGCGTTCGGATTCAAGGATCCCACGACCCCCAAAAAATGTGTCTCTCCAAAAGGTTGAAAAAGTCTAGGAGCTCAGGCAGCGAGAAAGGGAGCCCCCTCTGCGTAAAGGGGGGGGGCTTCAAGGCCCTCATGGCCCGAGGATGCCGCGTCGTCAAGGACGTCAATGACGGCGCCCTCCCCGAGCTGAAACGTCAGGGCGTCCTGGGACACAGAAATCTCAGCTTCCCCTTTCAGAACCAGGAAATACGTCCGCTTGGTTGTTCGACCCCCCGGGAAAAATGAGAAAATGAGAGAATATGCCCAGTAATTAGCGGAAACTAATAAAAATAATAATAAACGTTTAACACCAACAAGTGAAAATAGAACATGTTCTTACGCAAATGGAAGAAGAATAGGTTAATCTTTGGGGGCCGTGACCCAAAATGGAGCAACACAGGAGAAGCACCGGCACCCCTTTCTTGGGCATCCTTTGGGCACCAAGGGCTTGTCCTGGCAAACATGGTCGACTCGCAGCAAAGCCAATGCGAGTCGATCTTTTGACCTCTTGGTTTCCCACATGGACCCTTTATTTCAAGCCGCCTTTGTCCTGGAGTCCGATGGTCGGTTTCCCTGCGTTGGTCCATTCTTAGTCATGGCCTCCAAAGGTGAACCTTCTATTTCTGGCTCCCTACAATCTCAACTGAGTTTACATTTGTTCGAATCTCAAAGGAATGACCAAGATTGAGGAAAGCTGTTCTTTCGACTGAGTTTTGACCAAGAAAGGGGCTGCAGGTTAAAAGGACATATGAGGGGTATCCAAGAAGTTGAACTCTAAAGATCCAACCCAATAGCAGTAGTAGAGACTTCCTGAGTGGGTTCGATGGGCCGGAAACTGTCCAAACTCTGTGCTTGCCACTAAAATGGTCTTCCCAACAAGTTCAAAGTCAATTCACCTATGGGCCAAACAGGCGTTCAAAACCCCCAAACGGCCAAACCCTGCGTTGCGCACAAAAAGGGTGTCTTTGTTTCTGAGCGGATGAGCCACAAGCAAAAAACAACAGCAGGTCTAATAAGCTTGGCCTTCAGCTCAATGTGTGCGGGTTGACCTTTACGTGGATCCGGGCGCCCATAAAAAAAATATTAAAAACAAAAAATGACTTTTACGCGGATCCGGGCGCCCAAAAAATATATTAAAAACACAAAAAATGACTTTTACGCCGCGGATCCGGGCGCCCAAAAAAAACAACTCAGCTTCCCAAGACCCCCAGAGAGCCTCCCAAAGCCTCCCGCCTTCATCTCCTTCATCAGCCTGGCGAGCTGCACGTTTCGCGTCTCCACCTCGGCCACTCTTTCCGTCCAAGGGGTTGGGGGTGGGGGGGTTGAGGGTGGGGGGGTTGAGGGTGGGGGTTTGCGGGGGTTGAGGGTGGGGGGGTGGGGGTGGGGGGTTGGGGGTGGGGGGTTGGGGGGGTTAGGGTAGGGGGGTTGAGGGTTTGGGGGTTGGGGGGCTTGGGGATGGGGGGTTGAGGGTGGGGGGGTTGGGGGTGGGGGGTTGAGGGTTTGGGGGGTTGGGGGTGGGGGGGTTGAGGGTTTCAGGGGGGGTTAGGGGGTTTGGGTTGGGGGGGGGGGGGTTGAGTAGTTGGCCGTTGGCTTGTTTTGAGATCCGGGGAAAAGAAACCGTGTCCAAACCTGGGGTACACTTTTGCTTTCAGATTCTGATCCATACTCAGTCCACCTCACAATGCAATATCACTTTGGAGAACATTCTGGACAATGAACTCCAGACAAAGGCCGTTGGGGGCGGTGGTGGAGGGAATAGCTTGGTCAATTTTTTTTGGGGGGGGGGGTCGGTTTTCCTTTAAACTCCCATTCAACCAACCTCTAAAACGGCACCCTCGAACAAGCCGCCCATGTGGGCAGATCACGCTTCGCAAGCCAGAAATAACAAGGGCCCCCAAGCGCAGCGTGCTGGTCTGCTGCTGAGCGGTTCTCATCTCTGCGCTTCTGGAATGTTTGGGGGTGTGTAGAGGCGTCCCAGGACAAGTTCTATGACTCAAAGGTGAACACATTCTCGTTGTACCCCTCGAAGAGGGAAGCTTGTTGGAATTTGTCTGCAAGAAAGTACTCAGCTGCCCCGTAGGGACACCGGAATAAAAGGTGATCTCCTTGTGAGGCCCATGACTGAAATCGGACCTCAAAGGAGGATATGTGTGAGAGCAAAACAAACGAATACAAAAGAACACTCAGCCTCCACAAAGGGGAAACCAAAAGGTCAGATCCGGTCGATTCCCTTTGGGCCTTCAGACGTTGCCGTGCCGCCAAATTACCGCCAAAGAAATGGGCGTAACCGGCACGCAATTTTCCACTTTCCCCCAAGCCAGATCCGGGGATATCACAGAAAAGCAAAAACAACGCAATGGTGACTGGGGAAAAAAAACAACGGGCCAGGAAAAAAAAAGGGATGGCAACACATTGTGACATGTGTTTCCCTGACAGCTGAAAGCTTTGGGGTCTCAGCCCAGATAGGCTCCGGGGTGATCCGGGGCCGCCCTGAGGTAAGGTTCCACGAGGGTTCCACCAGGGTTCCACCCAGGGTTCCACGAGGTTCTGCGAGGGCTGCGGGGTGGTGCGAGCACTAAAACGAGCACCGCAAGCTGTTGGGGATATCACCTGAGCTTATTCTTCTACCCGATTCTTCTCGGGGGTAGTGGCTTGGGGCTGGCGAACACCATCTGTTCAAGTGCCCCAAGCGCCTGCATCTCGGCCCACACCACTGCCAGCACCTTGGTCCAACCCGCACACATCGCCCTCCGACGGGTTCAAATGGACTTGGTCCATTAGACGGGTCTGGCTTTGTTTTCGAGGGTCACCTCCCTGTATCTTACACCTCGCAACAACCAAAACCCGGTGAAGCCGAGGATAGGGCAGTTCCAACTGGGTGTGTCATTTTTGGAGTTGGACCACCTTTCTTTTTGGCAGGGTTTTGAGGGAAAGCCAAACCACATGTTTAAGGGTTCAAGTACAAAGTTTATTCTGATGCTTTGCCATGGGCTTTCAGTAGCCAATCATTAACCCCATGTAAGCGCCATATTGCCATTGACAAAAGACCTTCTTACGGTTGGTTAGGGATGATCATGGCGCCCTAGCTTAAGCAATGTCAGACAGACAGCTGTGAGAAGGATTTCAGTTGAGCGAGCCATGACCATAGCCTGAAGCCTGAAGGAGTTTTGGCTGCCATGCAAGTTAAAATGGACCCCAAGCGGCCGCCCAAAGGGAGGTTGTTCCAAAACTCGGCATGAATTCCATGTTTTTTTTTTTTAAGGTTACCCTTTTTGGTGGGTTGCGTCGAAGAGAATCCAAAGGGACACCACTCTCCCTCCTGCAGAAGGTGGTGGTTTATGCCAGGCTTAATGCATCCCGGTGCCGATCGGCTTGGATTTCGTCCATCCTCACCGGCCCGGACCTAGAAATAAACGGTGATCACCTCTTGGAAACTTGATGAAATATGGGCCACGTCAGGAAAACCCAAAGACTAAAAGGCCAGCTTTGGGCAACTGAGCATGCTGAAGTGCAATCCCATCTCGGGTAATAAATCTATTTCACTTGACGTACTTGGGTTGCCTGCGGAAACAACCGGATTCAAGGTCGATTTGGTTTGGGCGAGTGAGTACCCCTTTCAATTGGAAGTGTTGCTCCAGGATCCATGCTCTCAAGTCCTAATACCTTGAACGCCCGAGAACAAGGAAAGCCCCAATCTTCCCCGCAGTTTCCTTGGGTGTTCGGCCAGGTGGCGGTGGGTCAAAAATAGGCACCCAAACTGGAACCCTGGTAAACGGAAACATGGACCAAAACCTGCGGTCCCTAGGGTGGTTCAAATTTTGACCCTTACCCAAGTTAGGTTGTTGGTGACCACTGGGTGATAACCTAAAACCTAAGTCCCAAGTGGATTATCAACCCTGGTGGCTTAGAACCCAGGTGGCTAACCACTTTAACTTGCAACCTCTGCTGGGCTGTCCATTCTTTATCCCCTCCTCAAAGTGAATAAAATCCTGGAGCACCCTTCGTTACCTAAATTTCTGCCCTTAGCCCAAACGTATTGCAAAACCAGGGGTCGTCACCAAAATACGGTAAATGTACACATTTTCCTGCTTCGAGCGTTTTTCCCAAAACCGGGCTGGTCGGTCCTCCAAGATGATCGGTCGCTGAATTTTCGCAAGGAGCGAGCAGAATTCGAAGTGCAAAACGAGCGCAAATATCCGCAAAACGAGCGCAAATATCCGCAAACGAGTGCAAATTCAAAAAACGTAACAATGCCCGCCGTCCTCTGGATGGAAGAAGGGATTTGGTCGAGCGTTTTTCGGGGTGCGAGCGTTTTTTGCGGGGTCGAGCAGAAATCGGTACTTCGAACGTTTTTTTCTCGTACCTAAAAAAAAGGGCACGTTGGGTGCCTCAGGATGTTGTGTTGCTGTGGAAACCCAAGCGGTAAACCAACTAAAACTCCATCAAACACCTAAGGAACCGGACACTTTGCTGGGAACCGCCAAGTCTAAAACCTGTCTCCCTGACTTTCAAACCCTTGGCATGTCCTTTTTCAGACCCCTACCAAAACTGAACAATCCAAAAAAGAAACACTAAATTAGGTCCTCCAGTAGAGAGGTCTTTTTTCTGTAAAAACCCAAAAGCAGTTGGGTGAGAAGTGAGAAAGGGCACCTAGCTGGGGGCCAGCAGCTGGCGGACCTACTAAATATCAACCAGCCATGGATTCAACCATAGTTTCCAAGTGGCCCTGGTTTCTTTGGTTTGTTTTGTGGCCAAGGCGCTGAGACCCCTGTGTCTCGCCAGAGCCCTCGCCGCTGCACCCAGCGCAGCTTGGCCTTGGCGGCCTCCCCCGCGCACCTCGCTGGGAGGGGAGTGGCTAGGCCCCCGAAAAGGGGTCCCCCCGTCCCCCGCCCCCAACCCAAAACAAAAGCAGGGTCAGCTTTTCTTGCAATAATACACACAAATGCCATACGGCCACACATGTTGTGTTCATTTTTTTAAGAAATCGCCATGCCCTCTTTGTTAGAACTTAATCTGGGGAAAAACGGTCAGCTTTTTTTTCAAAGTAATACAGATTAATGCCATACAAATTGAAAAAATTAAAGGACCGGATAACCCCACATGCGCATTTTTTCAGTGAATGGTTCTCTGGTGGCCATGCGATAATGACTGAGTGAGTGAGTGAGTGAGTGGCCACGTGGTAGCGCTCGGTCACTAGTAGAGTGCTCTCTTCTTTTTGCTCGCAAGGCAGAGTCAGGCGCTAGATTATTCACGGCTTCCTCTTCTTCAGACAGCTGGAAGTCTAATAAGCCTGAGCTCGAGCTCTAATAAGCCTGAGCTGGAAGTCTATAAGCCTGAGTGAGAGTGAGTGAGTGTGAATGAGTGCAAGTGAGTCTGGACGAAAGAGAGCTGCCACATGTTGCCCCTGCCACGCAAAAACACACCCAGATGCAGAAAATACTGCGCCTGCCACGAAATTTGCAAGCCATCTCCAAAGTGCTGCGCCTGTCGCGCAGATTGAGCCCCCGAGCCGCACGCTCGACAACATCCAGTCCCTTTAGACAGCTACCAAGTGCTGCCCCTGCCACGCAAACACACACCCAGATGCAGAAAATACTGCGCCTGCCACGAAATTTGCAAGCCATCTCCAAAGTGCTGCGCCTGTCACGCAGATTGAGCCCCCGAGCCGCGCGCTCGACAACATCCAGTCCCTTAGACAGCTACCAAATGCTGCCCCTGCCACGCAAACACGCACCCAAATGCAGAAAATACTGCGCCTGCCACGAAATTTGCAAGCCATCTCCAAAGTGCTGCGCCTGTCACGCGCTCGACAACATCCAGTCCCTTTAGACACCTACCAAATGCTGCCCCTGCCACGCAAATACACACCCAGATGCAGAAAATACTGTGCCGGCCACGAAAACTATGCCCCGTCTCCAAAGTGCTGCGCCTGTCACGCAGATTGAGCCCCGGAGCTGCGCGCTCGACAACATCCAGCCCCTCTAGACAGCTGCCACATGTTGCCCCTGCCAAGCAAACACACACCCAGATGCAGAAAATACTGCGCCGGCCACGAAAACTATGCCCCGTCTCCAAAGTGCTGCGCCTGTCACGCAGATTGAGCCCCCGAGCTGCGCGCTCGACAATATCCAGCCCCTCTAGACAGCTGCGACATGTTGCCCCTGCCACGCAAACACACACCCAGATGCAGAAAATACTGCGCCGGCCACGAAATTTGCAAGCCATCTCCAAAGTGCTGCGCCTGTCGCGCAGATTGAGCCCCCGAGCCGCCCGCTCGACAACATCCAGTCCCTTTAGACAGCTACCAAATGCTGCCCCTGCCACGCAAACACACACCCAGATGCAGAAAATACTGCGCCTGACACGAAATTTGCAAGCCATCTCCAAAGTGCTGCGCCTGTCACGCAGATTGAGCCCCCGAGCCGCGCGCTCGACAACATCCAGTCCCTTTAGACAGCTACCAAATGCTGCCCCTGCCACGCAAACACACACCCAGATGCAGAAAATACTGCGCCTGCCACGAAATTTGCAAGCCATCTCCAAAGTGCTGCGCCTGTCACGCAGATTGAGCCCCCGAGCCGCGCGCTCGACAACATCCAGTCCCTTTAGACGCCCACCAAATGCTGCCCCTGCCACGCAAACACACACCCAGATGCAGAAAATACTGCGCCTGCCACGAAATCTGTGCGCCATCTCCAAAGTGCTGCGCCTGTCACGCAGATTGAGCCCCCGAGCCGCCGCTCGGGAAAGTTCCAGTCCCTTTAGACACCTACCAAATGCTGCCCCTGCCACGCAAACACACACCCAGATGCAGAAAGTACTGCGCCTGCCACGAAATTTGCAAGCCATCTCCAAAGTGCTGCGCCTGTCACGCAGATTGAGCCCCCGAGCCGCGCGCTCGACAACATCCAGTCCCTTTAGGCACCTACCAAATGCTGCCCCTGCCACGCAAACACACACCCAGATGCAGAAAATACTGCGCCTGCCACGAAATCCGTGCGCCATCTCCAAAGTGCTGCGCCTGTCACGCAGATTGAGCCCCCGAGCTGCGCGCTCGAAGACATCCAGTCCCTTTAGACAGCTACCGAATGCTGCCCCTGCCACGCAAACACACACCCAGATGAAGAAAGTACTGCGCCTGCCACGAAATTTGCAAGCCATCTTTAAAGTGCTGCGCCTGTCACGCAGATTGAGCCCCCGAGCCGCGTGCTCGACAACATCCAGTCCCTTTAGACACCTACCAAATGCTGCCCCTGCCACGCAAACACACACCCAGATGCAGAAAATACTGCGCCTGCCACGAAATCTGTGCGCCATCTCCAAAGTGCTGCGCCTGTCACGCAGATTGAGCCCCCGAGCCGCGCGCTCGACAACATCCAGTCCCTTTGGACAGCTGCCACATGTTGCCCCTGCCACGCAAACACACACCCAGATGCAGAAAATACTGCGCCTGCCACGAAATCTGCGCGCCATCTCCAAAGTGCTGCGCCTGTCACGCAGATTGAGCCCCCGAGCCGCGCGCTCGACAACATCCAGTCCCTTTAGACAGCTGCCATATGTTGCCCCTGCAAGAGAGAGTGAGTGAGTGAGTGAGTGAGTGAGTGAGTGAGTGAGTGAGTGAGTGAGTGAGTGAGTGAGTGAGTGAGTGAGTGAGTGAGTGAGTGAGTGAGTGAGTGAGTGAGTGAGTGAGTGGTGAGTGAGTGAGTGAGTGAGTGAGTGTGAGTGAGTGTGTGTGAGTGAGTGTGTGTGAGTGAGTGTGTGAGTGAGTGAGTGTGTGTGAGTGAGTGTGTGTGTGAGTGTGTGTGAGTGAGTGTGAGACAGTGAGTGTGAGTGAGTGGGCGGCGGGGGCGGCGGGGCGGGCGGCGGACGGCGGGGCCGGACGGCGGACGGCGGGCGCGGAGCGGTAAAAGTAAGAACCCCACACAAAGATGTGGGGAATAAACAGCAGCCAGGTAAAAGTAACCCATCAGAGAACCCGGCCCCTGGGGGATGGGGGGCTAGCCTTCTGTAGCTCAAAGTGGCTTTGCGTTTCGGGTAACTGCCCTTCCTCCCACTGACGGCTGGACGATCCTTTGTCAGGTGCCTAGTTAGTGAGTGAGAGGAAGGTGAAGTTGTTGTTGAACTAACATGGTTCCACCCAAACAAGTGAACAACGTCTGAAACGGAACTCAGGAAGTGAGGGAGGGCCCAAAACCCTGTTGGTTCTACATCCAACCAAATAGCTATTAATAAGCGTTGAGTTGCAAAATTGAAACTTGGTTAACCAACCACAATTTTACCAAGTTTAGAGGATCGTTTTGGCAAGGATGGTTATTGGGTGCATCCTTTAAGGAACCCTGACCAACTCCCAGCAATTAATCGTGGGACGTGCTTCGATTCCTGACTGACTAATGTCGTGGGGCTCTTTGTCAGGTCTCTACTCACGGCAAAACCACTTTGGCGACAAAGACATTTTAGTGACCGAATCCCCCCTGCCTTCAGGGGGAGTGGGGTGCGGGGTTCGCACAATTCCATTTCTCTAGTCTTCCCCGCAAAAGGGGACAATGGGCTGCCATAAATGGAACTGATTCCAGGGATCGACATCCCCCCTCCCCTTACATTTTGAAGGGACCCAACTAGGTCCTCCTGTAATTAGAGAGGTTAGAATAACAAAAGGGTACCAACTGTTTTCTTTTGTCTATTTTAGTAGGGGAACCCCAAAACCCCCAAAAATAAAACGGTTAAAGGGCACCTAGCTGGCCAATCTACGGAAGTGCGACCCTCGGCCCGAGGCCCTCGGCCCGAGGCCTTCGGCCCGCGTCGAGTCCCGTCGAGTCCCGTCCGAGGCACAGCTCCCCCACCACAAAGTCCGGCGCGGCCGGGGCCGCCGGCGTGGGCGGCGGGCGCTTGGGGCTGGGGGGGGCCCAAAAAGGCGTCGGCTGACCTAAGCCGGTGATGTCACACCCACTTTCTGAGTGGATGGCCCCCAAAAAGTCCAAAGACTTCCCAGGAAAATCCCAAGTACCTATAGCTAGGGCAAATCAGTCCCCCCCCCAAGGAGGGGAGGGGGTCAAAATGGAAACCCTTAGGTTCATATACAGCTCACTTCACGAGTGGATGGACCCCCAAAAAAGTGCAACGCTTTGCGTTTTCCAGCTGACCTTAGATGTCATAGCCACTTCCCCAGAGCAGTACCCCGTCTTTTTACGGCGGGTTTGGCTCGTCCGGGGATTCGTCAATTGCACATTCCTGAAATCCGAGTGAGGTACTTGGACCCCTGGGCTTCTGAGTGGATGGACCAAACCAAGTCCAACACTTTTTGTGTTTTCCATTGGTCCAAACCCAAAAAGTTACTAAAGTCCGGAAACTCAGAAAGTGAGCATAGCCAAACATATGCAAACATCAACTCGGGCATCTTAAACAACATGGCTCTTTGCACCAACTCAGAACGCAACACAGGGACACCAAACAACACAACACAACACAACACAACACAACACAACACAACACAACACAATGCCAACAAAAAAAGCACCAACAACCCGACAAAACTAAAAACAGATGCCAAACACCGTGAAGTGACGCAGTGTCTTCTTGGGGCTGGGAGGGGCTGGCGTCGGCGGCGGCTGACGCGGGGGCTTCCTGGGGCTAGGAGGGGCCGGCGTCGGCGGCGGCTGACGCGGAGGCTTCTGAGGGCTTGGGGGGGCCGGCCTCATCGATCCATGGCAAGCAGCCGCTTCTACTCTCGAAGGGCGGATGGACGGCAACACTCCCAAGCTTTCTCCAACCCATTGGGGGCGAGCTGCGGACATCCGAAAAATATCGTGCTTCAATTCAAACCTAAGGAAAGACATATCAGGCTACTGCAGCGCCTTGCCGGTGGCTCACATGACTGGCTTGGCTGAAGTGGTTGCTTTGAGGATGGTGCGCTTGCTTGGGTGCTTGGACTGGGCCAGACCAGACCTGGACCCAGACATTTGGCTTGCGGAATGGTAAGCATGATGGAAAACCAAAAGAGCTCAAAGGTGAAACAGCTAAGCGCTCAGTCTGGCAATGTGAAAGGAACCATTTTTCTGGTGCGATGTTAACGCCAACCGAGCTAAATGTGTACAGTTGAGCTATCCCAGGTGACTATTTTAAATATGCAGGATACTTAGTAAGTGGCGAGTAAGCCTGGCTATAACCCGCTGAAGGAGACTTTTCACCATGGCTTTTGTATACTATCTCACTATGGTGCTTACCCATTTGCCTGATGTGCTCTGCCCCTTTAAGTAAGGTGTTTCTAAGAAACCACCCCAGGATATTCATTTTCCAGGATGACACCCCTGGTGTTTGTTGGGAATGATGTTCATGTCCTGGAAAACTTCTTGGAGATAGCTTCTTAGAGTGTTGGAAGCCAATGTGAAGTGTCCACTTTCCGTGCATCGCTTCATTTGAAATGCCGTGACCTGCAAAAGCGGCGGGGGACTGAGCTAACGGAGAAAACGAGACATATGCGAGTCAACCAGCCAACCAACCAACCAACCAACCAAGCAAACACACGAAGGGAGGACCCAGCCAAACTGTAACAGGAAATGGTCGCCCAAACCTTCTGATGAGAATAGCATGTGGCTAACTTCCTACAGCTGGCCTATGAACAACTCAAAAGATCACGCGTAGCTTCAAACGAGGGGCGGGGGGGGGGGGGCAGGTCTGCAGCGCGAAAGCTTTGATCGGCTGACTCATCTCCAGAAATGCGGCCGCAGTTGTATATTCGCAGCCCTGAAATGGATGCGTCTGTTTTTGAGGGTATTTGTTTGGTGGTTGCAGCCTGGTGGTTTGGATTGGTGTTCCTTTGGGTGGCGCTACCCCATTGACCCACGAGAACCAGGAGTTCAAATCCCAAGTACGGAGTTTTTGATGATTGAGCTCGTTCAACCGTCGTTTGGGCCAATGACTTCATGGGATCCTGGGATTCATAAACTCCTGGTTGATTGATAGGGGGGGGTCCCCTCTTAGCGGGTGTTCACCACTTTCGGAGCACCCCATATTGCCTTCGACCTTGACGCTTCCCACTGGCTGAACAACCCAGTCATAGGTTCCTTTTCCACGACCTGACATACGGGATCAAAACTTCATGGCGAGGGTCAGCGGAGTCCATAACATAGATTGGGGTGTATTCGCTGAAGTTCAAACATCTTGTATATGGCGGGGGTCATTGCGGGCTTTTACCAACCAACATGCCCACATGTGGGTATGTGTTTCTTAGGGATCCCCAAGAAGGTCAGAAGGGTGGTTGCCTCGTTCTTTCCTTTTAAAGCGGCAAAAACAGGAGTACCCCAACAGACACCCAAGAAGCTCAGAAAAAGGGTGGTTTCCTCGTTCTTCCATTTAAAGCCGGCAAAAAACAGGGTACCGGTACCCCTACAACAGACACGCCCATGTAGCAACAGCACTACAACAAACACGCCCATGTAGCAACAGCACTGCCATGGCCTTCATGGTCTTCGACAACTCCTCCACCTCCCCCACTTTCGAGGTCATCTCCTGCGCCCGTGGACTTCGGGCGCCGGGGTCCTAGGTTTACTGTGGACGTTGATTAAGAGGTCCGGAGAAGACATATCGGTTTGGCCTTCTTTTTGGAAACATGAAGCAAGAAATAATAATCTGCAATTCGAATTCCGGATTCGGCAAAAGGGAGCTAGAAGACTCCCTCACGCATCAGCGAGCCTCGCTCAGTTTGGCAAGGTGCTTTCGTCACATGAGGGGAGTTCTGCTTTCGAATATGTGCATGCGCACTTGTATTTTTGAGCGTTCCCTCTTGGGCAGGTCTTTGGGGAAACACCATTATTGGGGGGCCCTATGCTGACACGGACCCATACAGAGGAAACACATAAACCTACATGGGCTTGTGTGTTCATGCTGTGCTTCCACGTTGGGGTCAAGACGGCCCCCCGTGAACCATACAGTACTCTTTTGGTTCACTTTTTTGATCACTGTGCTGCACAGTGCCGGGCAACTGTTGCGTAGGTGCGGAACAGGTCCGTCCTCAATGCTTCCCTTCATCTTCTCCTGGCGTTGTTCCGGGAAGCCGCCGGCTTCAGTTGGCAGCTACCCCCCCCCAAATCCTTCGGTGGGCTTACCCCAGGTCCAAGCTCCGCGAGATTCACCTAAACCCAGTTGCCTTTCTGCCTCTGCTGGGATATGTTTGGTCCGTTCACTCCCTGAAAAGCGGGTAGCAACCGCCACTTTACCCCCTGTAACTCTTGGGGTGAGGATTTTGATAAGCCCTGGACCTGATCTCTCGAGGTCTTTGGGGTCGAAAGCGTTCCAAGTTTTGGGTTGGAGGCGGTCGCGTTTCGTGGGGAAGCCGCTTACCCACTGCAAGCTCCAGGGTTCACCCACCCAAATCCATACCACCAACTGCTGCAGCTTTGGCATAAAAAGTGCGCCCTGGCGGCCCCGACCCTCATCAGTGTATTGGTCAAAAACGGTCGCCATTTGAAACGGCAACCAAATAGTCGAAACCCAACCAGTAGGCCAACCAAACCCCAAAAGTGATACTAAAGTCAACGTGAACTCAGGAAGTGAGTGCCCGAATAATCTTGGTTGCTGTTGACCCCCCCTGCAAAAAGTTTAACTGTTTGGGGGTTGAGTGGAAAGCCCCGATTTCAACCAAAAAGTTAAAGTCTAAAGACCCGTTGCCCAATAGCAGTCAAGTAATAAAAGGCGCTGGTGCTGCCTTCATCTCCTCGATCTCCAGCTCCCTTTGCTCCCGCTTCTTCTTCCGCTCGAGGTCGATCTTCTGCTCCCGTGCAATTCCCACCTGAACCTGCAAGCGCGTGCTTCATCCTGGGTGCCAAATTGGGAGGGGGGGGGTTCAAAAAAACAACAGGCGGGGGCGGGGGGGGGGGGGGCGCTTGGGAAAAATTGAAGACATAATGTGTTTGCTGTTTCAAATTAAATTTGGGTGGGGGTGAAAAAGCAGTTGGGGGGTGGGGTCTTGGGAAAAATCGAAAAATTACCCCATCAGCCCCATCTTCATCCTGCGTGCCAAATGGAGGGGGGGGTGCGGGTTGAAAAACAAACTCGGGGGGGGGGGGGGTTAGGAAAAATCGACAAATTACCCCATCTTTCGGCTGCCTATTCTCCAAGCGACCTTCACGGGGCGGGGATCAGAATCGCTCACCTTGTCCCCAGATCGGCAAGCCGATGTTGCAGAAGCACGCCGCAGGTTGGTCATACTGTGGATGGACGATTTCCATGTCGCACCACCTAAGAAACCCTGGTTTCTCATGACTCCCCTGTAAATGCCAACCAACAATGGTTTCTCATGGCTTCAAAGTGGTGCAGGATTCCGTCCATCCACAGCATGTCCACGCCACATATTGGTCCCACGTCCAAAATTTCACAAAGAACATTTTAGGAGAACAACTACTACGGTCACACGCCTGACCCCGGGGCTTGAACAAAAACTGGTCAGTTGGAAGACCTTGGCGCCAAACCCATCCAACTTAGGCAACAAAAAGCTAGCTCGGCCATTTGAATAGGGGCTTTACATTTTTGACATGAACATATTGTCACTCCTTGCCTGTAGGCCCCCACAAGACTAATCAACCACATTCATCCATGCGAATCAAGCTTTGCATCATACAATCAATTCATCACATGGCATCACGAACTGAAAGAAATCAAACTACCTAGCTGGAAATAGACGGAATGCTCCCCTAGACCTGGTTTCTTCACCAAGCCGAGCGGGATGGCCGATCTGTCGCGCTGGGCCCGGGTGGGTGACTTGAGCTCTCCAAGTGTTAATAGGTCTTGAGCCTTCCCTGACTTTTCTGAGACCAAAGCCTCCAATTGCTTAGTTAGGCTCCCTGGGAAAACTGAGGAAACATGAGGAAACAAATGTCCAGTAGTGAAGTCGTTTCGCTTTACAAACCGACAGGGGAAAATCTAAAACATTCATTTCGGCAAATGGAAGAAAAAGGGATGTGGGTGCAGATCTCACCCCTTGAGCTAAGTTCTCCTTCATGGGGGCATGTAAAACTAGGTCCTCCAGCAGACAGGTTAGAATAATTAAGGGTACCCTTTTTTCTGTAGTCTATTTTAGCAGGGGGTTTCCCTCCCAACCAAAAAAAGAAGTGAGAAAGGGGCACCAATTGCTGGGGCACCTAGAACATATTCACTTCAGCAAATCGAAAGCCCTGGCCACGCCTTCACCCGCTGGAAGTCGTCCTTCTTTACGCCCTTGGCGCCCGCAGGCACCAGCAGCCTCAGGCATCACACCTTCCCCCCCCCCCTCAAGCGCCCTCGCTTGAGCGACCTCAGCGACATCCTCCCCTGGACCCTCAAACTGCCCATGAAAACGGAACCGAAGCCGTTGCTCATATAGCTGGGCTGCTTAAAATGGAGGGTTGGCCAAGCCGAATCCAGAATCCAAAAAGGGGAAGCTACTCCAAAGAACACCCCTTGCGGAACCCAAGGTAAGGATTAAGGATTACCTTTGAACAGCTCAGTATAGGCGTTGGTTCGGGGCAAAAGCCGAGGTACCATGGCGAACCCTTGCTGTAGGGTTTGGTTGCGCTGCCGAATCGTGTCGAACTCACAGGCGCATCGAGCACGTTTTTCTTAGAGCCATCCGATGGTTGCTTCTTCCGGCATGCCCGGTCAACCTAAACACGCTAAATATGAATAAGCTCGAGCAATATCCCCAACATCACAACACCCTCCCTGGTGGAACCTTGGTGGAACCCTGGTGGAACCTTAGCTCACGGTCGCCCCGAACCACCCCGGAGCCTATCTGGGCTGAGACCCCAAAGCTTTCAGCTAAAACTCTAACCACTGGGAGCTTGTCTTCCGGCCGAACCCCGCGCCCGCGCCGGCGGCTTCGAGGAGAAGCCCCCCGAACCAAGCCCGAACCGCCGAACCCGAGGGCTCGGCGTCATGATCTTCTCTGCCTCAAGGCTTTGGGGTGGAACTCGATTTTTTCTCTTCGCCGCCTGGTGGGGTTTTTTGAAAGACTAGGTCCTCCAGTGTGGAGGTTAGAATAAGTTGGTACCCGATGTTTGTCTTTTTGTTGCGTCTATTTTAGTAGGGGAACCCTCCCAACTAAAAAAGAAACGGTAAAAGGGCACTACTGGGGGACCTAGAAGATATGGGAGGTTTTTGTGTTTATTTTCTTCGAAGAGAAAACCCCTACCCCCCAACAAAGATGGTGGGTGTTCCTCTTTGTGCAAACCACAAAAGCCGGGGGTATCCTGCTTGCGATTCAGGTATGCCTCGCCCGCCAAAAAGACTCAAGTCCAGGGCTGGCCCAACTGGGCTGAGCTACCACCAACTTGGTGAAGATCAAACCCAGTGCACTCTGAAGGCAAAGGGGACCTTTCCCGGAGTCCTTTTGAACCCCTTCATGCAAAAGTGCCCAGTTTGGAAGCTTTGAGCAACCTGGGCTTACCCTAGAAGCTGGGACAAGAATGCATTTTCACTGGGGTACTCCCCCCCTCAAATTACAATTGTTAGGGGGGAAGATGTGTGAGGCCACTTAAACATGGTTCCCAAATCCGGGAAAAACGCCAAAAGGTCGATTCGCTTTGCAAGTAAGAAGCCCCAAACAAAGACGCCGTGGCCAAAATCTGCAAACACGGGACCCCTAAATGTGGGCTTCCTTTTGGTTGACTTCACCATCGAAGAGGTCCCGCCTTTCTCACTTTAGTACAGGACCTGGAGTGTCGGGGCCACTAAAAATGGTTGCCGACATGGTTTGGAACACAAGGTCAAAAGCTTGGCTTTGACAACGCTTTGAGCCACAGGAAAGCGATGTCCAGTCAACAAGGTTTGTGAAGCGCTTGTCCGGCCACAGCAAGAGTCTCTAACGTTCGAAATCCCTGAATGGCTTCGTCTAAAAGCGAGGGGACCCTCCCACATGCCACAATGCGAATGATGCTAGTGATACGTATCATGATCTCACTGACCCAAAGAACTTGAAAAAAAAAGGTTACCCGTTTTGAACCTTGACACAAATTGACCCAAAGGGGAAAACTGAAAACATCCATGTCAGTATGATCTAATTTGCGTCTGTTAAGACAATCATTCAAGCTTTCCGTTGAGTTTTACAATAATTATGTCAGTCCTGCGTGGATTGGCCACAAACAATTCATTTTTGTGTTTTCCACCAATAATAGCCTTCCAAAACAAGTTGAGAAACCCAGGACGTCAGCATGAGTGCGACTTCTTTGAGGGTACCCGTTTGACTTTCGTTGCTTTACAGGGGGCCAAAGTTGGAAATCCGAGAAAACAAAAAGAACTGTTTTGGGGTCCCCTGTTTTAAGACACACCCCTTTTTAAAAGGAGTTCCCCCCCCAAAAAAAAAGGACGACACGCAAGCAGACCTCTGGCACCACTCGACTCGGCAGCCCTGCGCAGGCATCCGGAAGTGCAAACTTGAACTCGCTCTGGGCATACCTGGCAAGCACCGGTAGCCTCCGGGGTGTCATTTACTAGGTCCTCCAGATTTGAGAGGTTAGCATAAGTTGGTACCCGATTTTTGTCTGGTTTGTCTATTTTAGGGGAACCCTCCCCAAAAAAAGGGGTGAGAAAGGGCACTACTCGGGGACCTGGTTTATGCTGTTGCGGCTTGGATATACGTGGAATGAGCTGCGTTGTTTCTGTTAACGTTGGACTTGGCGTTTACATGTTGAAGGTGGCGGCTGTTTTTGGATTGCATTCCCTGTAGCGGAGAAGCTGTTGCTTTTGTCTTCCCTTGAGCCAACATTGTGAGTGTAAACTTTTGGGGTTTCCCTTGGCACTTTGATGGGCCAGCAGCAAGAATCCAACGCGCAAAATAATGCAGGGTGGACTTCCGATTTTCGACCAAAGAACTTAGTCAGCAAGTGAGTTGGGTTGCTTCTGGTGTTACCTCTGCATATCTCGCTTCTTGTTTTGTTTTCTTTTCCGAAGGAAGTTCATCCCTGTCTGCAACACCTTAGCGGAAGGGGGTTTGCTCACAGCGTGGCTGTTCGGGAACAAAAATCCCCTTGGGACCCGCGCGAGCCCAATCTCATGCCTTCTCTGAGGGGAAAATGGGATGGACTGTTCTTGTCTCCGCACTTCCTTTGGCCGCGAGATAGAAAGAGGGACAGCATGAAAATACTTCCAGCGCAGGGGTGAAAGGTGACGAGTGGCTGCGCCTAAAAATGAGCAGATGGAATTCCCACCATTTGTTTTGGGGGGGAGTCCATGTTCCATGTAGAGGCGAACCCAATGTAAAGACGGCTGTAAACAGAGTGGGCGGTACTAAAGCGCCCACTCAAAGCTAATGGGTGTCAGGATTGCCTTTCAAAAGGGCTCTGTGCGCCGACATTTGGGGAGAGTGTTTTGGAATTCCCCAAGAAGTGGCCTGATTCCCGGCCCCACATTCCACCCAAAAAAGTGTGACACCGGGAGCCGGGAGCCGGGAGCCGCCCCCTCGAAGTCAGCGCGAAAAATCGATGCCCCGCGAAACATCGCCCCGCGACGCAAACTCCCGCAAGGCCCCGGCTTCTTCAGGTCCTTCCGGTCCAGGAACCCGTCCTCGCGGCGAAGGAGTATCTCTCTGTCGCGCGAGAGCGAGGAATTTCAGCGGACGCGCGAGAACTTCTTGCTGCTGGGGGGGGTGTCTAAAAAAACAAACAAAAACTGGAGAGAAGGCTTGCATTTTGCATGTCATTGGTTTTGGGCATTTTTGCGCCATCAAGACTGGAGTCTGAGGAGATGAAATGTCCGGGTTCCGCTCATCCTGCAAGCAAAAGTGGGGGTCGGACATGGGTTTCATTCGTCAAGTGACCAAAAAGGAAGAGGTTTTGTCCAAGGATGTGCTGGGTATCATTGTTGAATCAGCTGGTAAAAACATGGCCCAAGACCCCCAATCAGCAATTGCTACAAGTCGAGTGACCTCGTTGGTCGGCTTTCAGGTGTGGTCGAAAATGGGTTCATGTTCGGTGAGTTGCCTTAGGGGACCCAACAAATGCAGGAACGAATCACACAGCAGCATCTGGAGCCATAACTCCAAACATGCCTTGACGACTTCCATTTGCTTAAGCCCCCTGGAACAAATATTTCCAGTAGTGATAGATTCCCTCTAAAAACCAACAGGGGGAGAATAACAAATATTCTTAAGCAACTGGATGACTTAGGGCTGATCAGCCAAGCACAACTTCACTCGCTTTGGCCGGAGTGCCAGGTGATCGCCCTGTTTCTCGTCTTTCGCATCGCTCGTCTTTCGCATCGCCTTCTGTGGCAGCGACAACGCCAACTCTTTGCCCCTCCGCGCCCCGCGCGCCCAAACACACGGCGAGTGCAAGCTCAAACACGGTCTATCCCAATTTGCCATGAGAAGAAGCTGTCGCATCTACAAAGGCTAAAAAGACAAGCACGAAGAAGTCCAGTTAAGCGCCCGCAAAAGGGCTTGTCCCATATCAAGAAAAAACATGCGAGGAATCCTGGAATATATGTCCTTCCATGAGTCAGCCCCTCTGGATTTTGTAGGGGAGTTTAACCCCCCATGCTCCTCCCAAACTGATCATAACTCGACGCTTGGACCGAGCTCCTGGGCTTTTGAAATTGTGGAATAGGCCAACCCATGTCCAGAATACCTAAACCGGGAAACTGCAAAGGGAACTGAATTGCTCGTGCCAAGTATGAAGGATTACCTCTAAGTAAGCGCAATGTCCAGTGGCCGGGGCAAAACATCGTCTTGGCCGGCCAACGTTTGTAGAAAAACACGCCAAAGACTGGAACATGTCTTTTGCTACCACTGGAGGTCGAAAAAAAAGCTTCACTTGTAGGAAGGTTTTGGGGGGCCAAGGCCATTCAAACCAGGGACGTACATGTAGAGGATATGGCTGCAACTTGCCAGGGGCCCCTTTCCCCGCGCGGGGGGAAATCGATCCCCCGCTTGGCGCGCAGCGGACTCACGGACTCACGCGGCGCTGGCGGCCGTTTGCTGGCGGAAGGCGCTGATCATTTCCCGGAGCTCCTGCCGAAGCCCTAAGGGTTGACCAGACTTTTTGTGGCTCGGCCGGTCCCCTTTGGAGTGACCGATCGCCCCGTTGAACGGACCTTTTGTGGCAACAAATGGGTGTGTCTCTGTTTGAGGATATGTGTTCAAGGGAAACCAAAAGGAAAGCTTGCATTTTTCCAGGGGTTGATTCCCCATTCTTTTCAACCATCGTTCTTTTCGAAAACCAGCTGTTTCCCAAGGGTGTTGGGTGGGTTTTTAGAAAGAAGGATGCCTGGCCAAAAAATAAGCCAACCATCACTTGGGTGCTGTAGATTCCCCAGCAAAAAGTTGAACTTCTTGCTGGTTAAAAGGAAATATGAGGGGAATCCAAGAAGTTAAAGTCTAAAGATCCAACCCAATAGCAGTAGAGATCAGACCTTCACACCCCACCGTTCAAAAAAGGTTTGAAGCTTTTTTTTACCACCAAAATGGTCCAAACCCAATCAGTGACTAAAGTCAGCATGAACTCAGGGAGTGAGAAGGTGACAGGCACTTTAAACCAAACATTCTAATCCCATTGCCACAAATTGGGAGTGAATAAAGGACCTACATCAGCTCGTGCACCCTCAAATCGGTAAGCTCGCAACCTCTGCTCACTTGCCCAAAGGACCCAAAAACAAAAGGTTCACCTTTTTCTGCACCTTTACTCAAAATGGAGCAACATGGAGAAACCAAAAGAGTCAGATCCATTCGATGCGCGTAAAATTGGCAGAATCCACACTGGACACCTCCATGTCGCTCGTCTGCTCGTTGGTAGTGGGTAAATGGCTAGCCATTTACCATGTCCTGCAACCGTTTGCGATCCATCCCTTAACTTGCTGGTGCTCAGTAGGGAATGGACCCAGGCTTTGGTCCCCTTAAAGGAAAACCACCAGTGGCATGTTTTTTCTCGTGGTCATTCCATTTCTCATTCCCTACTTACCGCACCAGCAAGTTAATGTTTCCTATACACCAACCCCAGTTTCTTAATACGGGGGTGACTTTTGGAACTCCCCCCCAAAAAGTGGTCTGATTCCCCCAAATTTCACCCAGAAATGGACACCGGGACCCCTACGAAGAAAAACAATTGGTTCAGTCGCTTCCCCCGCGGAAGCGGAACCTCCATCTGCTGAAGTCCCCTGGAGAGAAAAAACAAACTTTTGATATATGTCCAGTAGTGAGATCGATTCCCTTTAAAACCAACAAGGGAAAACAACATTCTTAAGCCATTGTAAGCTTGGATGCGCTTTTTCCCCACATGCTTCCACTAGTGAAATCGATTCCCTTGAAACCCAACCGGGGTTTCATCCTCAAAAAATACCCAAATTTCACCCAAACGGAAGCTGGAGCCCTGCCAGTTCGAAGCGGGGCCCGCCTTCTCCGCGTCCTCCTTTCGCTTCTCGAGCTCCTGGCTGGCCCTCTGCATCTTTGGCAGCTCCTGAAACGAGAAGAGCGAGGCCGAAGCCGAAGCCGTGGGAAAAAACTCGGAAGCCGGAAGCGCAGGGCTAGGCTGGAAAAGTCGGACCCCAGCAAATATATATATATATATATGCCTGGCGAGTGGAAAAGAAAGGGAACCCCAAAAAGCAACAACGAAAACAAGAAAGGGGAACTTATTCTGGGGAAGATGGGGTGGCAGAACGGGGCTGAAAGCAAAAGGATTCAGGGGATTTGTGCACCCCTGTAGAAAGACGACTTCCTGGTGGAAAGGGCCTTTTTGCACTTCCGTGTTATTAGTGGGAGGGTAAGGAATTTCAGCGGGGGGGGGTCCAGTTCCCCCTTGAAAAATCTAAAACGCAAGCTGGAATTGGTCGGAGAAACTCTCAACATGGGATTCGGAGCACGTTTGGTAGGGGCCAAGCAAGAATCGTTGCCGTGTTGGAGTTTGTCAGGGAAACCCAAGGAACCCTATGGCTCTCAACTACCCACCCATCCCTCTCAACTATCAGCACCTACCCCCTCAGAAAGAGAAGCCCCATGGCCCCATGGACAGAAAGAGAAGCCACGACCCGGAGATCTTCAGATGCGGCTCCTCATCGATGCCGTCCAAGGTGCTCTTCATCTCATCCTCGCCGGAAACGGGACCCCGGAAAAGCTGCCGGGAGCCAAGCTGTCGCGTGCGTTGGTCCCCACTCAATATGTAGGCCCGTTCTTACTACCAGCTGGGTGTTGGATTTCTTTGTTTCGTGCTCAAACAATCTCTTGGCTTCTCTTGAAAGGGAACCAGGGCCTGGTTGTTTCGGACATGTTTTGCAACCTGCCCATACAGGAGTGCACTCGATAGATTTTATTTCCTTGGCTTGGCCAAGGAAGTCAAGCTGTTCGTTTGCCAACTGGCAACCCAAACAGTGACTCTTAAGTTCGAAACAAACGGGAGTAAATGGGGCGTGCTGTATTTGAGTGTTCCCGTTTTTCACCTTTGCTAAGCCTAACTCCCCAAATTTTGACATACTCATCTAGACTCTTAGTCTCCACCAAGCCAACCCCCTCGCGGGGCTGTCATGGACACGAAGAGCCTATTTTGCAGGCCCACGCCGAAGAAACACAACCAACAACAACACAAACAGCTCATGTCACCCCGGGGCCCCCAAAAAAACAAAAAACAAAAAACAAAAAAGTAAACACACAATGACAACACCCGAAAACAACGTGAGAAAACCGGAAAAAATGAGCAAGAACACACACACACACACACACACACACAAACCCCCCCCCAAAAAAAAACACACACACACACACAACGCCCCTCTCCAGCATGGACGGCCGCTCGCCCAGCAGGAAGCAGCGGCCCACCCCCCGGTACAGCTTTGTCTCCGGAGGAGTCTCCTCGATGGTCCTGCGGCTCTCAGGCTCCAGCAAGGTACGAGTCGAAAGATCTGGCTGTCATAGGCAAACCAGGAATCGCCATCATTTTTTCTAAAACAACCAAAAAGGACACCTATGCTGGCTGTTCTCAGCCTAGGTCCTGCAGTAGTGTGAGGTTAGAATAAGTTGGTATCATTTGTTCTTTCTTGTTTATTTTAGTACGGGAACCCAAAAAACCCAAAAAAAGTTGGTAAAAAGGGCGCCTAGCTGGGGGACCTAGCAGCTGCTCAAAGGACCGACCACATCTTGGGGCCACACCATGGGAAAACCGCCAGGTCCAAACACCAATTGCTTTTGGGGCTCTTCGATGTTCTTTAGACACACTGCAGGCCCTCCCCAATCCCCAGCGCAATAGCCCGCCCGAACATCAGCGCGAAGCAAGTCTTTTTCCAAAATCAGGCTCCTGTGCCTGCTTTGGGGTCCTCTCTTGTTCCGGGAGGGGGGGGGGTCAGTTGTTTAAAGGACCCAGAAATACAAGGTGATCACCTTTTGGAACCATGACGAAAAAAATGGGTACCAACATGGGAAAACCAAAAGGTCAAAAGGTCGATTCGCTTTGGACAACTGAATTGTTGGATTCACAAATGGCTTGTTGACCGCCAAGAAAAGTCAGACCTTTGTGGTTTGAGTTCAAAATATGATACTGCGGGGTACCACATCTTTTCTTTTCAATGAAGTGAATTTCATTATATTCGAGGGTCAATTCGTTTTATTCGGGGGTTGTGTTGGGGAAATTTATGGGCCCAGTCTTGCAGTTTGAGGTCACAGCCATGCCGCCACATGTAACCTGTTAACTTACAATGAAGCACATAAAACTAGCAAATGCGCTAGTGGAAAATGGAGAACATGATTGAGGTAATTATCGCTTATATACGGTGTGTCTCCAGCCCATGCGGCTAGGTCGAGCAAGTTTGGGCACTTAAGGTTGCTTCGGCCTCTGGCGCCTCAAGCGGCTGCTGACTGCTCAGGGGCCAAGTACTGCTGCCCAACCAGGCTCTCAGTTTGACACTGTCAAACCTGCAGTCGTCTAGCCACACCATTGATTGATGACGCTTTTAAAAAACCGCCCACGAGCCAGTCTTCAAGATTTATACTAATTCAAGACGCCAACTGCTTGCAGCTGAGAAAAGCAACGGGGTCAAGCAACTTGCCTTACAGTTGGCAGTATTTTCAAGCATTGCTTGCCCCAACTTCTTCCTGCGACACGCTGAGATCCAAGGCACAGTGAGAATGGGAAGGATTTTATTCGGGTTCAAAAGTTTTTGCTGCGGGGCGAGTGCCGATGTGATCGGGGCAACTGCTTAAACAAGTTTGCTGCAAAGCCAGGCCTACAAGCAGAACTGAACTCCTTCCTGAAAATGTTCTAGGATATAAAACCTGCTCAAGACTTTCACGAAGGAACCTTAGCTTTGATCTTTCGCGCACAAAATACACATAATCCCTTGAGGCACCCCGACCCCTCCCTGAAATCCACAAGTTCGTGCGGGCAGTCACCATCGCCAAGCTCTAGACCAGCGTTTCCAGCGCATTGGGGCGGTTCCTTTGATTGAAAGGTCAGGACCATGATTCAAAAATGTTGGCCTGCAACTCCACCCCCCCAAGTTCACAACAACAAGCCGGTCAAGCACATAAAGCGCGACATACTCTTCATGAATCTGTATGCTTCCCAACAAGTGTGTTGTCCAATGCAGCAAGAATCAGGCAACACACTAAGGTTCCAAAAGCTGCCCGATCTCGCAAACCGACACCAGAGGTGGTGAATGTGGCGAAAACGTAAATAATAAACAATGAATATAAATATCATAAGTTATCAAGGCACAACCTTTGTCAGCTGGCCGAATCTACCCCCCCCCCCCGAGTTGCAAGATCTGATGAGGGTGCAGGCCATGGCGAAGATTTAGAGGTTTCAAAGAAGAACCTGGATGACGATGAGTGATTTGGCCACTCGAACTTGTGGCAAGGCTAGTAGAAACAAGTTTTGGGTGCAATTTCGAGACCCTTCGCACCAGAAGCCTGCCTGCATTCTCAGTGTCCACGCAAAGCGGGGCTGCTTGGCTGCTTGCTTTGGCTGGGCCTCTTCATGATGCGCGGGTTATAGGTGAAGCAAAGGTACTCCCCATTGTTCACACGCTTCACGCGCAAGTTGAAACACCTCCTACAAATTCCGCCAAGCTTTCCGGCGTGTGACACGTGCGCCTACTGCAAACAGGTTTGTGGGAACTGTTTTCTAAAGGTCGGTGTTAATGAGTCTGTTGAGTTGCTTGACGTGCCGCTGAGGACTCTACATCAAAATTCGAGCGGCCAGGGCCTACACGCGCCGTCTCGATAAGATTGCAGCTGAAAGGAGCTTGGAAGAAATCTTCCGGGCAAAGGGTTTGCTTTGGCTTAGAAAGTGTTGCGATGGTCACTCTGCAGCCAAACGCAGGCCATGAGGCCATTGGACTATCCCTTGCTCCCCTATGCGTTCGCATGCTTACTTGGCTGTTGCAACAATGCTTGCGTATGATGGCGCTGCGGAGACGCAGCCCGGCTTTGGACATGCTGCGATTTTCTCACCCGCAGCACTGTGAAAGTTTCGTGCTTTTACTACGCTGTGTTTGCGCCGCCGCCTCCCGATTGCTTCTCCTCCCGTCTCTTCCGTCCTCGACGCCCTCATTCACTCAGTCTCACCCGCCCACCTATGCTGGGCCACTCGTTCTTTCTGAATCGCCCTCACTCACTCATCGTAACTTCTCACCTACCCATTCGCACTCATTGGCTCTCAGTCGCTCATTCTCAACTAGTCTCACTCATTCATTCCCGCTCCCTCATTCTCGTTTGCTCTTTCTCACTTGACTCACTCATTCTTACTTTGCATTCTTACTCACTCATGAGTCACGCTCACTCCTTTTCACTCATTCTCCCTCGTTCTCACTCCTTCTCACTCATTCTCACTCGTTCTCACTCCTTCTCACTCCTTCCCCTCCACATCACGCATCACCTCCCGTGCCTTTAGCATCGCCTATCCCTGTATTTCCGCACTTGAGCACTGAAAAAAGAGCGGAGGGAAGGAGTGAGCGAGCGAGTGAGTGAGAATGAGTGAGTGAGTGAGTTTGAGGCAGAATGAGTGGAAAGCACAAAGATGAGGGATCAGGCGCTGGTTTTGGAAGCGCAGGTACGGAAGTTTCGCACCACTTCTAAAGGGGTACGTACTTCCCAACATGCTTATGCGCACAGTTTTTTCATTTACGTGTATGTATGCGCTCGCGAAGCATAGCCCAAAATGGCATCCCGTTACACCAGCCAGCAGAAGGTACAGCGCCCTCAAAACAAAGCCGCCTGAGGCCTGAGGCCTGTCCTTGTGAGCCCTGCTGCAACTTCGGCCCAAACTTTCTTTTTGCAACCTTGCCCCTGAAGATCTTTGTACATATCATCAACTCTGGTTTTTTCACTTGGTCAGCGCTCCCTTGGTTCCCTGAATGGTTGTTTCCTTCTCTAAACAAAAGACTGGTGAATACTTGGGAGTGGAAAAGGCGACTATTTGGCATCCCTGGCAAAGGCGACGGTTTGGCATCCCTGGGAAAGGCGACGGTTTCGCTTCCCCGCGGAAGGCGACGATTTGACCCAACAAATCGCCAGTCAGAATAAATGCGTCACCTTTTTGGGGTTCTAATCCTGGATTTTGAAAAGGCGACGGTTTGCCTCAAACCATCACCTTCTGCCCCCTTGCCACAACCCTCCCCCGCCCCCCAACCAAGCCAACCTAAGAATGGCTCCCCTTTTCTCAACCGTTCTAAGTTCTTCCGGCCTCCCCTTTTCTCGGATTTTCTCCTTTCGCTCTTCCCTCTGTTTCACATCCTGCTGTCAAAAGGCGACGGTTTGTACCGAACCATCACCTTTTGAAAAGCCACAACTTGGATCCCTGAAAGGTGACCCATGTATGCTTTTGATTGCCTGAGTGGCTCCTGAAATTCCAGAAGTTCCTCATCAGCCAACTGATCACGCAGCGTGATGCCAAACCGTCGCCTTTGCCAGGGATGCCAAATAGTCGCCTTTTCCACTCCCAAGTATTCACCAGTCTTTTGTTTAGAGAGGGAAACAACCATTCAGGGAACCAAGGGAGCGCTGACCAAGTGAAAAAACCAGAGTTGATGATATGTACAAAGATCTTCAGGGGCAAGGTTGCAAAAACAAAGTTTGGGCCGAAGTTGCAGCAGGGCTCACAAGGACAGGCCTCAGGCCTCAGGCGGCTTTGTTTTGAGGGCGCTGTACCTTCTGCTGGCTGGTGGGGATGCCATTTTGGGCTATGCTTCGCGAGCGCATACATACACGTAAATGAAAAAACTGTGCGCATAAGCATGTTGGGAAGTACGTACCCCTTTAGAAGTGGTGCGAAACTTCCGTACCTGCGCTTCCAAAACCAGCGCCTGATCCCTCATCTTTGTGCTTTCCACTCATTCTGCCTCAAACTCACTCACTCACTCATTCTCACTCACTCGCTCGCTCACTCCTTCCCTCCGCTCTTTTTTCAGTGCTCAAGTGCGGAAATACAGGGATAGGCGATGCTAAAGGCACGGGAGGTGATGCGTGATGTGGAGGGGAAGGAGTGAGAAGGAGTGAGAACGAGGGAGAATGAGTGAAAAGGAGTGAGCGTGACTCATGACTAATGTCAGACTGAGTGAGCGGAAATGAGCAAGAGTGAGACGCATGAGATTGAGTGAGTAAGAATGCATTTTTCAATGAGTGAGTCAAGTGAGAAAGAGCGAGCGAGAGTGAGGGAGCGGGAATGTATGAGTGAGACTAGTTGAGAATGAGCGACTGAGAGTCAGTGAGTGCGGATGGGTAGGTGAGAAGTTACGATGAGTGAGTGAGGGCGGCTCAGAAAGAATGAGTGGCTCAGCACAGGTGGGCGGGTGAGACTGAGTGAATGAGGACGTCGAGGACGGAAGAGGAGGCGGCGGCGCAAACACAGCGTAGTAAAAGCACGAAACCCTCACAGTGCTGCGGGTGAGAAAATCGCAGCATGTCCAAAGCTGGGCTGCGTCTCCGCAGCGCTATGCAAGCATTGTTGCAATAGCCAAGTAACCCTGCGAACGCATAGGGGAGCAAGGGATAGTCCAATGGCCTCATGGCCTGCGTTTGGCTGCAGAGTGACCATCGCAACACTTTCTAAGCCAAAGCAAACGCTGTGCCCGGAAGATTTCTTCCAAGCTCCTTTCAGCTGCAATCTTATCGAGACGGCGCGTGTAGGCCCTGGCCGCTCGAATTTCGATGTAGAGTCCTCAGCGGCACGTCAAGCAACCCAACTGACTCGTTAACACCGACCTTTAGAAAACAGTTCCCACAAATTTGTTTGCAGTAGGCGCACGTGTCACACGCCGGAAAGCTTGGCACTGCTTCACCTATAACCCGCGCATCATGAAGAGGCCAAGCCAAAGCAAAGCAGCCAAGCAGCTCAACTTTGCGTGGACACTGAGAATGCAGCATTTTCAGGTTTCCCCGTGGCAGGCTTCTGGTGCGAAGGGTCTCGAAATTGCACCCAAAATTTGGTTCTGCTAGCCTTGGCACAAGTTCGAGTGGCCGAATCACTCATCGTCATCCAGGTTCTTCTTTGAAACCTCTAAATCTTCGGCAACTCGGGGGGGGGGGAAGCGGTAGATTAGGCTAGCTGAAAAAGGTTGTGCCCTGACAACCCATGACACTCATATCCACTTTCCATTATCCACACGGTTTCGCCACATTCACCACCTCTGGTGTCGGTTTGCGAGATCGGGCAGCTTTTGGAACCTTAGTGTTTTGCCTGATTCTTGCTGCATTGGACAACACACTTGTTGGGAAGCATACAGACTCATGAACAATATGTCGAGCTTTATGTGCTTCACCGGCTTCCTTTTGTGAACCTTGGGGGCCGGGGGGGGTGGAGTTGCACAGGCCAACATGATTGAAACATGGTCCTAACCCTTCAACCAAAGGAACCGCCCCAATGCGCTGGAAACGCTGGTCTAGAGCTTGGCAATGGTGACTTCCCGCACGAACTTGTGGATTTCAGGGAGGGGTCGGGGTGCCTCAAGGGATTATGTGTATTTTTTGCGCAGGAAAGATCCAAGCTAAGGTTCCTTCGTGAAAGTCTTGAGCAGGTTTTATATCCTAGAACATTTTCAGGAAGGAATTCAGTTCTGCTTTTAGGCCTGGCTTTGCAGCAAACTTGTTGAAGCAGTTGCCCCTATCACATCGGCACTCGCCCCGCAGCAAAAGCTTTTGAACCCGAACAAAACCCTTCCCATTCTCACTGTGCCTTAGATCTCAGCGTGTTGCAGGAAGAAGTTGGCGCAAGCAATGCTTGCAAATACTGCTAAGTGTAAAGCAAGTTGCTTGACCCCGTTGCTTTTCTCAGCTGCAGGCAGTTGGCGTCTTGAATTAGTATACACCTTAAAGACTGGCTCGTGGGCGGTTTTTGAAAAGCATTTTCAACTGCAATGGTGTGGCTAGACGGCTGCAGGGTTGACAGTGTGAAGCTGATATCCTTCACAGAGCCTGGTTGGGCAGCAGTAATTCGCCGGTTGAGGCGCTAGGGGCCGAAGCAACCTTAAGTGCCCAAACTTGCTCGACCTAGCCGCACGGGCTGGAGAAGCACCGTATATAAGCGACAAGTACCTCAATCATGTTCTCCATTTTCAAGCGCGTATTTGCCAGTTCCATGTGCTTCACTGCAAGCCAACAGGCTACATGGGGCGGCATGGCTGTGACCTCAAAATGCAAGAATGGGCCCACTAAATTCCCCAACACAACCCCCGAATAAAACGAATTGACCCTCGAATATAATGAAATCCACTTAATGACAGTCTTAGGGGAATCATCATTCCAGAGTTTCGTAGGTCTCCGTCCACAGGAAGGGGGGGGCCCTAAACATTTGTGACTTTCCTTATGGCTTCATCTCAAACAAGCCTCACTACGGGCACCCTAAACTCCGCCTCACAGTTGGTGTACAATTTCGGAGGAGACCGCCAAGCATGGTTTTCAAGTTGCCCACTTTCCCCAGCGCAACTGAAAACAAAAGGTTGATCATTTGGGACCGTGGCAAAGCACAGACCGAAAGTTTACAAGGTGAGCAGTGGGAGGAAGGATGCCCCCCCCTCCAAAGCCAAGACCGCCCGGTTTTCTTGGGGCGCCGGCTTCTGCGTGAGCTCCATCCGCATCCGCTGCCGCTGCTTGCCAGCCAGGGACGCCTCGACCCCGGCGATGGATGGGATGCCAATGTTTGTGGGCTCCCCTCATGGAACCCCATGAAATCGCGCACACACACGCACACACCTGCCTCCCCTTGGAAGCTTCCTGCAAAAAACCTCAAACAAATAAGAAGAGACAACAAACCGGAGAAGTGATATCAATGTTCTAGGGGTAACTTCCCCATTCTTTCCAGGGATCCTTCTTTCTAGAAACACCCAAAACCCTGGGGAAATGGCTGGTTTTGGACAAGAACGATGGCTGAAAAGAATGGGGAATCAACCCCTGGAAATGCAGACGTGTCCCTTTATAGAGGGAATGCGGATCGAATGTTTTGAGGAAACACGCCCGCATTCATCCACCAATTGACCGGGGTCAACATCAGGGGTGCTGATAAAGCATGTCCTGGGCCGTTACGTCTCCCCATTCGGTTGCTTCCAAGGGGCTCCAAGAAAAGCAATGTTTTCCCCAAAGGCTTCACAACGAGAACGCGTCTCAACACCAGCTGAACAAACCCCAAAACTACCCCAAACACCTGGTCATAGGTGACCTTTTGTTCAAAATGGACGGGTTTCCCTGATATATGGGGAATAAAGCTCATCTCAACCAGTGCCATCTAGTTCTAAGTAGACTAACCAAGAAGGACACCTATGTTTGCTGCACTTGGCAAATGAAGACATGTATCCTTGCTCCACACGAGGCCATCAAAAACTCCACATGAATCAATTTGGCGTATAATTTAGATTTGGAGGAGCCCCCCAAAATTGACACGAATCAACCAAGAGTTGGTTGATCCTGGGCTTCTGTTTAACAACAAGCATCTTGGCGAATAACATCTTGTTCATGCGCCTTCTGCGGGGTTGCGACCCGTGCATATATGAAACAAATCTGAAAGTGTAAGATTCGCTGTAGTCAAGGTTACTGCCTGTGAATTTGCTCCATGTCTGTTTTTGACAGAAGAACCTTTGGATAAAAGTAACATACCCTGATGCTGTAGCAAAATAATTGAGCTTAGCTCACAAGTTGTGTATTTTCAGTATGCCTTCCCTTCCCCCTTACTCATACAGCATGGAAGTGTACAGAACCCCTTTCCAAAAGCGGCAAACAAGCATACAGTGGGGAGGCAATGTCACGTCAGCCTTTTGAGAAAGAAACCGTGCATTCTACTCGACGCACGGGTCACAATACAACTCTTCGCCATACATCGCCGGGGCGGCCACCAGTTGGATGTCTTTATTCTTCGCGGGGTCATTCCATTCATTTCTCAGGAGCCCCGCATCTCTCGCAGCAGCAAGTTACGTACTGTTGACTCCTCATTCATCAGCCCCGGTTTATTTTCACACGGGGTGTCCCTGGGCGCATTGCGGTTGGAATCAGACACTGCTTTTGGAGGCACCCCCTGTGAATAAGTGGCAAACAACCATAGGTGGCCTTTGGGAAAAATATATCGATGGGTTCCCTGGTTTCTTGGGGCATAAAACCCCTCCAAACTAACCGAAAAGAACACTAAACCTAAATTAGTTGTGGGTGACCCATCACTTCTATTTTTAGCCAAACTAACCTAAAAACTCCTCCAAACCAGTGGAACCCATCTATTTTTAGCCAAACTGACCTAAAAGGACACCTATGGTACTGAACAAACAGCCAAAACGCTGTGGCGGAGGCACCGCTGGGCTGAATGCCGTGCATGGCCCAGTGACAGCCACTGACCCTGGTAGCAACCTCACCTCCTCTGAGGCCCCTCGTCAAGGCCTTCCAACCTGGACCCTCCACCCCCCCCCCCCCCCGGTTTTTCGGTCGCCTTGAGGCGTGCCAGCTGCTCATTCAAGGCTGTCACCTCGAGGTGAGACTTGTCACAACCCAAGGGGCTCCTTGGGGTTTGCCAAACTGATCCCCTGAGAGGTTAGAAAAAGGGTACCCTTTTCTCTGTAGTTTATGTTAGCAGGGGAACCCTCCCCCCAAAAAGGGTAAAAGGGCACTGCTGGGGGACCCAGCAACTAACTACCTAAGAAACCAGATGGCTGTACGAAGATACGTGTCACCAAAATAGTCAATTCGGCAACCACTCGAGGACAAACAATCCCCCTCCGTTCAAAAGTCAACCCTATTATGTGGATTCTAACCGAGGCGAGAAAAGTTCCAGCTACATCAATGCCTCACTTCCGATCGAGAGCACTGGCCAGAAAATGATCCAAACTGTCTGCACGGAAGTGATCCAAACCCAAACGGGTGACTAAAGTCAAGGAACTCGATCGAGATAAATGCCCCGACTCCCATGTTTGAACGTAAGCCACACCGCAAAACCATGAGAAACTACCGGTAAATCAAGGAATCGGTTTCCTTGCTCCCTTGCAATATGGCGAACAAAGCTCCCACCGTAGCAAAACCATGGGAGGCCTAACCAACGTTCCATCCTTGAGGAGAAACTGTGCTCCCTACATGTTCATTTCAAAAAGTTGCCCAGTGATCCTGGTAGACAGTTTGCGGCTTGTATTTGATTTGCAGTGACCCCACCAAACAAGAGAAAAGGGCGCAATCGAAACTGGGCTACATACAGTGGATGAACGCAATCCTGCACCACCTGCAGAAACGCTGGAATGATGATTCCGAGTGGTGCAGGAGTTCGTCCACCCACAGTATCACGTACATACACACCCACCTAGACCAAACTCCCTTTAACCTTTAACTTTGCCTTTTCAAAAGAAGATGTCCAAAACACGCAGGGGATAAATTTTTGGGAAGCCCTGAAACTCCGTTACCTTCCCCGGCTCGACAACAGGTGTTCCCGCCAAAGGAGATTTCTCCGACCATTTCCCCACCGGGTGTTCGGAATCCCCAAGCGAAAGGAGGGCCCAAGAATCGCCGGTTTTCAGGTGCTCTTTGCCCCGAGCCAGCCCCCAGTCAGCGAGTGGACGTCCAGCGAAATTTGGATTTGGGCAGGTGCAAAGGGGTCCAACATGCTTGATGTTTACCCAGCACCCTACAAGGGCCAATGAAATCAGCCTAAAGATGGTTCGGATGATCTGTCCTTCCAAAAGCGAGGACTGGTGAACCACCACCAACGCTTACATTACTAGACCCGCGAAGAAACCCGCATACACAAAACATATAAGTATCAACGTGATCAGGCTTCCCATGACATTGTGTCCACTAAAATGGTAGTTGTCCTTTGGGTTGTCCCTTTACACCCACAAAAAATGGGGTACCCTCAAAAACATCCCCTCCACTAAAATGGTAGCCGTCCGCCCACAAAACCAGACACCCCCAAACGTCAAGGAGAAACTCAAATGGATTCGGCAATTGGCAAGGCTCCTCCAAAGAGTCCACAAACCACCCGCGAAATCACTGTTGGTTTCCCTGAGAAAAAAACACTGTCAAAAGGCAACCCTCAAACAAAGACACGCGCGCAAATGCTCCGGCCCGTACCTGGGGTACACAGAAAAAATCCATAGCAGAAACGCTTTGGAACCCCAAAAGTGGCTGGTCAAACATCCCGACCAACAACCTCGAAGTCTTCCATCACAAAACCGTGAGCACTGTCCACCAAAGCTTGATTGACCTTGGAAGGGGAGCAAACACTCTCAGATTTTAGAAGTTAAGTGGTTGGATTTCAACCACTAAACCACAATAAGCAAAATCGGGAAAAATATGGAAAAATGCTTCCCAACAACACTGGGCTGCCTTCAGACCCCCTGCTAAAAGTGACTAACTTTTAGCGGGTTGAATGGAAACTACAAACACTAAAAGGCTAAAAGGCTAAGGACCCGGATGGCTGGGAGCCACCAAGAGGGGAAAAGAAAACTGTCCAGTAGTGATAGATTCCCTCTAAGACCAACTGGGGAAAATAAAACATATTCATTTCACCAAATGGAAGTTAAATGCTTCCCAACAACAATGAAGAAAGGGCCATCTGGATCAAAGTTCGTGGCCGGAGCTCCGGCCTTGTCTTGCACGGCCATGGCCTCATCCGCGTTGAAGTCTCGATGGGCAGCCGCCTGTGCCTGTCTCCTCGATGTGAGCCACAACCGGGGTAGATGAAGGTTAGTAAGGGACAATCCCAACCACAAATAGCTGCGGCCGCCTTCTTAATTCTTTACATGGCTCTGCGTAGACCATTTTGATACCGGGTTTTGATTATGACTCATGTGGTGTCCCCAGGTGAAGCAAACCCTCGACCTCCATTTGCGTTTTCGCCCCCGGACAAAATGAAAATATTTCCAGTAGTGAAATCGATTCCCGTTAAAACCAACAATTAAAAGTCAATGCGGTAGGTATCAAACAGGAACATTATGGATGCGAAGTCTGGCTCACTTCCTGGATGGGCAGGAAGAAACAAGAACTTGTTGTGCACCACTAAAATGAGGCAACCCCAAAAAGTGACTAAAAAGTTAAACCAACAAAAACCAAAAAGCTGGAATAAGAAATCGGGTTCCCAGACTTGCAATATTTGAACATATTTAGGGCATGCAGGGGACTTCCAGGAGCAAATGGAACACACCAGTCCCTTGATACTCTTGGCTGAAAAGACAACAACTGACAACATTCGGAAAGTCAGCATGTGGGGGTTGTCCGATGAACATGGGATGACCATCAGGGAAACCGCCTAATATGATATTTCCCACATTGGGCAGAAAAGTTACCCATGGTCAGTGTGGGGGGAGGAATATTAATCAACTCTCGTGTAAGGGTCCACGATTTGGTCACATACCCAATACAGGAGAAAACGCCGTCCAAACTCCGTGCCTCTGTTGCTGCCCAGCCAACTTCTCAGCGCACGCGTCCCGGAGCTTTTTGAGGTCCGCGTCGCCCGGCCTTGGACTCAAATTTGTGCGCGTGAAGTGGAAGGTGCCCCTGAAGGGTTTCTGTATCTCAATGCAGTTGAGTAAAAGTAAATGGCACATGTTTCTGTTAGTTTGGTTCAATCACCCCCTCTTACCCGCATGAACAGAATTGCGCCATCTACTTTGAACCCAGCGTGCATCACCTGCAAGGGTATCCCAAAACGATCCATTTTCCTAGTGGTGTCCCGTTTGGACACTTTTAGAGGATTGGAAGAAACAAACACGCACCCACACAATATATGACGTCTCTTCTTTGAGGGGCACTTTCTAGGCCCGTATTTCCCGTTGAAACCAGAAAACAAAATTATGGGTCCAGTCCCCCTCTTCAACTAGGTCCTCCAGTAGAGAGGTTCGAATAAGGGTACCACCTTTTTTTTCTGTCGTCGATTTTAGTAGGGGAACCCAAAAAACACAAAAAACAAAAGTGCGAAAGGGCACCGAGCTGGGCGACCTAGTCCAGCACCAGTTTCTTCACCCCAAACCAACCAGACCGATGCCACCAAAGAGGGCGGCGTGCGACGGTGCGGAAGCAGCCAGGCGCCCGGACGCCATTTGGAGCCCCTCCTCACAGAAGTCCATGCCGTTGCCTCAGCCGGCGACTTTCCAAAGACACGTGCGACCATCAACTTCCATTGGATTGATTCGCCCCCTGGATTGATTCCCTTGAAAACCTTTTTCCTTGAATTTAAGCAAATGGCCCCACAAAAGATTCCTTTGAAAGCCTTTCTCTTAAGGCCTGCCCTCCGTGGGTGCAACTGGGTACACCCAAACTCCTTTTAAAACAAGTTTCTTTTCTTTTTTGAGCAAATGGAAAAGCATCCCTGTGCTACGCATCGGGTGCAAAACTGGCTGATCGCTATGACTCATCACGGAGCGCAACTTCACCCTGTTGCTTGCTATTGAAAGGGAGGTCAAACCCCCCCCGGCGCGTCGGGGTTTAGGGATGGTTTAGGCTGCCGGGACCCTCTGTGGCCTAGTTTCGGGCATGCCGTACCCCTTGGTTCGAGGTCCCCCCCCCTCAGCTCGCTGCGGCAGAGATCTAGCTGCAAGGAGCCACGGGCTGCTCGCCAATAGGCCTCGCCGGCAAAGACGATGGGGGGCTCGTCTCTTTCTAGGGCCACCCCCCCCCCGCAACACGGGGTTTCCTTTGGGACGCCCCTTTAATAGCCACAAAAGAGAGGGGTACCCACTAATAATGATGGCACTTGGCTGGAATTAGGACCCCAGCATGTTTTTTGCCTGGTTAGTGGAAAACAAAGGGAACCCCAAAAAAACAAAAAGCAAAAGGGGGGGAAGGGCAGAGCGCACTTGGCAATGGAACATGAGAGACTCGACACCCTGGGAAATCGAGAATCCCAGAATCCGAGAACCCGAGAACCCAGACACACGCCATGGTTGCCAGTCACTGCAAGTACCACATCACCAGCTTTCTAGGGGTAACTTCCCAATTCTTTCCAGAAAACCACCCAAACCCTGGGGAAACGGATCCGGTTTTTAAAAAGAACGATGGCTGAAAAGAATGAAAAAGGAATCAACCCCTAGAAGCTTTAGCTAGAACATCCCAACACCCAAAGGACGAATCCACCGGACAGGGGCGCATGAAAAAATATCGCTTCCTGCGTGGATGGGACAAAAAAGGCCTGAACCGTCTATTTACCGCCAAAATGCTCCAATCCCAAGACTAAAGTCAACATGAACTCAGGGAGTGGCTTAAATCCATGATTTGTGATTTGGATTCCACCCAGTCAATTCGCCCACGAACGTGCGAAAGAAGCGGTGAATGCGCCTTGATGTTCTTGGGGTCCTGCTCTATCGCCTTGCGGCAGTCATCCACCTTGGCCGGGCTTGTTTTAAATCCAGTGGATGCATTTATCCTGGACAAACCCTGGGTTTCACATGTTTCAACCCTGTCAAACCCTGATCCATCAACCCTGTAACGCTGCTTCAACAAACCCAGTGGACCCCGGATTGATAAACCCCTGTTTATTATTTATTGCTAGGGTGGGCACCTCCTGAAACAGGGGTTGATTGACTTCCCATCGAGAGGCCAACAAAAAGCCTAAGATGATTGCTTACTACCCAGAGGCTCCTGGGGCTTTCAATGGAAGACCGGCCCCTCCATTGGACACCCCGCAGATGATTGGGGTTCTCAAAACCGGTTGTTTGAAGGCTCTAAATCCATAGAGCTGGGTACCCAAAAAGTGACTCTCAAGTCCAGGAACTCAGGAAGTGAGACACTAGGGAACCAAGGGGCTTGCCACCCCTCGAAAACCAAGCAACAAATTGCGAGGACTTTCCTACTATAAGGGCTTTCCCATTCACCAGCGCCACGCGGTCTCCCTCGCTTTCGGGGCGGCTGGAAGCGTCTTTTGGATCTGAGATGATCTGAGCTGGGTCCAGCACCTGAAATAAGAATTGGATCCCCCAATGCCCAGGGCCATTCAACTTCACTTCATGAGTGGATCGGATCCCAACATCGGCTACAAAGTATGCAAACTGCTGGCGTACCTCCCCGTCCAATAACCTGGGTCGCTCAAACAATGTCGTCCAAACAACCGAGACGTTTACTTGAGATCGAAAGCCCATCGCTTTCTTTCCAACGAAAGGCGTCGCTCGATCGGCTCGCTCGATCAAGCGATCCGAGCGAATTCTGGGCCTCCGGGCTGCCTCGACAAACTGCCGCAGAAGCAGCCGCACGTGGGCGCGGTTGCCTCACGTGGGCCAGTCATGGGAGAACACACCACCCACACCACATGGCGCCGCCACAGCTACCACGGGACCACGCTACGGGCACTACGGGCACCACGGGCACCGCGGGCAACACGGCTTCCACGAGCACCACGGGGGGATCACGAGCGCCACGGGAACGGGGCCGCACCACGGGCACCACGGGCCACACCACGGGCACCACGGGCACCACGGGCACAACGGCCACCACACCACAGCCGCTACAGGCAGCACGGGCATCACGGGACCACACCCCGGGGAACACGCCACGCACGCACCACGGGCACCACGAGCACCACAGGGCACCACAGGGCACCACGGGCGCGGCACCACGGTACCACACCAAGGACTGCCACCACGGGCCACGCGCACCACGCACACTACGGGCACCACCACGGGCACCAATCCGAAACCACCCTAAACCAACCCGAAACCAGCCCTACAACCAACCCTAAGCTGACCAAATTAGCCTCAAACTACCCTGAACAAACCAGCCCTAAACCAGCCCTAAAGCAACCCTAAGCTGACCAAACCAGCCCTGAAGCAACCCTAAGCCAACCATAAACCATAACCCTAAACCAACCCTAAACCAGCCTTAAACCAACCCTAAACCAGTCCTAAACCACCCCTAAACCAGCCAACCACAAGCCATAACCCTAAACAACCCTAGCCTAAACCAGCCTTAAACCAACCCCTAAACCAGCCCTAAACCAGCCCTATGCCGGCCGTAAACCAACCCCTAAACCAACCCTTAACCAGCCCTAAGCCAACCCTAAGCCAGCCCTAAACCCTTAGCCAGCCCTAAGCCGCCCTAAACCAACCCCAAACCAACCCTAAACCAGCCCTAAACCAGCCCTACACCAACCCTTAACAAACCCTTAACAAACCCTTAAGCAGCCCTAAACCAACCCTTAACAAACCCTTAAGCAGCCCTAAACCAACTCTAAACCAACCCTAAACCAACCCTGGCCCTAAACAAGCCGGTTTCCAACTCCGCCGATCTTGTTTCCAACTCCGGGCAGGACAGTTTCCAACTCCTGCCCTGGCAGTTTCCGACACACCGGTATCTGACTCCCACCGGTGGTTTCCAACTCCTAGTTTCCCCCCACTTTTGGTGGCTCCAAAAATGGAAGTGGCAAAAGGCAACCATCAAAGCCACCCCCCTAGGTGGAAGGTTAAATTAAAGGGAACCCACCCCAGTTTCTTAATTTAACCCCCCAGAAACCTTCAAAACATACGGACTCCAGAAAAACAGAGATTGAAACGATCGCCACTTTTGGAGGTCCCAACACGGGAAATGGCTCGGAACCAACATGTGAGAACTGGCCAACAACATGGCACCTGGAAGATCAGCTTCCTCTCAAGAAGTGACACTTTGTCAGGTGCCATGGCGCGGGAGGGAGGGTAAAAAAAACAACTGAGGCCATGATTAAGAACTGAACAAAAAAGAAGAAAAACAACAGACGCAGTCAAAACAAAATAACTCCAGAGAAAGAACACGAAAAACTGATCAACAAAAATGGGGCCATGACTAAAAATTAAACGCTGACCCCCCAACAAAACGAAACTAACAAACACAAATGACCAAAAAAAAGAAACAAACTGACCAAACCATGGGGCCAACAAAAAATGAGGCCAACCATGACGAACAAAATGAGGCCATGACTAACCTAGGTCCTCCAGCAAAGAGGTCACAATAAGGGTACCATTTTTTTTCTGTAGTCTATTTTAGTAGGGGGGAACCCCTTCCCCAAAAAGGGGGGTTCCCAACCAAAAAGGAAGGGTGAGAAAGTTGGCACCTGGGGCACCACGTTCAACTCACCCAACTAACACGTTCAACGCACCGAAAGCGTCCGTCGACGTTTTTACCGCCGCTCCGCCGCGCGGCTGTAGAGCTGGGCGTTGAGCACCGGGTCGCTACACCGAACCTCCAGGCCTCGGATGAGTGGCAAGTGAGTCACCATCAAAGCCGATCGGTACACAAATGGTGAACCCAGAGCCATGCTTCAAGAACTAGAAAGGCGGATATCCGCAACTATTTCCGGCCGGCCCCTTACTAACCTTCATCTGCCCAGGTTTTGATTGTGGCTCAAGTCAGCTTCCCTCTGAGCCGAGTCGGTGAGCCCAGTCGGTGGTGAGGGGGAAAAAAACCCCTCGGTTGGCGGTGGAAGGGGAGCAAAAGTTCCCAAACTTTAGCATACTTTAGCTGTTAAGTGGGATTTCAACCACTAAACCACAATTTACGCAAAAATGTGGTTAATGTTTCCCAACAACCATGCAACCTTGTTTTTTACAAGAATTACAAGTTCAAATCCCAGAAACCACGACCCTTGCGCATGCAGAACTAACTCAGACCCTTGATTTACACGTGCAAGCTGACAAAGCTTCCCGTGTCATCCCCTCGCACCCGTTTTCCAGCCGCCGGAAAGCGCTCGCGTTGCCGCGGAGCCAGCTATACGATGCGAAAAGCGCCCCTCTTTTAGAGGAAACCGAGGACACGTACAGTGGACGCACTAAAAATTGAAAGTAAACCAACCACACCCAACCACAAAACCACGGAAACAACGCTGAATTAGCGGGGTTCCTTGTTCTCTTCCTGCAATTTTCAGGCATCCACCCTGCGCCTTTTGCTAGAGACTTACATTGGCCAAAGGCTGCGCCCATCGCGGCAGCCGCATCCGGAAAGCTACATAGTCCTCCAAAGGCAGGAACGGAGCAATGGTTCAATGTAGATTGCACCCCATTTCCCTGCAGAAAACTGGTAAGCTATGCCGGCAGCTGGTGGGAGCCAACATCCTGCCGCTGGAGTTTTCAACAAATGCAACAATCAGCATGGAGTTTCTAAAGGGGGTGGTCCACTCCTTGGCGATCCCCCAAGGCTAACCCCAACAAACTTTAGCGATCTGTGGTGAAATCTATCCAGTCTCCCTAAGTTGGACATGTCTTTCTCCGGGCTTCTACCCAGGTCTCACTTGCTCCTTGGGGACCTTTCAGGATCTCGACCAAAGATGGACCCAAAAGCAAACCAAAAGAAGCAACATAGGGTCAGCTTTGGGCAACCGAGCGGTAGACCATGTGTTGGAACCCGAGTTTTTTTCCAGCTGGGAAAACCGAGCCCGAAACCTTCAAGGGCCAAAGAAAACAACACCGGTCACTCTCATCTGGAGATGGCCCGATGTGCCCTTTCCGAAAGGCCGACTCTGGCAAAAAAGGAGAACATGTCGCGCCCCACTGGCTTAAACAACGCGAAACACAAAAAACAAACGCACACACACACACACACAAACAAGACAACACGACACGACACAACAACATAAAACACACAACAACACACGACTCACGACAAAACAACACGCAAGGACACACATCAAAGACAACAAAACAAATGCAACACAAAAAAAAACAAAAAACAGAACATAGATGACTCCCCAAGAACCGGCATTGCTTGTGGCAATTTGGTAGTTTCCACCCCCTCCTGCCAAACGTAGCGCAGCACCCTGTGCAGGGTGTCCTCGCTCGTTTGTTGTGTCTTTTGTTGTCTACCGGGAGTAGCCCATGGTCCCACATGGCTCCTTCTGGTCGACCCCAAATTGAAAACGCTCGACATTGTGGGCATGGAACGCCTAATCTGCGGGGTTTGACCCTCTTTCCCTTTAAGCCAAGCTGAAACGGGTACAACCAACAAAGCACTGAACAACTTCTCGTTGTCAACTGACGAAACACCAGCAGGACACCAACCATTTCAGCTCCAAGGATGGCCCATCGTTTCCCTCAGGCCATGGATCGATTGAAAAAGGCTTAAACCCAAGCAACCGGCTACATGGACACCTCGTCATTTCCTCGGTTCGCTTTTCAGACATTGGACGGCCGGTTCCCCGACTCAAAGCAGCCAGCAGCCAGACCCCAAGAAATGCTCCCCTACAAGAGCCCCTTGAACATTTGGCACGGAGAATTTCGAGAAAAAAAAGTGATCATAGCAAACTCTGCGCAATGGCCCTGCTGGTTCCCGGCCTCGCCAGAAAATATGAAAACACTCTTTGCCTCCTGAATGGTGAGCCCAGGTGGTATCCCCGACCCCTAAGCTTGCAGCTGTTGTGGGGGAACAGCTGTGTAGCTAGCCCTTGGTTACTCCCTGTGCTGGTGCTAATATTCAAACAAACCACCGTTTCAAAAACCAAAAGTTGAAAACGGCCTGGGGGGCTACCTACTACGTTTTATGACTTCGGGAAAATAATGAGAAGCCTGAATTTGTCGGTTTCGCAACTTCTTGCTTCTATGGCTTTGTGCCGTGTTGGCGCATTCCCAGGCGGTTCAGCACAGAGGTAGAGACCGATTGGCGAAAAGCTTATTTCCCGGTGAAAGCAAAGGGCATTGTCCACCAATTGTCTAATACAGGGGGCTAAATAATTGCATGTTTTATACCCTCACACTATCTATTCCAATTCCTCGGCCTCTGCTTTTTTTGGACCATTGCATCTCGGTTGCTTTCTGCTCCCCTGCTAAAAGTTTAACTTTTAGTGGTTTAATGGAACACCCATTAGTTGGCAAGAAGTTCAAGTCCTAACATCCAAGCAACATTCTTTCGCCGGCTTGGCATAAACGGCAGCAAGATTGCCATGATCAGAGTTAGGCCCAGTTACAGAATGTATATTGTTTGCTCACGTTGAGTCACTGGTGAACTGTAAAATGTATCTCACTTCCTGAGTTGATGGGGCAAACAAAGTTTGAACTTTTTATTTACCACTAAAATGGTCTTCCCAAAAAGTTTGAGATCCTAAGCCTACCCCAGTCGCAAAGGCGTTTCTCCTTCTTCCGGTAGAAGGTCCGCAGGGCGGCCGTGGCGCGGTCCTGCTGGCCTCAGGTCGCCGGGCTGTCGCACTGTCTTGGGCCGGGGGGGGAGGGGAGGGGAGGGGAGGGGAGGGGAGGGTAAGGGAGCACCTTGATTCATCAAAGAAACGGATATATGCGGTGGAGGTGCTTTGAAACAGAAACCTGGCAGTGCATTCTTTAAGGGATGCTGCAAAAAACGCGAATGGAATTCAGAGTTCGGGCATCCGACATGCCCCAAAATGAGGCAACAAGTGCGGGAAACCCAAGGAACAAGTGCCACCGCCCCCCTCCTACGACTTAACGTGGAAGCCAAGAAACAAACCATCCTTCTTAGAGGAAACTCCTTGGGCTCCGTGTCCAAGGGTCCTTTTTGTGGCTTTCTGAACGGACGCCAAAAGGAACAAAAGCCATTTTGCGGGGCCCCTCGGTCGTCCAAAGGACCCAATAAAGTTGCAATAACAAGCTTAACCAATTGGCCACCGTTACTACGGAAGACACAAGGTCAGGTCGATTCGCTTTAGGCAAGTGAGTTGGCCACATTGCGACAAACCCAGGTTCTCGTTTTAACCAAAGGAGAGGGAGAAAACTTGCTGGTGCTCGGTAGGAAAGGGAATGAATCCCGGGTACCCTTCAAGGAAACTCGGGGTCAGCCCCCGTTTCTCCTGCCCTTGGTTGCTGTTGACCCCCCTGCAAAAAGTTGTTTTTTTTTGTTTTTTTCTTGTGTGTGCGTGTTTGTTTATTTTATATATCTCTATATATATATATATATATATTGGGGGGGTGTAGTAGAAAACACCTTTATTTCCCAAAACGTTAAAGTCTAAAGGTCCATCCCAACAGCAGTCAAGTTCCCTGCAAAGCCTCGCGCCAGCAAGAAAAATATGTCCTTTTTGGAAAATAGATGGGTCTCCCTGGTAGATGAGTGAACCACCAGCGAAACCAGGGCCTTCTATTTTTAGCAAAACAACGGAAAAAAAAGGACCCCTATGCAAGAAAAGCAAAACGACGGGCGGCCCTCCCGGTAGATGTTGCTGTGATCCGCGTCCACCTCCGTAGAGAAGCCCCGCTTGGGGAAGAACTCGTCCGCCAGCTGGACCTCAAGAAATGGGTTCCAAGTGGACTAGGTGTGCCCGTTTCGTGGCTGGTGCGAGAAGTAGGGAGGCTGAGGGCATGAACCGGGGATTCCCTTTAAGCGGCTTTTTTGGGTCGTTCTGTTCTTGAAACTTGCTGGTGCGAGAGATGCAGGGATGAGAAGTGGAATGACCCCGACATAAACAGTCCAACTGGTGGTTTCCTTTCAGTGAATCTGCAGCTCCATTCCCTCATTCAAGCTTTGGGACAATAGATACCCTTGGATGTTCAGCCAAGTTGGTGAGCAATTAGCCACCTGGGTTTTAACCCACTAAGAACGGGGGTTAACTCCACAAGTTCACAGGAGGCATCACGCTGAAAAGGGTATCTGTAAGGCAGGGTGGGAATGTGTCCGCCCCTGTAGTGTTGTAGGCACTTGTAGTGAGCCCCCCTTTTGAACCATCGCAGGGACGGAACTTTTCCTACACTTGTAAAGGAACAGACTACCCCCCCTCCCCAAAGCAAAAGGTTATATATATAGATCTCTCTATATATGCACGGACAACAAACTGGGCACCCAAAACCCTCCCCTCGAAAGAAAAACACACAACACACATGTTCACGTCCAACCTCCCACCCCACCCCACCCAATCCCTGCGCATCACCTAAAAGACCTGGACCAAGGCGCGGCACTGCGCCACGAGAAGCCGAAGACGCCGTGCAGCATCTCGCGGACCTCAGGGGATGCAAACCCCCAAGAGGATGCTTTTCCGACTCCTTTGCCCGTTAGTGACACAACAATAGGAGGTGATCACCTTGTGCAAAATTGACTAAACATGCTAGGTCCTCCAGTAGAGAGGATAGAATAAGTTGGTACCAACATTTGTTCTGTCTATTTTAGTAACCCCAAAAAAAGGATAGAGAAGGGCACTACTGAGGGGACCTAGTTTCGGGCATCCACCCTGCCGGGAATGGATACGCCAAGCAGCATGCAAGACTTTTGCGATATATGGACTTCCATTTGCTGTTTCGCCCGGAAAAAACACGGTCAATATGTCCAGTAAAGACATGTTCCCGTGAAACCAACGAGGGGAAATAACACATATTCATTTCAGCAAGTGCGCTTTGAGGGCATCCACCGCACCAGGAATTGATACGCAAACAGCATGCGAGAAATTTCGCGGGGAAGAAAAGACCGAAGCTCATCCGGCCACGTGGATGTTAGCCCACTTACAAGTCCCCCGATCCATGGAGTTCACCTGGCGAATCGAACTTCCGAGTGGGATACTGGGACCCGAGCCCCCCCCCGCCGCGCGAATGCCGACGCATGCGCTCAGCGGACGAGTCCCTAAGGCCTGGCTGAATCCTTATCTTGGTCAACGTTCAGAACCCAAGTTCACCCCCAATTTGGAAGTACACCGAAGGTTCTGAAGCTATTTCGGGGCCCTTGGGTTCCTGCTGACCGAACTGAAATTAGTGGAGTCCAAACTGGACACCCATGAGTTCAAGAAACGGACCTATGCAGATCTCCAGACGTTCGCCACTAAACTTGGTTGCTGTCGACCCCCCTGCAAAAAGTTTAACTTTTTGGGGGTTTAGTAGAAAAGAAAATGGTCCAATCCCCAAAAGCGTTTGCAGTCCGAGACGGAACTCAGGAAGTGAGACACTCAGCCTTTGAGTCATTCCACACACCAAGCCATTCTTCATAACCCTTGGCATGGCTTGGCAAACAACTGTTTGTCTTCTGCAACCCCCGAACCTGAAAACGAAACAAAACAAACCACAAGAACAAAAAAACAAAAAGCAAGTAGAATCCCCACACCAAAAACAACTAAATGAAAAAAACAGACAACACTCACACACAACAAAATAATAAGAATAATAATAATAATACTAAAAATAGTAATCAAAATACTAATCATAATAATAATAGAACAAGAACATGATCCCAGAACAGCTCGAAGCCTTTGCTCAACTCCCACCCAGCCACAGCCATCCCCATCCCCAGCCACCCTCATCCATCCGAGACGCCTGGAAGTTCACCGCGGCCTTGTCCGCCGTCAGGAGCCCCACGAAGTCCAGGCGCTGCCACCAGAAGCTGCACCCAAACCTCGGCGTCTTTTGGCTGGGCCGGAAGGGGCCGCAAATGTTGTCCAACAGCTCTCTTCGTGCCCTGGACCCCTTAGAATCAGCAACTGTACCCAAAAAAGAACGCTTTTTTGGGGGGGCCATGGCTACATCACTGTTGCTTTTGAGGGATGGGTTTTCGTTCAATAGGGTCATGGTAGCTAATTCTCACCAACAAAGGCTAGTTGGGGAGTGGGTCAAAAATAGGTACCCAAAGTGAAACCCCTGGTGGTTTGATTTTGACCCATACCCATTTAGCAGCCAGATTACATCTCTTCCAGAAAACGACAGGGAACTATGACACACACAAACATCCACCGCCGCCCCGAATCTGCTTAAGACCAATGTATTGTCGGCAGTGCCCGTTTCTCATGGTGCGTTTTTCGGGTGACTTTTCTTTCTCAGGCGGCCCGGTTCTTTGACAAACTGAAACCATCTGCGGGTGCCCCACAAGCTTACGCAGCACATGCAACCTATTCTTCTCATTTGTGAATCAAGACGGGGTTTCGCAGAAGCGTAGCTAGATCCCATCCAGGACGCGCGCAACTTGCCTTCTACTTGGTTTCATGAAGGCCTGGATGACCTTGCTGGTAGACTCAGTGCTTAGCGACCCAGAAATAGAATGTGATCACATGTGATCATCTTTTCTTGGTTGCTGTTGACCCCCCTGCAAAAAGTTTAACTTTTTGGGGGTTTAGTGGAAAACACCTTTGTTTCCCAAAAAGTTAAAGTCTAAAGATCCAACCCAATAGCAGCCAAGTTTTGGGGCCATGATGAAAAAATATCCAAAATTGGAAAACCACGAGGGTCAGATCCGGCTATTGTTTGAGCAAGTGAATAGAAGTCAGTGGGTTTCGGGCTGTGACTCATCTCCACCCGCAAGAAGATCCCGGTGGCTTCACTCTGGAAACCCAAGTCAACTTGGTGGAAAGGTCTGTTGTCGACCCCGGATCTAAGCAGAACCCGTCCATCTTTTAATAGGGGGAGGGGGGGCCCTGCCAAAGTAGTCTGATTCCCCACGAAACCCAGCGACACCCCTCTATCCTCCAATAAACTGGGGTTGACTAATCTGGGGTCAACATTGCACAGGAACGTAGCGAAACGGGAGGCCGAGGCGCTCGATGTAGACGGCCTGCAAGATCCAGTGATCATCCTCCAGCCTAAGGCACAGGTGTGGATGCGCTTTTTTAGGATTTCACCCGGTCTTTCCTGTTGGTCCTTTTTACAGCTCCTTTAATATCCTACAGGGGTGTGGATCCACAAAAGCCACATCCAAACCGTTTTCTGGTTCCTGGGGATTTGTTTGGCGTTCGGTCAAGTGCAAAGCAATTAAGCGGGGTTGGAACCCACTTGTGAGCCCCACACAGGCCAACAGGTGCAGGCCTAGGTTCCTGACCACCAACTCAGCAACGAGCGCAGTGCAGCTTAGCCCAGCAAGAGTGTCAGCTTCTTGGGCCTCGTCCGAAACAATTAAACCTGGACGCAAAAGCCGCGCTTCCATTTGCGTTTTCGCCCCCTGGAAAAAAACAAGAATAGGTCCAGTAGTGAAATGGATTCCCTTTAAAACCAACAGGGGAAAATAAATATTAAAAAGAAAGAAAGAAAAAAAACGAGAAAAACACACACACACACACACACACAAAACAAAAAAAAAAAAAAACATCCTTTCAGCCAATGGAAGCGCGAAAGAAGGAAGGCCAAGCCGCATTCCCAGCGTTGGAACGGGCTGCGCCACGAAGAAGTCGAAGGCCCGGACCTTCTCGGGCAATCCGCTCCTGTCGGTGACGTTCTCCCAACCTCGGCTCGACTCGGCCGGGTGCCTGGGGTATGCCCGGGTCCCAAAAGGCCTGGTGGTGGTGGTGGTGGTGGTGGTGGTGGTGGTGGTGGTGGTAGTGGTGGTGGTTTTGGGATATGCCCGGCTTTTTCGGTGGCCTGGTGGCCCTGGAAGAAAACTGGTTTTGAACCCCTTCTCCCAGCCTTTTGGAGCTTGGAACGCGCGAAAAGACACCAAGACACCTGGAAGAAACTGGTTCAACCCGTTTTTAATAGGCTGGTATTCTTTTTTGGGGGGGGAACTTGTGTGTTATTCTCCGCATAGCAATGTAGCTAGCGAAATGACATGCCCTTTACATGCCTTGTGGGGAAATTAATTCCTTCTCCGAGCGCTTGGAACTTGGAAGCGCGGAAAGACCAAGACATGGCCGTGGGTCAACACGCATGGGATCCCATTTTGGTTGGTAGGTCCTGGTAGGTGAAGTCATCACCCATGTTGCTCGGGTTTTTAGTGGTTGGATTGGGATGTTCACTGGAATTACGGGGTTTTGACCCATGGCCACATGGGCGCCACGACCCCTAAAGGAAACCGCTGCTCAAAGTGAAGGGGATGGATATCTCAAGCGAACATTAGGCTAAGAAAAATGGACTGGACCCAGGCTGCTTTCAGGTTTTTGTGCGTGGCATACTTTCGGCTGCTTTCAGCGGGGAGCTCAAAGTCACACCATTTCCAAGTAAGAAGCCTCTAGTAAGTTCTTGCCAAATGCCCAAACATACATTTTTTGTGTGTTGGCCTTGAACTCGGAGAGCTTGTTGATTCTTAGGCAAGGTACTTTGTGGATGGAACAAAATCCAGGCTGATCGATGCACCAGTTGGATTTGGTGGCTTATCACTTTGTTCATCAGCGCTTCATCCATCATAACTGGCGCCCAAAATGGCCGCGCTCAATCTTCTAGGGGTACCTTCCCCATTCTTTCCAGGCATCCTTCTTTCTAAAAAACCGCCCCCCAAAACCCTGAAAAAACAGATCCGGTGTTTAAAAAGAACGATGGTCGAAAAGGGCCGTGGCGCCTCTTCTGTGGTCCTCCCTGCAGTGGGTGGACAGCTTGAGGCACCTGCCCAGTGCATTTCCAGCGGAGAAAAAGAAAAAAGGGCAACCATTTCCAAACTTCCATGGGAGAAATGGAGAAAAAGGGTTGGTTGGCTGGATTTCCAGGGGAACAAAGGAATCGGAATCCTCGATTTTTGGGTGGTTTGTTGAGTTTAAAGTTAAAGGGAACCCTTCCCCCCCAAAAAAAGAAGAAGGGGCACCACGGGGCAACTGAGGCACTTGTCCAAAAAGGCGGACAGGAAGCGCTCCAGGGGATCGCGCACGAAAACCACGAACTTCCACCGCGGATCTTTCCAAAAGTCGTAGTGCAGCGAGTAATGCACCTCGAAACGACACGGAAACGGCTCGCGTATGGGCGTGAATTGTTGTTTTTGGGGACCCCAACCCCGCTCCAAAAAATTGGTGGTTTTCTTTTTGGCTTCCCTTTTAAACCTACCAAACAGGGGAAGCCTGCAAAAAAAGAGCCACACCCATATTGCAAGCCGCCCCGGAAATCGAAGGTCCTAAGGTTAACCAGGAGAAATTGAACGACTGACCCCACAACGGCGGTCTTCGCCCCCTTTAATAACAAGGAGAACCTGATTCGTAATGACAAGAGGGGCTATGCACCCCTGGTTTTGCTACGGCCCGACATCTGCTTGTTGTGGATCTGCCCTACTTGTAGTGGTTCCATGTTAGTTTGTTAGCATGCAGGGGGAAGACACCCCGGGAAAGAAAACAACCACGCACATGCATGTTCTTACCCCCTACTCAAAATACCCGTTTTTTTCAGGGTATTTTTGGGAAAACCTGGTTTTCCATGGTAAAAACCTCCTTTTTTAGTAGAGGGTCGACATGATACCCTGAAAAAAGTTGGGTTTTGGAGTAGGGATTAGAGCTTGATTTCAACAGGGGAGCCCCCAACAAAACCCAACAAAGGACCGCCTGGCCCCGTTTTTGCAGCAGCCAGCCTTCCGCTCGTCGTACCGCGACGCCGCATGGGAGAGGTCATCCAGGGTCTTGTTCAACCCGTAAATCCGATGCATCATGAAGAAAAACTGCGTCAAACCCACCTGGTCAGAAAACGGCAAATGTCCACCCCCCCCGCGGTGGCCCTGGCAAATGAAGGTACCTTTCGCGGTTTTGAAGAGGAAACCAAACCACAGGGAAAACCACCATTTTGGGGCTCCCGTAACAAAAAGCCACACCAATTTCAATAAATGAAAAAAAGAAGTCTCGCAGCCTATAAGGGTGACCGCCGAAACGAAACAGGGGATCCAAGGTGCACAGAGATGTACCAAGTCACCCTTACTACAGATCTCCGATCGGAAACCGAAAACGATGGCTCTGAAGCCAATCTGAGAGACGGGACTCGGCGAGTTGCCCTTTACAAGGGGCCTTTCAAGAGGACGGTCGTCTTCCAAAATATTGAAGGGACATATATGTGGTACTTCAGGACCGAATTTCCTCATGATAGTACGCTACTCGATTTTGTTTGGCCTCTCATATTCACCACAAAACTCCAAAGCAGAGAATAATAATACTTTTTTTTAACCTTCCGCCCCCCCCCCCCCCTTGTTGCCTTGGGGATCGCACAGAGCGCCACCCGGTGGCGAGAGCTAGCGTGCAGGCGCGTGATGTAGAGGCCCCAGTGGAACCTTTAGAATGCGCGCGCGCAGCCGGCGGGTAACTGGGGCGAAATCCACTTAGGCAACACCAAAGACACCCCGGAAGGATGATTTCCCCTGTAAATACCAACCAACAAGCTGGGCTGCCCTCAGATCCCCTGCTAAAAGTTTAACTTTGAGTGGGCTGCCCTCAGATCCCCTGCTAAGAGTTTAACTTTGAGTGGGTTAAATGGAAACTACCACTAAACGCTAAAAAGCTAAAAGGCTAAGGAAACGGATGGCTGGGAGCCACCAAGCAATGGTTCCCTTGTTTTGCAAATGGCGCAGGATTTCGTCCATCCGCTGCGGTTCAAGAGCATTTTCAGGTGGGCTTCGGGGTATGGATGCTTAAGCTTCTGAGGCAGTATCTAGCCCTACAGGTGGTATATATTATGATATATGACCTCCGTGTCTCGAAAACCCACACCTCAAAAGCAACAGTGATGTAGCCATGGGAAAAAATGGTGTTTTTTTTGGTACGAGGCCCCCTCCAAGAACTAGGAACTAGGAACTCTGGGCATCACACTCTACCAGAAAGCTCCTCCTCGTCCCGAACACCTCGGGCCGTTTCCCTCTGCAGGGGTTCAAATCCCCAACTCACCAACCAAAAGCCACCAACTAGGGCTTCACAACCCTTGATATGGGTAGCAAAAAACACAACAACTCTTTCGCAGCCCCGCAGCAAAACATAACAGAACCCAAACACAACTTGCCCCAAGAACGGCGAAACGGATTTCGGGGGGGAGGGGTCCTGAGATCTGAGGCTTTTTCGCCCCCAGTGGCCGGCCTTATGACATGCCTCGGGGTGTCTTCTTGCATTCAAACCATGACCAGTACTGGGGGGGGTTCATACCTGGATCTTCCAAAGTCTGCATTTGTCATGCCTTTGTGGCGTTTTCAGCAAACGCCGGGAAACATGCACACCTGAAGATTCAGGTAGAACCATGGTCTTTACCTAAAGCGTGTCATCCAAATTGGATCCCAAGGCCATTCTTTGGGGGCAAGCCCCCCCGCCCGGTCCATGAGCAAAGAGTCAGTCCGCTGACTTTGTCATCAGTGAGTCCCTCGTTTGACACCCCAAGAACGTACCGCGAACACTTGACCGAGCCTCAAGTGAGCCACAGCCAAAGTCTGGCACCAAAAAATTGTCTACCCCAAAATATGCAACTAGGAAAACACAAAAGGGCAATGTATGGTCGGGATAGCTCCTTACCAACCTACACACACCGTTTCGCGTGTTTCGATCGTAGCCCGTCAGTACCCCTCAGACTAACATGGAAGCTCCCAGAAGGCCGTAACTCACTTCCGATCGAGTGGATCGGCCAGGAAAAGTCCGAACGTTTCTTTTACCCCTAGCACCCCCGCTCAGACTAACATGGAAGCTCCCAGATTGGCCAGAAAAAGTCCGAACGTTTCTTTTAGCATGGTCTGGCCGAAAAAAGTTGAGCAAGTCCAGGAGCTCGGGAAGTGAGGCAAATGGAACTTCAAGTCTTCCCAGTTCTGACTTCCACGGCCCTGTCTAGGTCCTCCAGATTTGAGAGGTTAGAGTAAGGGTGCCAACTTTTTTTCTGCAGTCTATTTGGGTGGGGGAACCCAAAAAACCCCAAAAGAGGAACGGTAAAAGTTGGCACCTTGGGGGGCCTAGATGTGGGGAAAGTGTCGGCGTCGCAAGCTGACCCGACGAGCTGCGCCATGTAGAAGGCCGTGGGCAGGGCCATGCGGAAGGCGGTGCGCGGGGGGCGAGCGGGCCAGGCGGCCGGCCAAAGGTACCAGGCCGGCGCCTGGCTGAGGGGTTGGCTCAAGCCAGTCGTCCATTTGCTTTCTTAGGCCAAAAATGGAAAATGGAAAACATGTGGCCGGTCGTGAAATCGGTTCCCTTTAGAACCAACAGGGGAAAATAACACCTGTTCTTAAGCAAATTGAAGTAGTCCTCACTTCCGTTTATTGATAGGGGGGTGTCCCTGGGATTCAGACCACTTTTGGAAGGGAACACCCCGATTTTGCTATAAGCTTGGGTTGATTAATCTGGGGTCAACAGGATTCGCTTCCTAAGTTGATGGGCCAAACAAAGTCTGAACTTGTTGTATGCCACGACAATGGTCCAAACCCAAAAAGTGACTAAAGTCCAGAAACTCAGGGAGTCAGAGTATCTGCTGCCCTCCAAAAAGAGTGGTTTGGAGCCTGCTGAACATATCAACCGCGGGCGCGTGAGAACGTCAACGCTGGTTCCATGTCAGCGGGGCTTCAGTCAGAGGCCGAGTTGTTCAACGGTATCCTCTACCTTCGTTGGGTGTCCCACAACTTACTATGAGGTAACCCTTAGTTGTTGGTTTGGATTGGCGGCTTGGGGATTTGAACCAATGGCTTTGTGGAGGGTAAATGGGAAACCAGTGGAATCTACTGAGCAGCTGCGATACATACAGTGGATGGACAAAATCCTGCACCAGTTGGGAAAAATGATATATTGGAGAATGGTCGAAATCGCTCGTTTGACTCCCGCATCAGTGAGCTCTCTTTGATTTGCCCAGGTACAATCAGCCTTTGACTAGCTCTCAGCTTCCCTCTGATACCCCAATTGGAGCAAGTAAGGGTCAAAGGTTCTGTGAGTTCTGTCACGTATCAGCCAGCCCCAAATCCATTGGTGGCAGAAGGCGAGCTGACCTCCAAGCCAATTCTGGGAAACCATCTCCGGGAAATTCTCCAGACAGCTCGCCAAGCACCCGAAACAAACTCAAAGAAACTTATTTTTCCGCAAGCTGGGTTTCTTGGACCACCCTGCAAAGTCCCATACCTCCAAAAAGCAAAGCAAAAAAAGAAAAGAACGAAAACAAACGGGGGAAAAAAAGGATACTCCGAGTGAAGGACCTTGACTTTCGCCCGCCGACTCCCCCGGACTCCGCCTCCAAAGGCCGGGTCTCCAACAGCCGCTGCAGGCTGTAGCCGGCCTCCGCCTCGGAAGGGCCCAGGCGCAGCCGCACCTCAGCCGAAACATCCAGGTGTCCCTTTGATCCAGGGACTTGGATGGGTGGGGGGGCGTGGGGGGGTTGGAGGTGTGGGTGAGGTGGGAGGGGCGGTTGGGGTGGCCGTTGGGGTGGGGGGTGGGGTTGGGGGTGGGGTTGGAGGTGTGGGGTGCCTAAGCAAAAAGCAAGTCATCCCTACCTTCAGTTTTTTCCAACAGTCCATTACCCTCCGTGCCTTGAGGCAGCTAAGCATGTCTTTCATAGTGGCTCGGGGGTATACTCAAAAGGTAGGGCTCTTAGAAGCGCTTAAAAGGGGGAGTCCGAGAGCCAGAAATGGAGATCTCCAGGGTTGCAATCCTCCCCGCCCCAATTCCGTGTTGAAAGGGGTGGGGATTGCAAAACCAACTGGTGTCCGTTGAACCCCTGAAATGGAAGCCACTGAAGAACAAAAAACACACACAAAAAACGCAAAGCCAGTGCTTCCAGTTGCCACTGGCCAGGGCCAGGGGAACCATCATGTAAAATGTAGAGTAAGGAGCCCTTGCTACCTTCAAACTGGAAGGACTGGGATGTTGGTTTTCTTGAGCCCTTCAACCCACTCACTTTGAGTGGGGTATCAAGGACCTGCTTTTCAGAACTGAAGGATCGGAAAACCTATCCATGCCTCCTTGGGTTGACCCTTGCTCTCACTTCCGACCGAGTACATTGGCAAACAAAAAGTCGCCAAACTTTCTATTTAGCACCAAAATGGTCAAAGCCCAAAAAAGTACTCAACTAGCCCAAGTAAGTCCAGTTAAACTCAAGGAGCGAGTTGTGAACCCAAGCTTTTTTTAGCCGGCGCCGCTGAAGAACTGGCTTGGGAACCCAACTCACCTGAAGGTGCTCCCCCCGTGCCAAGCAATTAAAACAATCAGTATATCTATCACCATATGAAACATGTACAATATTGTACCTAGTTTGTGCATGGTTGCTTGGTGCTGAGGGGAGGCTCGCTTGTTTGTCTAGATCAAGCTTCTCTATGCTGTTTCGAGAAAAAAAGAGAGCTGCGTGCACGAAAAGCGCTAGGGCTAGCATCACCTGAACAACTCTTCCCAACTTCCATATGCTTAAGCCCCTGGAAAACAATACATGTCCAATAGTGATGGATTCCCACAAGTTTACACTTGTTTCTCTTTCGTGGCTGCTTACCCATTGCGTACGCTGCGCGTTGCGGAGAACTGGCCAAATTCACAGACTTGCGTTGCGTGATGTCCCTGTTTCCCCTCGAAATGCGCTCGCATTTCTGAAAACCAACCTGCAGCCAAACCGGTGGAAAGCCAGAAAACTTCCCTTCCAGGTAGAAAATGGTGATCACAGGAGTTCTCCACCTTGACACAAGTACCCTCTTTGCTTGCACTGGTTTAGCTTGGTATTATTCCATTTGCTTAAGAATATGTTGTATTCTCCCCTGGTAGGGCTTGCCAAGAAGGAAGATCAAATTCAGAAGGGCCTGTTAATTTTACAGGGTGGATACACCCTTCAGGTTGCCACACATTTCCGCGCTCGATGGTTGGTACAGTTAGCCTGGGAAGTAGTGGCAAATAGTTGCCCGACAAGGGCAAACATTCTAGGTGTCAAGTAGGGGGTCTGGCAAAGTTGCACAAACAACCAACCTCCCTCTGAGTCAAAATCAAAACTCTGTATCTTTAAATGGTCTACCCAGAACCATGTAAAGAATTAAGAAGGCGGATCTCCGCAGCTATTTATGGTTGGGATTCTCTTACTAACCTTCATTTACCCGAATCGGCTAATTCCTCTATCCTCGTTGTCTCGAAAAACCTTCAGCCGGTGGCGTTTCTTAGCAAGTCCTCCCCCTTCCACACCGCTGCCCCTTGCAAGTTCACATACCCCAAGAAAAAGCTGGTTGTTTTCATCCCCCCTCCAATTTAATAGCTTGATTTGTAGGGGTTGATTGTAGGGGTTGACTTGTAGGGGTTTAGGGAACTAGGTTGGTTTGTAGGGACCCGTTCGACCCACTTGGGTTCGGGGAGGTCCCATGGCCTTCCCCGAACCGCGCCTTGGCGAGCAGCGGGACCTGGGGCCCATGGCTTAAGCCCAGCCGACGCCTGAGTGAGGCATCGAAGTTTTCGGCCCCCCTTCCGCGCACCTTTTTTCCACCCCCCTAGTCGTAGCACAGGTTTATGAAGAAAAAGAACTGGGGTCAAGAATGCTATGTCCTTAAACCGGGGTCAACATTACACGTTGCTATGTCCTTAAACCGGGGTCAACATTGCTGAAGGGTCATATCCTCCCTCCCTTAAAATGGCAACAGACAGGGGATCCATGGTTGATTTTGAGCGCGGGGGTGTCCGTCGGATTCATGACCACTTTTGGGGCCCCCCGGCCCCCTTATTAATAGGAACGGGTGTATGAAACCGGGGTCAACATTGCTGACGGGTCATATCCTCCCTCCCACCTAACGTGGCACCTGACAGGGGGTCCCTTCCAGAGGAACCTGATCTTCCAGGTTGCCTCCCACAGACGCTAGGCTTGGGGGAGCAAGGATACCCAAAATCCATTCTCCCTCCAGGAACCCTCTGTTCTACCTAAAGAATCGACATGTCTGAATCAGTTTACCAGGTTTTCACAACCCATCGGGTCTTTTTTAATGTGCTGGAAAACAAACGATCTTAAACACAAAAAAGGACCCCGTGGCAAGAGTGACGTAATTTCTTGCAAAGGCCACACCCAAACGGGGTCATAACAAAAACGGAGCAAAAACAAACACACAACACGCAAGTCCCGCCCTTGGCGTGTGACCAAACTTTGCTTAACAGCCAACTCCCCCGTACAAGAACCAGGGATTCAAATCCAAATCCAAACCACCGGTCACCCAACCACCAGCAACTACCTACCTTTGGCACCATCAACCAATGGCACCAGGCTGAGTACATTCCTAAGACCTATGGCACCTATAGCACCTAAGACCGGGCACATTCCCTACCCATCCCTTGTGCTTTCCTTTAAGGGAACCCCCCATTTCACCTTCCCTACCGATTTCAAGCGCAGCCAACTTCCAGCCAACCCCCGCCCCCAAGAATCCTTAACCATCCAACCGGTGGTTTCCCTCTTTCGGGGGCTAACGTACCGTCAACCACTTCCAGCCACCCAACCCCCAGCCCCAGGTCCCCCCCCCCGTCGCCCCCATCGCTCGCTCCCCGTCGCCGAGGCGCAGCACTTGGCGCCAGCCCAAGGGCCGCTCCGCGGCCCTGGGGCACCAGGAAGGCACGCAGAGGCCCAGCACCTCAAATCCGAAGCTCAGTTGTTCAGTGACCCCGGGAAAAAAAGGGGAACCCTTGTTGGGGAAGACCATTTTTAGTGGGGCCGCCACCCCAAAACAAAAAGAGGAAAAAGGGTGCCACTGAACAACTGAGAAAGTCACGAAAACCGACTCGCTTGGCTCATTGGGGCCGTGTGGCGGGTGCTTCATGTCGTCCAGGCTGCTGGCTTTCGTTTGCATAATATCTGGCAACTTGCTAAACCTTACATTGTCGACCGACGCTTTCTATTTTGTAGGGTGTGCTTGCTTCTTGGCTTTCATGCTGTTTACGCTTCTTGTCCCTTAAGTGCCGACCGTGGTAAGGCAACGGGAAAAGCGACAACATTTTGGGGGTTCCCAAATGATCAAGCATGCTTAATTCAGTTGCCCCTGAGACAACCGGAAACAAGGTGTGATAACCTATTGGGGCCATAAAAATAAACCAATGATGGATAGCCCCCCCTCCCCTTCTCACTTCCGATCGAGTGAACTGGGCAAAAAAGTAACCCGGAACTTGATATGTCCCACTAAAATGGTCCAAACCCAAAAAGTGACTAAAATCAACATGAACCCAGGGAGTCCCTGCCTTAGCCCCTTCGGGTTCTTAAGAAAACCTGCAGTGTTCCTTTAGAAAACACGTCACATGCATTGGGCTTGTTGCTAGCACACCAAAAAACACAATGCGGCTTTCGTTGTTCAAACAAAAATCACAACCAACCCAATGGTGTTTTGTCTTCTTCTTTTGCTGAAAAACCAAGTCAACAGCCCGTACCCCCCGCCCCCCCCAGTGAACATCACACTCCCAACTAAAGTAAGGCCTAAAATGCGTGGTGCGCCTACCCCAAAATGGGATCCCATGGGTTTTGACCCACACCATTTCTCGGTTGCTTTCTGCTCCCCTGCTAAAAGTTTAACGTTTAGTGGTTTAGTGGAAAACCCATTAGTTGGCAAAAAGTTAAAGTCCTAACATCCCTGGGCAAAACGCACCAAAGATTTGGTGTGGTGTCCAAGTTCTGCTCCCCAGACAACACCCTCCGCCCCTCCGCCTGCAGCTGCCGCCACTCTTCCGCGGAGACACGCCGTGCCACCGCCGCGGCCAGCGCTTCCTGCGACGCGAGGAGTGTCTCGGCGGCCGGAGGTGGGGATCTGTGGATGGAATGCATGAACCAAAAGATGAGAAAATATGTTTAGTGATGGATTCCCTCTAAAACCAAAGGGGACAATAGAACATCGAAGTCTCCATGACCCCTAGAAAAAGGGGTGGTAACCCGGGTAATGACCCCATTTCTTAAGGGTCATGGAGACTCCAGGAACTCAGAAATGGCGCTGCAAGACGCACATCCGTGGCTCGTCCTTTTGAGGGATCTCCAAAATCATGGTTTTCCTTGTGGTTCCTCCCTTAAAACCCACCGTTTAAACAGGGGGGAGGGACACACCCATGTAAAGGTCGGTCAAAAGGCCATCTACAGTGAAACCCATCTATTTTCCCACTAAAGGTCACATACTGTGGATGGTTGCGAAATCCAGAAATCGCACCGCTTGGAATTAAGGGGAAACCATTCAGGGTTGGTATTTACAGGTGAATCAAATCATTCCATGGTTTCTTAAGTGGTGAGTATCGTCCATCCACAGTATGTCAACGTACTCGGTTGCTTATTTGGATGTTTGATTCGCCAACTTCGTAAGTGGCTACCCACCTGAGCTATGACCCACTGTGATTAGCCATGGTTTATTACATCACCAGGGATGTCGCGGTAGTGACTGACCTGTGGTGTTTGGCTCAAGTTTTGGGTTCCGTCGCGCCTCGAATGGGCGTCGCCGAACCCCTGCGTCGACCGACGGCATCTCGGGGGAGAAAGAGACCTCGGGCCGCCGCCAGGTTGGTAGGGACCAGTCGTGCGGCCTGTTGTCGACCAAGGTTGCGGGTTAACCCTTTTCTTGTTTGGTTTGTTTTCCTTTTGGTTGTTGTTCTCTGGTGTGTGGGAAACCCTGATCTTTGGGACCGGGGATTGGTTTGCTTTTGGGGAACCTTTCTTTTGTGGCTTGTTTACCCCAACTTACCCATTGCCTGGGCACAGGCTCGTGCCCGAATCACAGGTTATCAGCCGTAGGACTTTCCTACGCGCTTGAGACCATCAACTACAAGCTCTATGTCGACCCCACGATCTCGCAGGAGTGTCGTGGATGAGGAGGCCATCCTAGGTGGCCTCCGCTCAGGTGAGGACCTGCCGGACTATGACTACTACACCCAGGAGCCGTGGCGGGTACGCCGACGATGGAGACGATCGTATTTTCCGCCAGGCCACTGATGACGAGCAGACACGAAGGGTTTACTCCGGTAGGAGTGGCTCTGAATCAGGTCATAGACGTGGACGTTTTGACTTCATCAGCATGGCGATGGACATGGCCCGCCCTCATTCGGATGACCCGGAGGCCATGCCGATTCGACCTCCGAGATCTCTTGTTCCAGGTGAGTCGCAGGTCTCGGATGAGTTTGAGAATAGGCCGCAGGGACCAGGGACTATGGTTCTGGCTCCGGGAGGTATCCCGGGCCGATCCACTGGTTCTCAAAATCCAGGTCAGTTTGATGAGCACGAGGAGCGGAAATTCACGGACTTCGGATACGATGATCTGTTGAAATCAACCGCAGGTTGGGGCAGTAGCTCAAAGCAGGGATCTGATGCCGGTAGGCCCAACCCTAATACTGCCAAATCTGAGTCTTATGATGGCGAAGATTACAATTTTGCGGATGAGGAGGAGAGCCATTCGCGCCGAGATGCAGGCAGCCGTGAGACTGCAAGGACTAGTCCCGCCGCTGCCAAGTTTGAGGTCGATGATGATGACGAGTATGCCGCATTTGCGGATCGCCGTGATGAGGAGGAGGACCAACCACGACGAAATGCTAGGATCCGTGATGCTGCGAGGCCCAGGAGCCTCTCTCGTGGAGCCGCCAGGGACCTTCGCGTTGACAGGGATGCCCGAAGCGAGAGAGAGAGAGCCAGGGACAGTCGGGAAGTTCTTCGGGGATTGGAGGCCATTCATGACCGCGAGGGACCGGTAGGTCCCCCGGCGATTGGTGATTCCCCGAATGTTCCCCCCTTTCCCAACATCACATTTGGAGGTCCGTTGAGTCAGAGAGACGTGAACTCGAACCGGGTTACTGGTTCACCGAGGATCACTGAGCGGGCTGCCGATGTTGTTAGGACAGGTGCCAGAGATGGTCGGCTTGCCGATGCACTCGGGATCGAAGATCATCCGTCGATCGCTAGCCCGTTAGGGCGAGATACCAGTGATCTTGAAACTCTGAGGTCTAGCAACGAGTTCACACCTCAATGGGGTTCGACTGCCAGGGAACGTAGTGTTTCTGCGAAAAGACCGTCACCTCTCGCCGCTGAGACCGATAGGTCAAAGGCGAGGAGGGCTAGCCCCTCACCGATGGATTCAACTCCGCAGGATGAGGAGATGCCCGATCCCGCTGATGTTCACATTCACTCCACCCCCGAGTCACGTGCATCCAACATTGATCCTCGATCTGGCGATAGCCGGAGAAGGGGATCTACCCCGAGTAGACCATCCAGGATTGATGATTGTCCCGTGGATGACCCCAGAAGACATGTCGGGGCTAGTGGGGCTCCTGAGAGGATCGAGATATCGACTCCTCCCGCCCTCAGATCCCAGTCTTCCGGCGAATCAGGTGACGCTAGGGCGAAGGAGGTGTTCGATCTGCACATCCAGGAGATGCTCGAGAGAGGTGAGGTTTCTGGCTCAGTCGCGAAGGCGTTCCACATCTTTGCTGACCAAATCAGGGTACTGAACGGTCAGGTGAGTTCCATGCGAAGGGAATGGAGTGACGAGAGTCAACGGACGAAGGACAAGGTCGATCGCCTGGCAGCTGAGGTTGCGACTCAATCTGATGCCGGGAGGATGCGAATGATAGTTCAACGGTTCGCAAGGGAAGTTATTCCCGATAGCAAGGCCATTGTGAGGCAAGCCATCGATGAGCAAGCCGAGGTCGTGGAGCAGAGGATTAACCTACTGTCCCACGAGGTCCATGAATCTGTCAGGGACAATGAGGCATCGACTGATCGGCTTCGCCTGATGATCCAGGAGAATAGTGAGGCTGCCCGCAGAAGCCATGCTGCTTCTGAGGACGAGACCCTTAAGGATTTGGACAAGCTTGAGAAACGGATGTTCTCGGTAGAGAAAGCCGTTGGGATGCGGACCCCGGCAGGTGTATGGAACCCGAACCCTGTCGCGCATCCATCCGATAGGGCCAGCGGCAGTGTAGTCGATGCAAATTTCAGGGAGTTAAACCTGAAGATCGAGAAAGCTCTCCTTGATCACGAGACATTTGCCAAGTGGGCCTCTGAATCTATTGAGGGGGTCAAAGAGGAGCACACTCGTCTTGTTAATCGAGTGTCTAGACTGCAGAGTGGAAGGGGTTCTCAGGAGGTCGATAGACCATCAGGGCATGATTCCCCGCAGGACTGGCATGAGGCTGTTGACGAGATCAATCGGAAGATGCAGGATCTGGCTCGAGGAATTCAACGTCAACGTCGGGATCATGACGACATCATTTCTAGGTTTGAAACCGTGAAATCACATGTTGAACAGTATGAAGCGAGATCGGCAGTTGTGAATCGGGTCGTTGATGGCATCCAAGGACAGATCCGTAATCTTCCTGCCAGCAGTGACCAAGTGCAGCCTGCCGTTAGGCGAGAGCTCGGCACATTCCGGAGTACACTTGAAGGTGTTATGCGGAGAGTCAGCGCTATCGATGGTAACGTGCGTAACCTTAGCGCCGCGAACAACAGAATCATGTCCCAGCTCTTTGAGATGGAGGGTCAATTTGACGAGGCTGCTGGCATCATTCAGGGTGTCCAGCAGATTAATGAAGCTCCTCCACAACCCAGAGAAAGGCGGAATGTTGGTTACCATGCATTTGCGGGGCAAGGACATAGGATCAGGTCACCGACGCCTACACCAGGGGAAGGTGACGGCCGGGGTACTGGCCTGCCGGTGAGACCAGGCGGAGGCGTTGTTTTGCCTGATCATGTTTTGCCGAATGTGCCCGATAGGGTCGATCCTTCTCGCGCAGACAGGCATCCCATCTATCCCGTTAGGGAGAGGTCCGACAGCAGGAGCAGGAGGGTTCGGGGGTTGCCTGACAGGTCGCATTCGCCACCGGAGCGTGCAAGGGGTGGTCCCCGCGCGCGCGCAAGGGGGGACGTTTCTATTTCCCCCAATAGGGATGCGGGTAGGAATAGGAGCCCGAGGCCTGCTGCCGTCCCCGATAGGGGATCTGAGGCCCGGAGTCGGCAATCGAGGGGGGAGAGGCCGATCCGCGATAGCGGGAGTGTCTCTCCGAATTTTGATAGGCCAATCCGCGATAGCGGGAACGTCTCTCCGAACCCAGGTCGTCATTCAGGAGGTGGTGGAGATAATAGGGTCCATGCCAACATCCAGAGTCCTGGTGATGAGTGGAGGACTCCTGGGAGCAGAGTCAGCGCCGACACCCAGAGTCCCGGCGATAGGCGAGGGACTGCTGGAGCTCCTTCGGATCGTGGACAGGCCTCAGCGCCGGCTGCAAGAGGGGCTCCCGGCGGTGCTGGCCCAGACGCGCCAAAGATTTGTGCCCTCGATGATCCCAACGACCGTAGGCACCCGAATGCTGAATTCTCGTGTGTGACATGCAGTCGTGAGTTCTGCGGGCTTTGTCGTGGCGACGACGGGGACTGTTGCAATTGTCAGTTCCTGAAGATGAAATGCTGGGCATGCCGCAAGAATGCTCAGGAGGTCTCCATGTATCTCTGCACGGGTTGTGGGACTCACGTCTGTGAGAACCACTGTTACTTCGGAAATGACGGCCTTGAGCGATGTGCACGCTGCAATATTCGGCATGAACGCGCTCAAGCTGGACCGCCCCCTCCTCCTCCTCCCGGGGGAGGTGGTGGGCAAGGCGGACCACCTGGTCAAGGTGGGAGCGGAAGTGGTGGGCATGGACATGCCCCAGCTCCACCGCCAGGTCCTGGGCATTATGGTGGAGGCCAAGATCCCGCTGGGCCTTCTGGAGGCCCGAGTGGAGGGGATCCTACCGGGGGTTACCCTGGTGGAGCGCCCGGGTTCCATGGTAGTGCTGCGGATGCTCATGGAATTGGGAACAATCAATGTGGTTCCAGTTTCTATGGTCCTGCCTACGGAGGTGGCGTTAGTCACCAAGGGGTTGGCGCTGGCGTTAGTCAGTCTGGCAATGCCACAGGTTACCCCTCGAGTGTTGCGAGCGGTGGTAACCTTGGGCCGGGTCTTAGCCTCGGCTATAGTGTGAATGGTGCCGGTAGGCAGGGAGACGGTGGTCTTCTCCCTGAAGCCTTGAGGGGAGACGATGGACGGGACAGGTGCACGAAGTGCAGCAGAATCCCTGAGCCTGGTTTCCCTCTTGTTCCTTGCGTTGGTTGCGGAATGAGGGCGTGTGAAGTTTGCTGCCCTATGCCTGCGAGACTGTGTGAAAGTTGCAGGATTACCTCATGTACCCCGATAGGGGCTCTGATTTCCACCGTTGTCGATAAGGATCGGTTCCATCATAAGTGCAACACGATCGTGCTGCCTGCTGAGCCGACAGCTGATAAGCTGCGCGAGTGGCTTTCCGAGGTCAAGGAGAGGGTCAGGAATGCTTTCAGCTTTGACTCTGACTACGCGTTAGCGTGGATATCAGAGACTGAGAGGCTTGACTATGATGCTCTTGGCGGACCCTGCAAGTACCCGATATTGGACTCAAACTTCACGAGTGCTATCAGGGAGTGTATCAAGACCAGGGCTGTCAGGGACAAGATGAATCGCCTGACCGAAGCCGCTCAGAATATGAGTCCTCCCCAGGGTATCAAGGGGAGACAGATCTTGAAGCTTCTGCTGAACCACCTGCAGACTGGAGTCGAAGACGACCAGACCTTCAAGATCGCTGAGTTGACCAGTCTCAAGTGCCGGCAGACAGGTCACTCCGATGACGAGGCAAGGCTCCGGAGTTATCTGAGCACCTGGGACAATCTCATTTCTGGGATTAGGAAGAAGATCGATGATGGGGTACTATTGGCTGTGTTCATCGAGAACGTTCGTCATCTGCGCTGTATGCGGCCTGACATTGAAAGGTGGGATCGCGATGTGACCGTTAGGTCGTTCGCGTGGCTTTATAAGGCTTGTCAGGACTGTGTCGAACGGTGGCAGAAGCGCCAGAACACGCTCCAGATGTACCAGACCTTTCATGAACAGAGGTCACGATCAGGCTCTCAATCCCGGGAGAGGGATCGGCATCCTGGTGCCCCTGGTGTTGTACGGAGATACGATCCACTTGCCAGGAAGAGTGATCCTAGTCCTTCAAGGTCCGTTAGGTCCGGAAGGGATGGGAAACCCGACGGAAAGCCGAGATCATCTTCACCCGGAAGGAGCAGTCAGAGAGACAGAGCTTCTCCTGGAAGAGGCAGTCAGAGGGATAAGCGCACACCGTCTCCCAAATCGCCAAGAAGACAGTCCCCTGCTGGGCCTGCTGATCGGGCGTGCTGGGAATATACGAAGACTGGGAAGTGTCAATATGGCCGGGAATGCAGGTTCGAGCACGACAAGAGCCCAAGGAATCCCGCTGCGCCTTCTACGCCAAGGACTGGAGATAGGCCCGTTAGGGACAAGCCTATGTTCTTCGGATACTGCTACGACTGCATGTATGGCAAGTGCACAGCTCAGCCGTGCAAATACCTGCATCAGAAGCCACCACCAGGCACGAAGCCCATCACGCCTCGTTCCACTGCTGGTCCGGTTGTTGAGGATGAAGAGGGGGATACCCATAGATCGCCTACGCCCAGTCCTCCCGATAGGGAGGCGAGGCGTCTCGACAGCCCCGCTCAAGGATTGACGGATTTTTAGGCGGGGCGGGCCGTTACCCTGAGGCCGACCGTGTTGTTGTGGCGTGTCCAGTTATGTGGGCTGTTGCCCCAGCTACCGGTGGGTCTACACCGGGTTGCCTCCCTCCTTGCGTTAGCAGTTGGGAGAAAAGCGAGCGAGGCGCACTGTTCTTCTCCGGCACTACCGGTGGAGGTCCTAAATGGGACCAAGTCATTTGGAGACGGACAGTTGACGCGAATGGGACCGTGATCGAGGATATCGGGGTGAACTTTTGTGATCGCCGAGCAACCTTGTTCAAGAGACTCCCAAGACGAAGTGATACCAAGACGACGTTTTGGTACTGTGATGATGCGGAGGTTGCACTGTCCTGGAGGAAGAAGTACTTCCCGAAGGGTCCCGGTAGGGAACCTCTCAGGGTCAAGATTCCCGATCTCCCTGATGTGTTTGTTGTCTCGATTGAGAATGACAATACGGGTAGGGTCGTGAATCGTTGCCGTGAGGCTGGATACAGCCATCCAAATGCGATTAAGTTCCCTTCGCGCAAGAGAATTGCTAGGGAAGTTCAAAGTGCTCTGATAAGAGCAGCGGCTGTTCACGCCCAAGTGCTCCTAGACAATGACGAGGACATCGATACCAACCCTGGTGATGTGCGGGGACATCGCGTTGTACGAAAGCCGAAGTACACTCAGAAGGTTGCTGCACCTGTTGGATACGATGGGGTGAGGTGGCTGGTAGATACTGGTTGCCCAATGGATCTGGTCGGTCTCGGTGATTTGAAAGGACCCGATAGGGCCCTGATCGCCAAAGGCGGACACACTCATGCGCTGCACACTGCCAACGGGGCGACTCGCACCGCTGGTCGTGTTGATGCTGATGTTGGCAACCTGGACGAGGTGATTGAGGCACACGTCCTTGAGTCCACTCCATCCATCATTTCCGTTGGAAAGCGTTGTATGGATATGGGATATTCGTTTGTATGGGCTGCAGGTTGCAAGCCTACTCTCACGTGTCCTTCGGGCCGGACGGTGACATTGGATGTCATCAACAACGTGCCATATCTTCCTCATGGTGACACTCAGTTCGTTTCTCCCACTCTTGATGATGCTGAGCCAATCCCTGCTATGCCTGCCCCCGGGGCGGCGTATCGAGGGCTTGAAACCAGCGAGATTCCACTGTGTAGGTCTGAGCTTGCGGCCAAGAGTGAGCTACAGGACACCTGGCGCACTGAGCGGTCGGGCCATGTTGTGAAGGAGCACCGGCTTCCGCGCAAAGCAAAGTTTGTGCCGATAGGCGATGATTGCCCCGTTGGAGTTGATCGATTGGACAACTACAGGAAAACTGTCGTTCATCGAAATGGGGTTACCCATGAGGTGCTGGTTGATAGTCTATGGGAGTTATCCGAAAGAGATCAGCATGCGATAGCATCTGATGTCCCTTGGACGGGTGAAACGTGGTTTCGGGTCAAGTGCGAGACCGTTGCTCTTCCCGGAAAGGCGGAACAGGGGGGTGAGGGCGATAGCCACTCACCACCTTTTCCTGGCCCGGGGGAAGGGGATGATGGTGACATTGTCGAGATAAACTTTCTCTCCGGACTCCGCACAGAGGCTGAATGGCGGGCAGATGCTAGGACGCTTCGCCATATGCTTACCCATCTCCCGAAGAACCCATATTGCCCGCACTGCCAGCGTGCGAAGATGGAGAATGTCAAGCTTCGCCGCAAAGGTGGTGCTGCTGCGCATGACGTGGTAAGTTTCGGGGACCTAACCACTGCTGACACGATGGTGTTGCGCGGATTGAAGGATCGAGGATTTCATGGCGAGGCGGACGCGATAGTGTTCTATGACCTCGCTACTGACTACCTCGAAGTCCTCCCTGTGCAATCCAGATCCCGTAGCAATACGCTGGAGGCATTTCGCAGGTTTGCAGGGGGGCAAACTCTGAAGTTAGTGTACAGCGACCAGGCCCCAGAGCTGAAGAATGCTGTCACTACGCTTGGAGCATTGCACCGGCTTTCTACACCGGGCATGCCCAAGACCAATGGCCTGATCGAGAACAAGGTTAAGCTCGTTCTTCACGGGGCACGTGTGCTCCTGCGTCAAGCTGGATTTGAACCTCGATGGTGGCCATTTGCCGTTAGGCATTTTTCCATGGCAAGGAACATCGAAAATCGCGGTGAGGGATCACCGTGGATGCGACGCCACGGTAACGGGAACTTCAGCGGAGTCATTCTGCCGTTTGGTTGTCTGGTCGACTTCTACCCCATTGCTCCCAAGATTCGCAGGGATAGAAAGGGGGGGGTTCAAAACGCCCAAAACGACTCCAGACATGCTGGGAAGATCGACTCAGAGGACGTTGATGAAGGAGGAGACCACTGGATCGCAAATGAAGACGAGAAGGTTCTCACTCGCGTCCACGTTGAAGCGCGAACCGAGCTCTTTATCCCGATAGGGACGAGCTGTCCAGTCAAGATCAAAGACCTTGGCAGGAGGCGGAGCACAGTCCTCAACTATCTGGACGGATCGACCGAATTTGTTGTTGACGAAAACTGGCTCCAGGCCGAGAACGACCGTGGAGGTAACCACGAATGGACTGGAGAAACTCATTTCGACTGTGATTTTGATCAGATCGATGAGGACGAGGCCGAGATCTATGAGAACGAGGAGTATGAACCCGAATGCAACGACGAGCCGGACTTTGTTCCCATTGATGAGGTAGAGGTTGAAGAGACAAGCGTCACTACTGCCCTGCCCGCCGAGAAGAAAGAGCGGGACTTCATCAAGATAGAGGAGGATCCGAAGTTCGCCCCATCTTCCAAGCCAGGCCTATTTCTGGGCTATCGGTTAGAACCAGGGGGGCTGTGGAAGGGCGACTATCTCGTTGCTGATCTCGAGCACATCCAAAGGGGTCTCAGGAAACCAAGTATACACCAGGTCAAACGTATCTGGAAGAACCCTGAGGAGCCCTACGTGTTCCCGATGTTGGCATCCTATGACGCTAGGACTCGGACCATTCGGGAGGCGTTAGCTGACCGAAGAGCCGACATTAAGCCGAGTAAGAAGATCAGGGATGAATTCGACTTTGATGAAGGTCGATTTGATGATCCTGATGATGATGACGATGACCAACAGGACGAGGGGGGCGGTAGCTCTTCCAAGTCTGATGGGGCCATTCAGAGCAAGGCTGTCCAAGGGAGTGGTGACGCGTGCGTCTCAGATTACTGGGAGCGGCACGACGAGGACAGCGCCTGGTATCGCATCCACGTTGAGGTGCGGAAGAAGTTCTTCGGGACGACGAACGAGGACCTTCCTCCAGGTGGTCCTTCGCATGAGGAGCTTGACACCGTTAGGGTCACGCACATGCGGGGGCTTGATGCCGTTGGAAATTGGGTGAGAGATGATCGTCATCACGATGCTCCCAATCATCGGCATTTCACGCGTGGATTTTGGACTGGTGTGACCATCCTCTTTGATAAGGGATGTGCTCCCCACGGTAGGTTTAAGCCAAAGGAAGAAGGAGCCAAACCTGCCGGAGGTCCGAAGAAGGGTCATAAGCTGCACGGAGACAGGATCGACTATGGCCAATCCGCCGATAGGCGTGAGCGGCCATACGCAGGCACCGGAAAACCCAATTCAATTGATGCGGATAGTTGGAGACAGATGTCCACCCGGTCTCGGGAGATATATGTTCAAACCGAACGGGAGTTATCCCTAAGGGAAGAAAGACGCCGCGAACATCCTGAGAGGGACCCGGCTGCTCCAGCGCCTGGCCGCAAGCTCCTCATCGAGTTTGCGTGTGAACCTGACTCGCGTTTGTCCGCAGTGATGATGGAGTGTGGAGGCGATGCAATTCGCGTTCACGTTGGCTCATTTGACATCACCAAAGCCAAAGACGTTAGTCGGCTTATTGGGATCATCGAGGATAATCCTGGGTGTGACCTGTGGGCGTCAATTCCGTGCGGACCGTGGAGTACATGGCAGTATGTCAACCTTTCAATCCACGGTGCTGAGTTTGCATCACACCTGAATGATCTTAGAAGGAATTCTCAGGTTATGTTTGCGGCATTCCTGCGGGCCTCCCGAGCCGTTAGGCGAGGAGGGGGCAGGGTTGCATTTGAGTGGCCTAGACACTGTCTTGGATGGAAGCAACCGTTCATGCAGAGATTTCTTGCTGATCCTGATGTCGAGACCGTAGATTTCGACGGCTGTGATTTCGGGATGCAGGATAAGGACGGTGTGCCAATCAGGAAACAGTGGAAGGTTGCGACGACCTCCAAGGAGCTCATCGATGAGCTGTCAGGTCGGAAATGCAAGCACGAGAAGGGATACCTTCATGCACGCATCGAGGGGTCGGTCACCCCAACGACTGCTCTCTATCCGAGAAAAATGTGCGAGGCAATCGTTGGAGCATGGTACCCGAACGGCACTTTCAAGAAGATTGCGAATGCTATGCCGGTCGAGGTTGACCCGATTGAACAGCGATGGAAGAAGAAACCGAATACCCTGTACGTTAGTCTTAACAGTCAGACTGCCAAGATCCCGACGCGGGCTACTTCGGGGAGTGCGGGTTTGGACACCTATGCCTCTGAGGGAGTAAGTATTCCCGCAGGGGGGTCAGGCTTGGTCAGCACCGGAATCTCGGTAGAGATGCCAGCTGGGGTGTATGCTAGGATAGCTCCCAGGTCAGGACTAGCCGTGAAGAACAGGATCGCTGTAGGCGGCGGGGTCATTGATCCCGACTACGACGGAGAGATCAAGGTAATCCTCTTTAATCATGGGGATGAGGACTTCGTCGTGAATCCTGGGGACCGCATTGCGCAGATCGTGCTGGAGCGTGTTATGCTCGTTGACGCGTCGATCGTCCCTAGGAAAGCCAAGCGGGGAACCGATAGGGGATCCGCGGGTTTCGGAAGCACTGGTATAGCTGCCGCTGCCCCTACGATTGGATCTGATGGAAAGACCTTTGAGTTCTCTATGCCCAGGGGGGAGATATCCCTATCTCATCGGCCAAAGAGCTCGGATGTCTTTCCTCCCTTGTACGCTTGTGTCGCTAGGCCAGTGAACAAAAAGGAACAAGCTGGAAATGCCAAGGCTAAGGCCGCTCTTCAGAAGGAGTGGGACAAGTTAACTTCGCAAGGATGCTGGGACTTGTCGACCGTCCAAGAATGGCATGATGTTGCGGCCAAGGCACGTAAGGAAGGGGAGAAGATCCATGTTGGCAGAATCTTCGACATTTGTGTCGAGAAGAATCACGAGCTCCCGGAGGACGATCCGAATCGCAAGTATAAAGGGCGAGTCGTGTTCGAGGGATGTTTTGTCCGTGATGAGATCGGGCATTGGGCCCTGTTCTCCGAGAACACCTCCTGCCCCGCTACTATGGCGGCGGGTAAGATGGGTGATGCTCACGGGTTACTCCCAGGGAATCTTCTGGAAGTGAGTGATGGGGAGTCTGCGTACACTCAGGCCCGCTTGAAGGGAAAGAAGACTTGGGTGAGGATTCCTCGCGATCAATGGCCACCTGAGTGGTTCGACGGCAGCGGAAATCCCAGATACAAGGATCCGGTTGTTGTCCTTGTGCTTGCACTATATGGACATCCGGATGCTGGTACCTTTTGGGAACAGCACTGCGAGGCGATGCTGAAGAAAGTCGGATACGTCAAGGTGAAGGATTGGGCCAGCGTGTTCAGGCATGAGGAGCTCGACCTCTTTCTTGTCGTGTACGTGGATGACTTCAAGATGAGCGGGCCGGCGAAGAACATCGCGGAAGGATGGGCGCTGATCTCGAAGGTCATCAAGATGGAGGAACCAAGGCAGCTCAAGAGATATCTTGGCTGCGAGCACGAATTCACGCAACAGGTGGTCAAGGGTCACTTTGACCCGAGACTGGCGTGGACGGTCGGCAATCCTCCTGATAAGGAGCAACCCGACTTGAGGTTTGGTCCAGAGGGGTTACTCTCTAAGGACATCCCCAAGCCGGAAACCACGATAAGGTTCATCAAGTACAGCGAGAGCAGCTTCATGCAGGCGTGTGTCGATAGATACATTGAGCTGTGTCAGGGAAAGTACCCGAAGAAGCTGCAGAAGGTTGAAACTCCGTTCCTGGACGAGAGCAAGCCGGAGTTTGACGAGAATTCCGTCAATCCTGAATTTGACAAACTCTTCAACCAGGCGATGGACATGGAGACCGTCAATGCGCAGCCAGGATGCCTCGGAAATGACGCGGCGGCGGTGCTGATGAAGGTTCTCTACGGAGCTCGGATGGGCAGATATGACCTGATTCGTCCCGTGCAGGCGTTAGCCAGCCGGGTCACGAAGTGGAATCATCTATGTGACCGCAAGCTCCACAGGTTAATTTCATATGTGAACTCTACGCTCGATCTTCATTTGTACGGTTGGGTGGGCGATAGCCCAGAGTTCATTGAGTTGGTTGCTTACTGTGATGCGGATCTGGCTGGGGATCGTACTGATTCCAAGAGCACGTCGGGAGTGCTCATTTGCCTTGTGGGTCCTAGGACCTACATGCCCATCACTGGAGTAAGCAAGAAACAGACTTCCGTTTCGAAGTCGACTCCCGAAGCAGAGATTGTTGCTCTCGACCATGGAGTGTCCAAGGAGGGAATGGCATTAGCTACCCTCTGGCAGCACGCTATTGGGAAGGGAAAGGAGACCCAGCCGTTTATTATCAACGTGCTGGAGGATAACGAATCGGCATGCCGGATCGTTATAACTGGGAATAATCCCAACATGCGCTACATGTCAAGGACGCAGCGCATTGACATCTCGTGGCTCAACGAACGTTTTAACGATGGAATTTTTCGGTTCGTTGCGTGCCCGTCTCACTACCAAGGTGCTGACATTTTCACTAAGGCCTGCATTGACAAGGTCGTGTGGAATAGAAATCTGCACACCCTTGGTATGTTTCTGCCGGGATACCTGCAGGAATATTTGGCCCAACCCACCCAACCCTGTCTTAAGCCCCCTGCCGCTCCTGGACTGCCCCCGCTTAGGGGGGTACGCATGGAATCAGGTGCAAAATCCGGTTTCAATCGGCTCATTGAGAGGTTACTCTCTGAGTACGAGGGAATCGTGATTGACGAGGAAAAAGGAGGGAAAAGATGCGAGAAAACTATTATTGCGGACCAGGCGATAGCCGGAGTTCTTGCGTATAGTGATCTTTGCAGGGTTGTCACGCTTCAAATTGCTCCTGGTTACAGGAATCACATCATACGGTCTGGTAGGATTGAAGGCGATAGCCTTTGTTATGTTGTGCTTGTTCTTAATGATCTTGCACCCGATAGGGTTGATTCCAGGACTGGGAAGTGGGGACAGACCAGAAAGCTCAGGGATAGGACCGAGGCTGCCGTTAGGCAAAGGTTCAACTTGGCTTGTGATGCTCGGACCAGTGGATGTGTTCCGATCATTCTCTACCGACCCAAATGCAATATATTGAAGGAAGGTGAGGTTGAAGGAGTTGCCACCACGCATGGGTTTGATTGTAGGTCTGTTTGCGCTTGCCAATGTGGTCTCAAGAGGCATGGGATTGTGTTTAGGTGTTTTTCTTCTAAGTCCTTCAATTCGTTTTGGAGTACCTGCAAGATGCGAGGAGGGGATACTCTCTCTCAGCACGACCGATTGCTTGCTGTTGGGAAGTGGTTGAACAACTTCGTTGCCGCGTAGCATTTGCTTGATCAAGCTGGCTCACACCGCGGGCAACCGCACCACATTCACAGGCGACACATGCGCTTACTGACCAGTACTGAAGCATGAGGCAGATATGCCTATCACTGAGGTTTTCTTCTGCTTCGTGAAGGACGGATTCAGTCAATTATTCATCTTCTAGGTTCTTGTTCTAGGGAGAGGGTCTCTGGCCGGTAGGCTGAGCCTTCTGAAGGACAGGGGAATTCTGGCCGGTAGGCTGGGTTCCCAGTTCCTCCGTGGTTCCGTGGCCGGTGGCCCGAACCTGCTGACGCATGGCGGCAGCTGGCGGAATGGGCCTGGGGCACTGCATGGCGACGCCTCCGCGGCCGTCCTGGGACCTGGAGATGGGCTTGGGTATGGAGAAGCCTAAGGCTGTGGCCAGTTGTTTGCTTGCGGGGTACCGCGAGTGGACGATTAAAGGGTTTAGGGGACAGGATCCGAAGTTCACCACGATTGATCCAGATATGGAGAAGGCTGATCAGCTGATTGAGGATGACAGTGCTGCGAGGTTCGACGAACTGGTTGGCAGGGTGTCCCATATCAGCAAGGATAAGCTCGACAAGTCGCACATGCCGGTGACGGACCATGAAAAGCTGCTCCGGTACCGGGCGATCAGGACTGCTGCGATAGTGGCTGAGATGAAGCGCCGGGGAGTGGAGGTCACGGAGTTGAACGCCGTGCACTTGGCGGCCATTCTCTGCGCTGCGGTTCCGACGGACCCTGCTTTCTTGCTTCCTTATCATATCGTGTTTGCGATTGAGGAGAGCATTGAAAGTGGCAAGAGTGCGCTACCCATGGATAGCAGTACGGAGCCGGCAGCTGAACCATGCGGAGGAATGTGGGCTGCAGACCCGAAAGCCTGGCCGGAGTGGAAGACAGTTCACCCGCAGACTCCCTTGGTAAAGGCGGTCGCTGATCAGGCAGAGGTGGCATTCGGAGATCACCCTCTGTATAGTGGAGATGATTTCGGCGATGCGGAGCACCATTTCAACGCTATCCGTGCTTGGATGAGCGAGAGGCCAAACGCACTGTTCACGCCTCCGGAGTTGGTCGTGGACGCGATGATGCTGACGGAGGGGAGAAACAGGGAGGAGATCGTTAGATGTTCCTCGGGACGGAGGCTTTCGTCGGTCCCGTCGGTCAGGAAGTTTGCGTCGGCTGATAAGCCAGGAATGCGGGGTTACCTGCACGCGATGGGACAGATGTCAGGTGTGGTCACGTCCTTGCATGATGCCTTTGACTGGGACCGTAGACAGGTGTTGAGGATCTCGCCCAAGAACCCGGCGAGTACCACCGATGTGGAAATCGGTCCCGACGATGGATGGGCATTCTTCGATTTGGCCATGAATTTCAGGGGCCAGACGGACACTGAGAAGGTCCTCATCCATGGAACTTCGCAATCCTCATTGTGGAGCATCCTGGGTGGTATGCAGGTTACTGCGTCCACCGCGAGTGATGAATGGGTAGGGGTGTGGACATCTTTGAAGGCGGTCGAGGCCCTGGGATACAGCACTCTGTCGCACTACGGCCAGAACACGTGGGCGAGGGTCGCGATTTGCATCGCGCAACCGGACGAGTCCGAGAATCTGTTCAGCGACAATCCCCACCTGAAGGGTGTCAAGCGAGGAGCCCAACGAGTGTTCCCGAACGCGAGGTTGGGGATCTGTGGGATCTGCATCAAGCTTGAGAAGCCTGCGGCGGACTCGCAATATGTGGAGCTGTGCAACTCAGGGGGCGATAGCACCCTGCAGTACTACAACCCATTCGTCGAGTGGAATCCGCATGCTCCATCGGTAGTGTGGGCTATGCACAAGTTCTTCCCAGAGAACTACATGGGACCGATAGGTCTTTCCGTTGAAGAGGAGAACATGCGTGCTGCTCCAGGGACCCCTCAGGCTGCCGAGGCGGAAGGTGGGGCACTATTCGCCAGGATCGTGCCGAAGTCGAACATGTTTGAGGCCATCCGGGGTGAAACGTTTGTGCTCACCCTAACGAAGGGATACCTTACCGAGATCAAGGACGAGGCAAAGGCCGTTGGTCGGGGTGCTCTCTTCCCGCAGGAGCTTGAGTGTTTCGAGCAAGCTAGGAAGGTGATGCGCCTGATCAGGAGTGGGAAGGTCGTTCCGCCAGCTATGGAGCTGCCGAAGGGAGGATACTCCCGTGTGGCAGTTGATCCAGTCCAAATGGAAAGGCTGTGGGACACATGGGCAATCGCCGTGTTAGCGGATGTGATGCTGTCCATCTACCCATCCATTGTTCTGCACGAGATGAGTCGCTACCAAGACAAGATGGTAATCTTGCTTCGGTGTTTAGCGGCTAGTGGGACAGGTGCTGCGGTGAGGATCGCTGCGGCCATGGCGGCCGGGTACGGTCCTCCGGCGTTCAAAGAGGAGTCCGCGGCCCCGGATGCGACTGTGTTCTATCTGCTGGATCAGACGTTCAACACTGCATCCACGAAGAACAAGAAAGGGATGGACCCAGCAACGTTGGCGGAGGACATCCTCAAGTGCAGGACAAAGAATGACCGGTTGAGGGGTTCCCCAGATAGCCGGCCGTTCAAGAACTGTGAGGTGCACTACGTGACCAGCACTCGTGATAACGAGGAGACATCCCTTCGGATGATGATTGACAAGGCGTACGAGCTGATGGACAAGCGGACGGACGACTGTGTCCAGAAGTACGGCAACGCGGATGCTGCCAAGCATGACCTGTATGTCTTTGGTCTCCGTGGCTCCTACCTGTATAGGTGGGAGAGGAACGCATGGAAGGCCAGAAGTGACGCGGCGACCGTGTGGAGTAAGGACGTGGCGTCGCTGGTCGCACTCAACAACAAGGTCAAGGTGATGGTTTGTGGTCCGGGGCGATCGTTAGATCGAGAGGGTGACCAAGGGGTTCACATGACTAAGGAGATCCAGCATAAGATGGGCGATCTCCGTGCGAACCTGATCCCAGTGGTTTCAGCAGACGCGGTGTCATGGGGGAGCGAAGTTGACAGCTACGGCAGGAATCGGCCGGTCCAGAGAGCATGGGCCGTGGTGCCGCCATATCTTGCGGCAGTTCCGGACTTTTTCTCCCTGACCAGGACCACATGGCCTGGTTCTGTCACGTTGCACATCAGGGACAACATCCTCAAGCTTCTGAAGGAGGGTACTTCTTCGAAGATGGGTGATGGCGGATCGATGTCTGAGTCTGAGGATGTCGACATGACAGGTGCCGCTCTGGGAGGACCGCCGGTAGGCGTTGCCTCTGGAGGGCAATCGTCTGACGCAGGTCAGCAAGTGGAGGGTCAGATCGCTGCCCCGAAAGCACCTCCTAAGGCATTAGTCACAAAGGAGATGCTGGCATCGGTGAGACCGAAGTCCCCGCCGAACCCACCTCGGAGTCCGAGAGTTTCTTCACCTCAGGTCCCGGCGACCGAAGTTGGGAATCGATGGTCCTCGAATCTTCGAACGCCTAAAGCGACGATTGAGGAGGAGAACGCGGGTGGCTCCGCCGAGGTCGATGATCTCCTACCCGATAGGGAAGGGGTCGATCTTCCTACGGACACCTTCAACGATGGTGGGGTCCCGACCGAGGCCGAGGTGCTGGAGTTCGCCGGAGACGTTGAGATGGAACCGGAGAAGGAAGCCGAGGCTCCCGCTGTAGGTGAGGAAGAGACTCCCGGTAGGGCAGCTGAGGTGCCTCAGGCCACTACGACTACGACAGAGCCGCCGATGGAATCGCCTGCGGCAAAGCGAGCGGCGTCGCCCGTTAGGGAGGAACGCAGGGCTCGAGAACCTGTTGGTGGTCAGAAGAAGGAGGAGGCGTCGGGTGCAGGTGGCCCGGGTGTGCCTATCTCCTATGCTCCGAAGTATACGGACGACGACGGGGACCTGCGGGATACTGCAGCGACCCCGAAGGCGGCTTCAACCCAGGAGTCTCGAGGGGGCATACACAATTATGCAAACACGCCGTACCCGGAGCACCCGGGAGAGGCGCCCGAGTTGGAGTCAGCGGAAGTTCGGCATCACCGTGAGCATGGTTCATATCAATCCACGAGGGGCTCGCGGACATCAGCAAGACCGGCGGAAAGCAGGTCGAATAGGAGGTTCATCGTTCAGCATGTCCTGGCTAGGGAGGCTGGTGAGCCCTTCATCTATGCTGTGATCAGGAACAAGGCAATCACTCAAGAGCGGGTTACCGCGGAGGAGTGGAGGAAGGCGAACGAGACTAGCCACATTGTGTTCCCGAATCGCGATAGCGAGTGGAATGCGGTATTGGAGAGGGCCGTGCATAACGATTTCATGTACGGGGCGTTGGATGCTTCCCGAGCTGCTGGAAGGATCGATCAGGAGTACATCAATCCTCGAGATCGGAAGTCTACGCCGTGGGGTGATCAGCAATGGAACATGAAGAAGGTGGCGTCCGAGGCTGCCCATATCCCGTTAGGGATGAGGCAGGACATTCAGGCGAAGTACCATCATGGGCGAGCACCTCCGGGGGACTGGGCAGATATGCCCGATCGGGATGATTACATGGTTCGTGGAGTCGTTAGTGACCCGAACCGCAGGGCGTATGATTGTCTTCGAGCGCCGGGGGTGAGGGCTACCTTGCTGAACGCGCAGACGGGTCAATGCATTCCTTTGGACGACCCGACTTGGGTGCCGGAGGTTGCATCATCGCACTTGCTGGTAGGGACGATCTCTGTGATCGCATCGCACGTGGATTCCGCCCTTGGGCGCGCGTGGCGGATGCCCATGTTTCATCCCCAGCTGATGGCGGCGACGGCAATGTTGGAGAAGCTGCAGAAGTACTTCAACGCGCTGAACGAGGCGGTATTGGGCAAGCGGTTGGGGACTGCGCCTTTCAGCATGATTGCCGGCCACCTCGCTCCGGAGCTGCGGACTGTCCCGACGAGGGAGCAGATGCCTGACACGTTGGCACAGTCAGCGGTTGAGGTGCTACTATCTCATGTGTCGGCATTGTCACATTCAGGAACCCCTTCCGATAGGAAGGAGATCCTTGGTAGGGATGGGTGCCCGTTCGGGAAATCATGGTTCGAAGATGACCCTGAGGGAGCCACTTGGCCTGGACACCATATGGCTGGAGGTGTCGCTGTCCCACTGAAGCCGAAGACGAAGATCGTGTGGGGAAAGCGGCCACATGTGGATGACGAGGGCGATGTGGATCCTGGGGCAAGTTCTTCGGGGCAACCGAGGACCGAGCCGGCCCCCGATAGGGGCGCCGGGTCAGGAAAGGATGATGATGTGACCCTTCCTGACATTGGGAAGCTGTCCGTGACGGAGAAGAAGAAGGACGACATGGACGTGGATCAGGAAGGCTCCAAGAAGGGCTCCACCGAGACGAAGGAGCCCACGCCTCGGGGTACCGAGGCTGGGAAGGAAGGCCCGAGCAAGGCCTCCAACTACAGAGGGGCTACCGCTGAGGAGTACCGAAAGGCTGCTCGGGAATACGTGTACAGCGGGGAGGGAGATGATCGAAGAATCCTTCCCAAGAATACTCCAATCAACATGGAGAAGTCGTTGCCGGCTGAGGTCGCGCTCCTGATTCCTAGAGCTGTGGCCACGCAAGAGGAGGCTGAGGAAGCCGAGAGGACCGCGATGGAGGCCATCCGCGGGGACTATAGGCTTCCGGATGTGGGTCAGGACGACAGGGAGAAGGTCGACCCTTACACCGTGACGGACGAAGACTTGGCTGCGTCGGTAGACGCGTTGACTAGGAGGTTGAGCAATATGCCTGGGTGGTCGGGGAATTTGATCGACCCTGCGAAGTCTGCTGAGCTGGTCGCGGCGAGATGGGGCGGTAAGGCGAGTTATGACAAGCCTGAGGCTCCTCTGACTGAGGCTGGGATGAAGAGTGCGTCATTGGAGGATCGTGCCTACGCACTATCGCAGCTGAATCAGATGGTGAACTTCCACAAGAAGCACCTCTGCTCTGGGCGAGGAGCGCCTCTGGTGAGTGCAGCTGCCCCTAGTGGACCCTTTGCTCCTGACCAGCTGGATGATAGCAGGAAGTTCAGGCCTAGTGGGGCGGCGAGCAAGATGACCTACAATCTTGTGATACTGGATGGGAAGGAGGATTATCTTGCCGATAGGCGAGAGATCAATCCGGAGTTAAGGGAAACGGGAGTTATCCCTGATGAGGCCGTCACTTGCCAGATTGTGGTTCCCTCGAAGACGAGGTTGGGTGAATACCTCCCGAACTACGAGGAGACCGTGGGCACTGTTGCAGGACGGGAGGCGGCAAAGGAGTTGATGAGACTGCTCTCGTGCGATTTCGACGGCTTGGTCATCAATTCAAAGAGGGTCTCGGAGTTATTCGAGGAACGTGTGCTGAAGGAGACCGGACGCGAGGCTGGAAACTGGGTGAAAAGTGACCAGGCCATCTGGTTCCTGAAGGAGATTTCGGGTATGGAGAACGCTGAGATGTCTTGGAAGTTCTTCATTCCGACGCTTAAAGCTTTCCCGATAGGGCAAGTGGAGGCGATGCTCATGGTCATGTACGACGGGGATGGCGTTCTCCTCAAGGAGAGCACCAGGTTGGTTGCCGTTAGGCACACGCGGATCGGACGCGACTTGAGTTACAGTGCCGTTAGGCACAGGTATACTCAGGAAGATGCACCTGGCGGATCTCTGATGTATGAGATGCATTGGAATGAACTCCCCATGGTGGGATACGTCATCATGAAGTTCTCGGACTTTCGGAAGGCGGTTCAGCTCCAAAGGGTGAGGCGAAATGGAAAGGCCATGATCGAGATATTGATCACGAGGCCCGATGTGTACGAGACCATTGGGGATGGTAGGCAGGATGAGGGCCTGATCCCACTTGTGGGAGCCATGGCGCCGGATGCTGAGGTATCGCCTTCGTGGTATGTCAGGGACAGGCTGCGGAACTACTCCGGTAGGTACGTGGTGGTAATGGTGGATCTTCGGGTGCACTGGTCCTTGGTTGGACCCGTGTTTTTGACGAGAAGGAAGACTCTTGCCGTTAGGAACGAGATCCACATGGGGGCTTGGAAGGCGGCGTATATGTACGATGATTACACGATAGTGTACCATCGGGCATGGGACTACGGTGACTTCACCCCCGTTAGGGGAGAGCACAGGCGATCACGGGAAGAGATCAGGCTGAATGTGACTGCCACGTTCTGCTTGAGGTGCGCAGAATTGATGCCGAATGGGATGCACTTGTGTCCCGGGTGCGCGCTCCCGGTCTTTTACCCGAACTTTATCCCCAACGCGGAGGAAAAGGACTTCGAAACGTGCCACATCGTGCCGGAGTGGGTGAGGACCATGGGGCAGTTCAAGCCCAGGAGGATTCCCTCCGAAGTGGTCGGAGTCATCAAGAGGAATTTGATTTCCTATTCGATGGCATCCGATCTAAGGATGACGGTGCAGAGCGGCATCAGACTTCCCCCTTATCTTGGTGAAGACAAGGGAGGTGTCGATGCGGCGTGGGATGAGCTGGCGAAGGTGCTCTTCCAATTCTCCTATGTGTCCGGGATTTCGGCCTCGGATGCGTTTGTGGAGAAGTGGGTGGCGAAGCACCTGATCAAGACCAACCAAGTCGATAGATTTGAGTCGGTCACGGAGTACTTCCGGGCCAACCCAAGACACGCTGCTCAGTGGGGTAGGCGTATGACGACTTCCGTTAGGAAGTTCGCTCGTCATGACACGTACTTGTCATTCTATATTCCGATGGCATACGTGATTGGTTCTGCGGCTGGTCATCTGACCCCATTGTACCCGACCCATCGAAAGGACGTGGACATCCTGGAGAGTCATGCGCTGATGTCGCAGCTCAGGGGGTACATGGTATCGGAGACAGGGTATGATGAGAAGAAGAGGTTGAAGGAGGCGATAGCCAAGGTGCAGAAGGCGATCAGTGCCGGACAGTCAGAGCCTCCCGCACCATTCCGTGACCCATTCGTCTACGTTAGCGACGAAAGGGTGAGGACGGTTCTTGACGGTCGTCAACCCGAACCATTGAACGTGGACATCGAGGGACTCCAATCAGTGCATCATGCTGCGCCGGGTCCTGGTCCCAAGCAGGAACCGGTCCCCAAGGGCGGAAAAGGAAAAGGGAAGAAGGGGGAAAAGGGCGGTAAGGGCGGTAGTCCTTCCGGCCCGCCACCAAAGTCAGGTGAAGTGCCGGGTAAAGGATCCGGTAAGGGCGGTAGCCCATCCGTCCCAAAGGCGAAGGATGACGCTGGACCTGCTCCGATGGAGGTTGATGCAGCAGCAGCTCAGCCGAAGAAGTCTTGGGCCGAGATGGTGGTTGAAGGGGCCAGGCCGAGTGCCAAGGCTAAAGTGACCCCGGTTCCTAAGGCAGAGCCGAAAGGGAAGGCTGCTTCGGCATCTGAGGCGAGGAGTGCTCCGGCTCCAAAAGCTGTGGCTAAGGAGACGAAGCAGGCCGAACCGAAGGTTGAGGTCAAGAAGGAGAAGACAGGCGGAGGTGACGCTCCCGGCGGTAGCCGCGGGTCGGCCGAAGGGCAGAAGAGAGAAAGGAAGTCCCGTTGGGATCCCGACGAGGCTGCGAAGGAGTCGACAAAGCGGGAGGCATCCACGAGGCCTGGCGATGTCGACAGCAGACCAGGTGCGGCAGCGAGAGAAGCTAGCGGGGATGATCTTCACTCCGCGCTTGGCAGATCTTCGGCAAAGGATGCGGTAGCGCCTTTGACTGCCTCCAAGGCGATGGCAAAGAAGCCTGAAGGCGGGGAGATCCGGCTGCAGTCTGCTGAGCGGGCCGCGGCGAGCCCGGTGGAGGGTCACTTCCTGGTGCTGCCTGAGAGTTCGGTGGTGGACGCTTTCTTGACGATCTCCACCAACAGAGTGCTGAACAAGCAGGTTAGGGATTTCATCAGAAATGGTGAGGACGCGTCGGCACTGGAAGCTCTCAACCAGATCGTGACGAACTCTCAATCTGGGAGGAGGCGTAGGGAGTCGGATGTTTCCCGTACTCCTTCTCGGAGGTCCGTTAGGACCGTGGACACCAGGGATTCCAGAGAGTCGAGGAGGCGCAGATACCGTCCGCGGCGCGAGGATGATCGCGACAGGAGGAGGGACGATGCTCGTGATCGTCGTGATGATGATTCACTCGATCGGGAGCGAGATCGAAGGCGAGATGATCGCAGGAGATCCGAAAGGGATCGTGATAGGGACCGTGCGCGGGGCGGACGTGACCGGAGGAGACGTGACGATAGCCGGTAGGCTGAGTCACGAGGATTGCGGCCGATAGGCTTGCGTCCGTTCTCCAACGGTCAGCGCGGTGCGGAGGTGGTGATGTTCCTCCCGGACCGCTGAGGCGCGGAGGTCATGTCTCTCCCGTACCGCTGCTGAGCTGCTGGACGTGCTCATCCGGAAGCAGTGTGAGTGAGAGGGAAAGCAAACTGATGGGGGGTTACTCCCGGGTTTGCGGAATTCAGGCATTTTTCAGGTACGCATGGTCAGGAGTACCTCTTGCCGTTAGGCGAGGGTACTAATGGACATACGTTATCTTTTATTTCATGGCTTCTGATAAGAATTAAACTTCTTGCATTTCTGATGCAAACAGTTGTGACCTATTGTCGTCATGTGGACTTTTCCACAAGGTATGTTGGACAGCGTTACCCCGATTAATTCGGGGTGGTGGCGGGAATTTAATGCCCGGGATGTCGCGCGACTGCCTTTGTGGGTTTGCTCCACCGCTGACGGCGGTAGTGTCCAGCTGTTTGCGGACGTATGCGAGCAGTTAAATCCTATCAGTAAATGGCACGCTCCACCCGTCATATGACGGGCTCCTCGTGGGGGGGGTGTGATTAGCCATGGTTTATTTCATCACCAGGGATGTCGCGGTAGTGACTGACCTGTGGTGTTTGGCTCAAGATTTTGGGTTCCGTCGCGCCTCGAATGGGCGTCGCCGAACCCCTGCGTCGACCGACGGCATATCGGGGGAGAAAGAGACCTCGGGCCGCCGCCAGGTTGGTAGGGACCAGTCGTGCGGCCTGTTGTCGACCAAGGTTGCGGGTTAACCCTTTTCTTGTTTGGTTTGTTTTCCTTTGGTTGTTGTTCTCTGGTGTGTGGGAAACCCTGATCTTTGGGACCGGGGATTGGATTGCTTTTGGGGAACCTTTCTTTTGTGGCTTGTTTACCCCAACTTACCCATTGCCTGGGCACAGGCTCGTGCCCGAATCACATATTGAGCTGTATGGCCGCGCAATGCTGGACAAAACAATCCCGTGCTCGCATCCTGCGCGCCCGCTTGCCCAGGATCCAATTCAGCGAGTTTGCAGGGCACTCGGATGCACTCGGCAGTTTGGACGCGATGATGTCAGTGATGCAGCTGTCAGTAAGTTGCCTGAAGCAAGGGGGTAAGCGTTCTCCCAAACATGTAGCCTATTCATGGTTCAGGGCTCTAGTTGTGTCACTTCATTTGCTAGGTCCCAAGGCTATTTGGATGCACATGTTTCGCCGCCTCGGGTTTAGCAAATCACCCTGGAGGCCGGATTCATTTGGGATGGGCCTTGACTAGAACCATGGCTGAAAAAAGAACCATGGCTGAAAAAGGAATGGCCATGGCTGAAAAGGAAAGCAGGACCATTGTGCCAGGAAACGGGTGCACAACTCTTCAGGTTTCGTTGCGGCAAAAACGGGCAGGGCTTCCCATGAAGACTCCACCGCGATGCGATACTGGGCTGTTCAATGCCAAACCTTGATCCTTGTCCCTTATGCCACAGACCCGCACCATGTGCTACACCTGCCCCCCCTCCCCCCCCGCCAGCCGCTCGAGGTGGACTTTGTCTTCGGCTTCGCAGACCTCAGCGATGAAGCAGCGCCCCGGATCTACCTCGCTTGACATGGGCTTTGGTGTCGTCCCTGTTTCCCTGGGTGGTTTTCATTGGTGGGGATTTGAACCCCTGGTTCTTGTAGTAAATGGGATACGCTCTTCGGCAGCTGTCGTCCAGGTTGCTGGATGCCAAATAGCACCCATCATGGTTGCTTCTCCCAAAAGGTCACGGTTGTTTTCATATTTTTGAGGACCCAATATATTTTTGACTCCCGGAACATAATGTCAATATGTTATTTTTGGTGGGGGCTGCTTTCCACCTCTTGTCTTGAAACGGCCATGGAGCCCTCGGCGTGCGATGTGCTGGCGGTAGCAGTGGAAAACTGGCGTGTCTTTCTGTGTTTTGCAAGCACCAACACCCCACCGCCCCGACCAATCTGTTGGGCACCGTCAGGAGTATGTCATCCAAGTGAGTCGACCTCCACTTTGACTCGCACTGTTGAGGCAGAGAGCTGATACTGATGGTTTGCAGGCCGTCGGCAATACAGTAGTCCTGCACCCAAGGAGATGAAGATGCGCGAAGCGACTGAGACGATGGATGCAAACATCCGTCCTGCGCCTGCAAGCGGGCTCTACAGGACGGGCTAGCCAGTTGGAGGTAAGACTTTGTGATGGTGAAAGCTAGCGAGGTCTAGCGACTCTGGACAGCCTGAACGCCAACAGACCCGCAGGTCACTTTTTGAGTCAAGGAGGTCTCCTGTTTGACATTCCACTTGCAAGTCCTTGGTCACGGGGAGCTTGGCAAACTGGATTTGCTATGGGGTTCACCGGGACCCTCGAAGTGGCTTGTTTGCTGGTACCCTTGGCTTCAAATGGGCCCGGCACTTGTTTGAAAAGGGTGCTACCAGAGAATTGGTCGTCGTGGCTCCGTTTTGGGTGTTTGAAGTATCATCTCCTGGGCCAATGGAGTTGAGTTTCGCTTGGGTTGATCTAAGGGGTTCATGTTGGTTGTCGTGCCTTTGTCAAAACACCCAAGGAACCCTGTTTGTTTCCGTGCCTTTCCGGAAACCCCACCCAGGCCGATCTCGAGCTCTCGAGCCGTGTTGTGCCGGCAGGGTGGGGTCAGAGGCGCGTGCCCCAAAGCTGACTCGGGACCTGAGCGACCTGACCTTCGACCTGGAAGGCGCAAGTTTTGCGTCCGAAGCTCAAAGAACCCATTCCGAAAAAGTGGATCCCTTGCACAGCCTTGTGCCAAAGAACAATCTGGAGTATCGAATGGAACACATTTGTTGGAACCCACCCAAGAAGCAACACTTGCTTGGGGTGGTTGCCGAAAGTGCGGCTTTTTTTGCTTTCCTTTTTTGTGTTTTTGCTTTTCGCATGGTGCCTCCTTGTGCCGCATTGTTATCAAAGGGGATGCCAAGCTTCCCTTCCAGCCATTTTTGTTTCTGTCAAAATGGGGGGGGGGCCACCCCAAAATGGGTGGAGTGATGTCCTTCTGGTTTCGCTGCAAGCACCAACCGAAATGGGTTCACAATTGGGAGAAGCCTCATTTTGAGCAATGTCGAAATCAGGCTGCCCACACACAGTTGGAGGGTTTCCGTCAAAAGATCGTTGCAGGTGTCTTGTTTTAGTAAAGCACCCTGGCAAGTAGGTCAAGCCTCTTCATGTGGGGGGGAGGGCAGTTTGTGGACTCACTTCCCCAGTTAGTGGACTTAGAGTTTGTAGAGGAACAATTCCGGACATGTTCTGAGCAATCTGGATCCAAACGCCAGGGGGTGAGCCGGACCTGCCGCAGCTGCTTCAATCCTTGCAGCTGCTAAACACCCAGGCGCTCCGAGAGGCACGTGGACAGAGAGTCTGGGAACGGTCTGTTTGCTTGTGCATGGTTGTTTGTTTGGCTGATTCTGATGTTGCGTGGAGTTCTGGTCCCTTGTTTGGCCCGACTCGTTTTTTGGGCTTAGGTTGGTTTGCGCAGCAATTGGTGGGTGTGTTTGGGGCTTAGGTTGGTTTGCAGGGGAATGTTTGCATGCCTGAGGGCTCACTGCAAGTCCTAGTTCCCGCAGATTCCGAAAGGAGTTCAGCGAAGCTCGTGACGCCTTTGGAAGACTCGGGGGAAGGAAGTGGCAGCTTGGTCTGCGTTTGGGGCCCCACGGTAGCTGCGGACCATTCAAGACATAATTTGAAGACGCCAGCCCAAAGTTGCTTTGGCACTTCCAAGGCAACTGGGAAGTAGTCCAGCTTGGCCTTGGATTGCCAGCCATTACAGTTGGGTGAAAGTAGATGGCACACTTCCCTCATTTTGCTTGGTGGCTCCCAGCCATCCCCTTAGCCTTTTAGCTTTTTAGTGTTTAGTTGTAGTTTCCATTTAACCCACTAAATGTTAAACTTTCAGCGGGGGATCTGAGGGCAGCCCAGTTTGATTAGGCTTGACTCACCAACATGGGAACACCACGTCATCTACTTTCACCCGTGAAGAGAAAACGGTCCAGGACCGCCCGTCTACTGGCTAGAGCCCAGCGCGCGCGTGTTTGGCCGCCAGGTCTTTCAGCAGGCGGACGTCAGCAAGCGGGGCTTCCTTCGCCTGGGCGATCTGAGGCGCCGAGGGCCGAATGGCAGGGATCCTGTCAGCCTTCGGACCATCTTGCTGGGCATGGCATGTGCAAGCTATTTGGATGCCACGCGTGCCGCCGAACTGAGAACTGTATGAAAAGGCCTATGTCTTGATTCACATCAAGTGGCACAGGCGCAATGGGTTGCTTGCCTAAGTTCTGCGTGGATGTTGCCGTTTTTTCCCCCGTGACAAGCATGATTTTTCCGGTCGGGCGCACAAGCAGCCGTATGGCCCCGCATCCCTTGTCTTTGGATTTCCGCCATGATCTTCTGTGTCAGTTTGCAGGCGCTTGCTCTTCCCGGAGAACGTGCAGTCCACGGACAACAGCATGGCAGTTGTGCTTCTGGTCTATCAAATATTGCACTTGCTAAGTCGCTAAAAGTCAGAGAGCATTAGTTTGGCGTCAATCACTGGGGTTGGCATCAACCACTGGAGCACAACTACTTCGAAAGCACTCCATATCAGGCCACAAAGTCAGCCTTAGAGCAAGGAAGCCAACCCAGAACAAGCCCAAACCACACCGTGTCAGCAATCATGCTTTGCGTGCTATGACATGTTTGGTTTGGAATGTGTGTTCAGGTTTTTCTACTACGACGGGTTTTCTGCGTTTGATCCATGCGCTCATTCGTTACCATCCGATCGAGATGGATCGAGGAAAGTCTTCGCGCAGATGGACAAGAACGGTGACGGGAAGATCCACAGCGCGGAGTTCGCCTTTTGGCGCCGTTTTTTTTTTGGTTGGGGGAGGGGGGGTTATGAATAGGGAAGGGGTTGTCGGATCTTTTGTCCAACTCCAGGATCCAATTTTAGGGATGGATAGTTCGAGGAATGTATGTTGTCCAACTCTTTGCAGCCATCGTTACGTTCTTTTAACGCATGTAGGTCTTGTGGGGTTTGGTTATTACTGCGAAGAATGGGGAAGCTACCCTAAAGAGGCCACAGAGTCATGAGGTGGGCAGGTGCGAAAGGTTTCAATGCAGAAAACACTTGGAGCATGGGGGTCCCTGATTTGGATTCAAATGATTGCCCCGGACCCTGCGCACCAGCGCCTACCTCACCAAATCCGTTGGGCTCTGGGTGGTGCGCCGAGGTGTCCTTCGTCATTGGCGCCAAGCGCAGCTCGGAGAAAGCCGAAGGCAGTTGTGCGAAAGGACGATGCATGCGCCGCAACTTATACCTTGCAAAGGGAATTGGTTCAGGGCTCGTGACTCAGCTGGATGTGTCTGCTTGCCTGCTTGGCTCTCCGGCTTGCCCCCCCTTCTCTTTGTATTATGCCTTTACGTGCTGCCACAATCAACACACCAGCACACCAACGCGCAAATCCCTAAAACACGCTTGTATCTAGAGCCCACCTGTCCATCCCCCTTAGGCGGGGGCATGTGTCCGATGCGTCCAAGGCCGCATCTCCACCACGGCGTCAGATGCAGACAAGCGAGTGATGGCGAACGCCTTCTCTCATGCAGACGCGGATTCTGATGGTCGCATCAGCATGGAGGTGGGGTTTGGATGCCGACTGAGCTTCAAATAGGCATGGATTCTTCGCGAAAGCGGAACTTCCAAATAGATTGATTTCTGTTTGGTTTCCCTTTTAACAACACCCAAATGTGCATCCTCAAAACTTGAAAAAAGGAGTGCCATACCATATTCTGCTTCCCGTGAAAAGCAATGTTGGCACAAGTTTGCCTGTTGAAACAATGTGCCAGAAAGTGTTCGTTGCTATTTCGATTCAAGAAGCTACGCAGCTAAACACACTGGAAAATAGGGTCAACAAGCCCCGCACTCTCAAAACCTAAGTGCCCAATTGTGTCAAAAGACGCGGACCGTTACCTGGTGAGTCCCGCGTTGCCCATTGTGACAACCGGAGGTGTGAGCCCAACAAGACATAGCCAAAGCAGCACCCGCCAGCAGGCCTTCCAATCGGAGCTATCATTTTGCCGCTTTTTTGTGGGGTTGTACTTGAGGCCCAGCTGCTGATCCCTGGCTTTAGCTCGTTGCTTCCAAGCCAGGCTGATTAAAAGGTGACAGCAGCGGCCTATGAGCGAGCAGCATTTCTTGGACCTGGACAACTTCTCACTTTCGTGATTGGCTTTCGTTCAATCGGCGTTCCGGTATTCAAAGCAACGCTTCGAAACGTGGGCTTCGCATTGCGCGCGCAAGTTGTTCCTTGTTCGGGGCCATGACGAAAGAGCATCCATGGCCGCGCCCAGAGTGGGTTCCAAATGAAGCCGGCTGATTGTGAGGACTTGCTGAACCTATGACAACCTTCATATTCACAGGCTGTTGAAAGGCCTGACTCCCTGAAGGATTGACATCAAGCAACCCATTTGTCCTGCCACCCTCCATGAAGCGCACAGCAAACCGCCCCTCAAAATGTGGATTGTGGATGGACAAAGCCCTGCACCACGGATGGATGAAACCCGACGAATATTGAGCAAACGTTGGGGCAAGCCCACCTGGGGGGTGAACAGCGTGCTCACCACGCGAGCTCGCCATGATGTACGTCCTTGGGGGATCCCTACTTCAGACTTTTGATCAATCGTCGGGTCTGTCCTGAATCCATTTGGGTCAGCTGCTTCTTGCACTGAAGTCCAGGAGTTCGAGCACCTCTTCGGGGCAAACACGGACTTCGACCGGCGCATGCTGCAAAGCGTTTTCGATTCAGTGGACAAAAATCAGGCGGGTGGGGTGAGGCAAAGCGCCACTGCAGCCCCCCACTGCAGCCCCCCCCCCCCCTCCGGTTTCATGTTGAGTTTGGGGGAGGCAATGTGGACTGGAACAGAGTCAGAAAGTATTAGATGGGCCAAGGCATGATTGCCTTATTCGGGCGACATCAAGTTCAATGTGAATACGCCCAATCAAGTTCAATGTGAATACGTCTGGATTGGGCGCTCGTGACATGTCTTGCATGCTTCAACCCCAGTAGAAGATTCAGCCGGCCAAGTGACTTGAGATGACTTGATCTTCGGCTTGTGTAGAGGGCGTCCCAATATGCGGGCCCGTGTCCTTCGTTTGAAGACAACCTCCCGACTGATAGGCCAAAGGTCATGAAGATTGCGCCAGCATTTGCAGACTCGACCTGCCTGTCAAGCCAGCTTTCGGGATTCAGTCTCTCCTGTTTGGCGAAGGCTGGCCATGTCCAAGCATGCTTTGCTCATTGGTCCTGTTCCCCACGGGCAGCTGGGGGATTTTGGGTGTGACTGATTGCCTTCCAGGGGTGCGGGTGCTGATCCCCAAGTTTGGACAGCAGGCATGGCCTTGGCTGATTGAGCTTCCTTTCCTTGGCACTACAGCTACTTAGGCTAGGCAAAGTGGGGATTGCGTTCATGCAACGTTTGTAAGTATGTAACTATAGTAACTATAGTAGTCATTCATTACCGATTCATGGTACCAGCATGTGATTTTGTGTGTGACAGTCTTTGTCCCAGACACGACTCTTTGGCCACTGGGATTAGCAAGTAGGCTGCTTACCCTCGTAAAGACCAACCGCCCAGAGCAAGCCACGAAAGCCGATCGCTTCAAGTGGCTGTGGGCCAACGCAGCTTGCAGGATGGTTGCGTCTCCATGGTCGAGCTCGCACGTGTCTATGGCAAGGCCCTCCTGGGCCTTTTTGTTGATCGAAGGTGGGTGCTGGGTACGGACCAGGCACTCTTAGCCGACCATTTGCAGCTCGCTCCATCCATCACTTTGGGCATTGCAACCGACATGGTTTTGCAACGAGCAAGCAGTCGTACACAAGTTTGCTGCTTGCCATGTGCGGCCTGGTTTCAGACGTTTGAGATCGCACATGTGCGATCAACCAACAGAGCATGAAGAAACCTCAGATCAGCTTAGCGGTGTATTGCCTTGGGTTGAAGCTTTCGAGATTTCCCAAGTGCTTGCTTAGGGCTGGATGGCTTTTGCAGAGGAAACTTATCCGAAGCAGGAGGGATCCTTCCTGATTGCAGCTGTGTCTTGTTGATCCGTGTGTGGTGACCCGAGATGAAATTGCGTTTGGTGAAAGGGCCTGGGGTGCTGCCATGAGTTTCTCCAAATGCAACCTTTGAACTGTTTCAATTGCAGCCTTAGGATTTTTTTAGCCATCCTTGGAAGATGACCAACTTCAAAGGAGGATTGAACATCACGTCAATCTGAATGATTCGGAGAGCCTGCGCAGACAAGTATGGTCGGAGGACGTTTTTTGTCCTTTTCTTCTTCTTTTTTTGTTTGATTCTCGTGAGGGTGTTTGTTTTTGCGCTGTGCCAGGAGCTTCTTCAGGATGCTAAAGGCATCCAGGTGGCCGGCAGCATGGACGCAGGCAGATTGAAGAAGGGCGGGGCCTGGGTCTATGTTTGTCAGGCAGCTGCGAGACCTAGCAGCTTGCAGACATTATTGCTTCTGAGGGCTTACCGGCAAACATCCCTCTCCATACTCCGTTGAGGATTGCCAGTCCAGCGTACCGCGGCAAGTCCGCGCAAAAGAGGTATGACCAAATCCAACGTCCTGATAGGCCCAAATCTCTTCCAAAACTGTTTAATAGTTTAGGGTTCACCAAAAATGCATACCCCAAATGGCCAAGATTCGTGCAGCGGATTGCTGTTGATTGCGAAGGTGTAAGGTGGTTCCTTGCACAATTTTGGGAGCCGCGTTTCGAGTGAGATGAGACGCTTTCTCCAAGTAGATCAGCCACATGGCAGGCTGCCAAGCGACTGTCAACGGCAATAAAGCTTTGTTGGAGAAGAAACGCCATCAAAGCAAAACTGCAAAACTGCCGGTGTTGTGGCTGTGCGTGTGTGTGTGCGAGGCGTACGAGCAATAGTAATTACCAATGGGCATGATATGCTTGCTCTGTCACATGTAGACAAACCACATTCCTTGGACAATACTTCTTAAACAGCTTGAGCAGGTGCACTTCAGCAAACGATAGTGGCATTCTCTCTGGCGAGGCGCATGTCCCATCCTGCACTCCAGGACGGCACCCTATATACCCCGATCAGTGGCACGAAAGAAGCTAGAATGGTGATGTGGTGACCCGACAAGCAAGCACAGCGCGTAACAACTGAAAGTGCTTTTGGTTAAGCCTACCGATGCATCACACACAGTGCTTCACTGGGAGGTGGCAGTGGGTCAGTGGTCAACAAATGCCAATCAACACCTCTCAGCCCATTTTGGCTTCCTGCTTTTCAGGCGTCGGCTTCTTTGGTGGGCAGTGGTCAGGGACTTACTGCTAAACAAATGATATCAGCAGATGGTTCCATGATGAGCCAAAGAGGCATTGGAATGTGAAATTTCAAGTTCGATGACATAGGACTGGCTTCCGAAAGCAAATGCAAGCTATATACAGGGGCGTAAGTACAAGAACTGGCTTTGGCTTTGCTGACCTCCGTGTGTTGGGGTACAACACCAGCAGGACGATATAGACCTTGTATCAATATATATCATGCCTAAAGTCTAAAGGCCTAGAGCGTAGGATCTTGCCGCGTGCCCTCCTTCTTAGTGTTTGTGTTTGTTGGGGTGAACACCTGCGTGCATCGGCAGGCACGCAAGACAGTATTTCCTTGGCGCAGGAATGGGGTCTCGGTGCACCGCGTGCTTTGTGGGCAGGTGACGAGGAAAGTGAGGACGATTTCTGAGTTGGGCTGTTTGACCGCCCGCGAGCTTTTCTGTGAGGGCAGGATGGGCGGTTTCCTGGCTCAGAAGCAGTTGCATCAGCCTGTCAAAGCTCCACGATTAGTTAAACCATGTCATCCTCATTCAGAAGATGGGCCATGGAGAGTCAGAACTGTTTCTGCCTATTCCATACCATGCTGCACAAAACGGAGACAATAGGCCGGGATGGCAGAAGCAAGGTACCATTCGATACGATAGGCTCGATTACAATCTCCGCTGGATATCCCCTCCGGGATGGCTCCTGCAAGGCGATGCTCAAGGCATCAGCTCGCCGCATGCGGCCGCGACCCAAAAAAAATCGAGGCCGCCTTGTGGCATCACCGAGTGTGAGCTGCGGTTGTTAAACCACTTCCTTACAACCATCAATGCGTTTGCTTGTCTACAAGGGCCAGCTACAGTGCATACATGATTGACAGTATGACACATATATATATATATATATATATATGAATGGTTGCATTGTTCGCTTACACCATTTGATAGTTATATGCATTTATGTTGCCAATACTGTTGGCATATTGGGTATGCGCGTGCGTATTGTAGCAATCATTGTGTATCATGTCTAACCTGGACGAACTGTTTCTCTAGAAGCTATGCGGTCGACGTCAGAATCATTTTTGCAATCGATGCTTGCACTTGACACGCATCCACATTGACTGAGCTCTACTAGATCCGGCACCCAGATACCCAGAGCTTGGAATCTTGCAAGCTATAGCTGGAACCTCGCCAAGTAGCGGGCAGGAACACAAGCGGTATCCACTTGGCTATCGGCGTGGACTTGACCAGACAGCAGATGCTATGCCTGAAGCGACCAAACAATCTGGAGATATTCATGCTGGATGAAGGGACCAGCTCGGAAACAGTGACCATTGTTTGTCTTAATGTTGGACATGGCACTGAAGTTTCATTTAACCGAGCAGGAGGAAACCTCGGACAGAAAGTCGCCCTCGCGTTCCCGGTAAGAATCCGCAGCTAGTCTTTCACACCCGGCCAAAACATGCCTGAAATTTAGCCACTCCAGATGCAGACTGGGCATCTTGTGTTTTGCGTGCATATGGGCTTGCGTGCGGTGCAGTTGTGTTCCATTGTTTGCCTGCAATGTGCGTGCGTGCGTGCGCGCGAGCGATGCATGCGTGCGTGCGGTTGCCTGCGTGAGTGCGTGCTTGCGGGAGGGTGGTTCCGCGTGCGGCAAGTATGTGAGTGCGCACTTGGCTTGTGTTTGTTTGCGTGCTTGTGTATGTGTGTGTGTGTGCGTTTTTGCGTCTCTGCCTGTGTGTGTTGTCTGTGTCTCCGTTTCCCTGCGTTTTCCATGTCTCTGTGTCTCGTTGTCTCTGCGTCTGCTTGTTTGTGCATGTGTCATAGCAGCAGCAAGTACAAAGGGCAGGAGATGGCTCGCCAGTGGTCTTGCCAGGGAGGCGCCAGCTTGATACTGCTGCCTCAAACCGGGCGAGGCATCTCATCACATCCGATACCATGGGTTATTCTGCAAGGTCAACTGGGTTGTGGCGTTGCCCACTTCTGACTTATGACTTTGAATTGGTTGAATTGTTCAAAAGGCCTTGTCACTGAGGACAACATGCCTCCTTTTCCAGACTCTGGACTTCAGCGCTGTTTGGGCACATGATATTGTCAGTTTTCGCCGACGCTGCAAAACAGGTCCAGAAAGGTTTGCGCTGGGCACGACCTGCAGATGATGTTCGCTGGCTCACAGGTGCCGCGTACAGGCCACCCCCAGAGACAAGTCCAAGGCACCCCCAAGGCTTCAGTGCCTCCTTTTGGCTCGTTGAATTTTTCAATTCACCAGTCCTCGCAGCTCTTTTTTTTGGTTGCGTACATGCAGCAAGCCGACCTAACCAGCCGAGCAGCGTGTGGTTTCGGGTGTTCGCTACCCCAAAGACTCGGGTATGGAGATGTCTGAGCTGTGCGCTGCGTGCCAGCCTTACCGAAAGAGCGCTGTTGTGACGGGTCTGACGGGCGGCAGACGCTGGCGGGCCCCTTTCAACCCATTAGTTGTTTTGTTGTTTCTGTCCACAATTCGTGGCCAAATGCGGGGTTTCTTGTGGGCTGTGAATACCATTTGTCTGCATTGGTTTTTACTGGCTGTTTTGCGGGGCTAGCCATATATCGGATGAGTAAATGCCTGCCCATCCACATTGTTTTTGCAGTCGCCAAATCTCCCCCGACGGCTCCCCAAAACAAGTCAATTGAGTTATAGCGGTAAGCTCAACATGATAAAAGCTGTCCACTACGCCTTTTACATTTAAATTGACCATCAAAGATGCGCCTTGCGATCCCGTTTCAAAAATCCTCGCTTGGCAAACTGTGACAGTTTTTGCATCCGGCAAAGAGGGGACGCCATAGGAATGAAGATCGCAGCCGAACCGCCGGACCGCCGTGGGACCTCCTGGTGCTCCATGAATATATTGTGTGTCGAATTGCCATATTGGGGGGGGTGCTTCACCTGGCACGACATTCATGAGAATGGACGCCTGTATGACTGGAATCACACGCAAATCCAGGAGAGATTCTCAGGCAAAAACAGCACACGGGCTCGGACACGTCATTCGGATGCCTTTTTGTGTGACCACCACAGGTTATCCAACTGACATAGGATTTTAGGTTGAGGACACTTGAATCGCTTCGGTCATTAATACCCCGTATGCGCTCACTATCTCACATGCAAGTCTTTAACGTCAATCAGGCCGCCCTGGACAGAATGCATTTTCTTGTAACATCGGTGCGTTCTCTCATTTGAGGCTAGTGAGCCACTGTGGATGGACGAAATCCTGCACCACTTTAAAACCATGGGAAACTGTTCGTTGGCATTTACAGGGGAATCGAATCATTCTATGGTTTCTCAGGTGATGCGAAATGGATTTCGTCCATCCACAGTATTGTAACTCGCCAAGGTTTTGTTGCGACCGCCAAGCCCCGCTCCGAGGCCCTTTGCCAGGATCTTCCTCATGGAGCGGTGAACCATGAATCGGACAGGCAGGGAGTTTTGTTCGCGCATGGCCGTGGCAAACATTTGGCATCTCCATTCCATCCTGCTTGTTTCCTCCTTGCCTTTCTCCTTCCGTTCCTGCCTCCTTTTTATCCCCTTGCTTTTGTTGCTTCCTAGTTTGGTGCTTTAGTGGTTTCTTGATTTCTGGCCTTTTATCCTCCTCTTGCTCGTTCTCCTCCTCAATCCGCAGCCATGCGGATAGAAGCACGCAAGTCAGATAACGCAAAGCAAGGTAGTAGTGATTGCAATGCCTGCGTGTTTGGAAACTACAAGCCAGCTAGACATGCGTATGGTCCAGATCGATTTTGACATATTTTGACTTCACGTGCGATGCCCAAATCATGTTTGCGCTGCCAGCGCCAGGCACACTGTCTCTCACATCGCCATTAGGGCAGCCGGGGACGGGGTGCGGGCGCCAAGGAGGGCGGGGTCTGGAAAGGCAGGGGCATATGCACAAGAATGGGCGGTTTGTTCAAAGTGTTCTGGTAGTTGTGGTCCATTTGGGCCAGGACGGGGTGACTCAAAAGTCCAGGGGAACCACGTCCTCCTGGCAAACAAGTAAATGTGACAGTGGCTCAATTGAGCCAAGGCCAGCTTGTTTGGAAGGGAGTGGGCGAGGGGTTCACATTGGGACCGCCATACAGCAAACTGTTTGCAGCGTGGGCAAGGGGCACAGCCGGAAGTCTACAAAAGTCTACAAACCACGCACGCATGGCAGTGAGTAAGAGAATCTTGCTGACTTCTGCAGCGATTAATGGCTTGCGCGCGGTTAGTCACAAGCCTTTTGGGTCACTACGTGTCGAACCTGCTTCTATGTGCCGTGGTCGGCTTACCTGCGCCGGATCTTGGCGGCAAGGGGATGTCAGACTGTCAAAGGCCTGAGCAAATTGATCAGTGTGTCTGGCCTGGTGGTATGATTCCTTATCAAGAGAGAGAGAGAGTGAGTGGTTCCTGAATTCCATATGATATCCGGTGCTGCCGCTTTGGGGGTTCGGTGCACCTTGGTATGTCTGACATTCCTTCGGTTTGCGGTCTCTGCTTGTGGACTTGTAAAGTTGCCACCCGTCCCAGGTCACAGTCGGTCCGCTCGAGGCTGGTCAGTGTGATGACGATTTTCAGCCGGGTGTTGAGCAAGTGATGGTCTGCATGTCAGCGCCGCAAGCTTGGGACGTGTTTTTACTCTTGAGGCATGTAGCGCAGAGTTGCTTGCATTGGTTAAGCCACTTCATGATAGAATCTGTTTTGAATCTTATGAGCGCCGTGTTCACGAGGCAATTGTGGCTGCTTCCTCGCAGTGCTGGGATTGCAATACAGCAATAGGTCCGTCTCAGCTTTTGGCAAAGTGGTTACATCCTGCAGCCAAACAACATTGGAAATCTGGACAGCCCGGGATCCCTAAGGCGATGCTCGGTTGCCAAATGAATGGCACATCTTCGGAGTGACATTGGGGTCCCGCAGAGGGGCCATCTCTCCATGGGAACTCTCTGAAACTAAACACATTTGGTGTCCCTTCCAAGCAACCCCAAAATTGCGCCCTCGGAAAAAGGACACAGGCGCCGCGTGCACATTTGCACAGTTGGAGCCAACACACGTTGGGTGAAGAAGCCTTTTTCTCGGATCCCTTGACTCAATCTAGCAACATATTGTGCTGCACCCAGGTCAGTCAGACAAGCCCAATGCCAGCATGCCAGCACGCCTTTGCAGTCTTGACTTTTTGGTACACGCTGCAAGCCTCAACTTGAGATTCGCGACCCTGTTCAGACTGGAGAGCCGCACATAGGTTCAACAGGCCTTCCGCCGGCCAAGGCCCCCTTTCACAACTTTGACCTCCCCCCTTTTCTGCGGTCTTTCTCCTCCACACCATTTTGGGTCTTTAGGGTAGGCTAGGTATGAAACGGACTGAGATATGTTCAGCGCGCCCCAGATGTTGGCCGAGTTTTGCTGGACCGATCCATCTTCGCAGGGCATCCCGGAAAACAGCCAACGGCAATGAGTCGGTGGGCCTCCGTGCGGTGCAAGAGCAGAGGAAGCAGGCGAGGATTCTTGGGGAACTCAGGTGAAATTGATGTGCCAGGAAGCCACAAGGGGATGGGGCATTTTTTGCAATTTGTCCAGACCCCCTCATCAAGAAGGCCTCAACATGGGTCGAAATCATTGCTTTCCCCCCGCTGGGGCCTTGATTGCTGCATTGCAGTTTTGCCCGGGCTAGTGGCTCACACGAAGTCGGGTTTGACCTCGGGTTTTGATGGCTTTCCCTTTGAAGCAGCCTTCACCCGAAGCATGCAACCTAAGTTGTACCGCAGGGGAAGATATTTGTGCTGCTTCACCTGCCAGGACGCTGGTAGGCATTGACCCTTGTCAGTCAACACGAGTGAAAAAACAATGAGATATGTGATTGGCTAGTTTGCAAGGCGCGCTGCTTAGCTCGCTTATCTTGTTGCGAACTGTTGGTTGTGCACCTGGAGGCTTGGACTGGTTCAAATATCCCCTCCCCATGTCCTGCTTAGAAATCCCATGCGCTTTGTTTGGTTTATGAGGCATTCGAGGTTGCCTGCGAGCGACGGAACCAGACAAAGCAACCTTCTGAAGAGGTCTTGGGCTGAAATTGGTCAGTTCATCCTTATTTCTTTTCCATCGCATTCCTTTGTTTCTTGCTTTGCCCCGTTAGTTTGTCACCAAAATCCATTAATTCTTGGATTTTCTTGGTGACTTCGTGAGTTTCTCGTTGGTTCAGGCGCACGTTTTCTCATGTTTGGTTGGTGCGTTCCCAGCTAAAGATGCCCAGTCTCAAAACGGGCGTCCTTTTCTGTCAAACTGTTTGTCAGGGTGACTGGGCAAAAAGAGCAATGCACAGGTTTGGGCAACTGGTTGAAGCAGGCAGCCCCGGCGCTCCATTTAAAACAAAGCCAAACAGAGGTTGTTTGAACTGTGAACATGTTCAAGCAAGGGGCTGGCTTCCTCGTCGCGTTGCCGCTTTATACATGTGCAGGAAGATGAACACCAGCAGGCCAACCCCACCAGGAGCCGCAAGTTGTCATGCAGTTGGGCGTGTCTTTGAGGCTATCCTTGTTCATTAGGCGTAGCTTCCTGTTGAACTCTGTGCCTTGGTTTTCCTGCATTTTTGGCAGCAAACAATAGTTGCCACTATGTCATTCAACAGTTCAACAAGTCACGCTACTTTCTTTACCAATCTTTACCTCAGGTATACGCGTCATGCAACTAGACTCATAGGCAAGCAAGCATAATCTGGCCTGGAAGCACCCATGAAACACAATGCGGAAAGCTTGAACTGTCAGGTGTGGCTCAAATCTCAGGTGCACGTTTAGGCGTGAAAGGTTGTATATCATAGGGGTCCCATCACCTCCACATCTCCAGTCTCAGAAGTGAAGATGCCATTGAGGGGGCCAAGTGAATTGGCGCAATTGGTTGGCTTCCTTAGTTCAAGGCGCTTTAGGTGAGCAGTTTGCCATTTTTGTGGCAGTAGCATGACACCACTCGGGAATGAGGCCGACACTTCACCTTAGACTCATCGTGTTACAATTTGTCAGCATACCCTCATCAATGATAGATGCCCATAGTTGAATGTAGTTTGGAACATATAAGGTGCGAATGGCAAGTTGTGAATTGATCCTTGTTCTCCCTTTGTTTTGTGTAGAAGGAGGGGGGGGTACCGTCCTTGAAGGATTGGGTTTTGTGCATTTGTGCTAGGTAGGACGAGCAGTGCATGATTTCAAGACGGGAGTTCGGATGTGATGTATCTTTGGGTCCAGAAGGGTGTGACCGAGCTGCAGGGTTGTCCCTTGGCATGTCAAAGGCACTCACAAGCCTTGTGGCCTTGTGTCAGTCCCCTTGGCACCCTTTTCAAATACTTTTCACCTGGAAAACGCCTGGGCTGCCTATTTTAGTGGAAAGCATGGCACAGTATGTAGAGGCCGTCCTTGCTACGGTAACACAACCTTCTGACCGAAGCTGGGCAAGAGGTGCGGAGATACTCTTGGTTGGATTCAGTAGTGCGGGAAAAACCGCCGTGTGCGCCGAAATGACCCAGCTTTGGGGCGTTCAACTCGATCTTATTTCCAGGATTTTCCAGGGCTCTTCTGAATATTGGGCCAGGGTGTCCGGCCATTTTACCGCCTTTGCCAGGAAGGAAAGCAGCGCAATTGGATGCAGCAAATGATGCTCGGCAAGTCATTTCAGGAAAATCGCCATGGATTTTGTTTCATGCTGAAACGGTGCCCTTCGGTGTACGGTGGATGTTGTGATTTTCAATTGTTTGATTTGATGGATCATGTCAGCATTTGGAACTGCTCTGGGAAGCGTATCTGGGCACAATGATTGCAGAACAAGTGGGTGTGTTGTTACTTGTGCATAGTTGTTTGCCTCTGAGTGCGAACATGCCGAATCTAAATCGTTCAGCATGTGGCAGCTAGGAGCGTGCGAGACTGTTGTCATGTTTTGCGTTTGTGGTGCCTGATGTGGGACGTGACTTTGGGCGATGCATGTGTGAGTGCATCATCTCCAGGGCAGGTTATCAACTCAGCTTGTTGCAGAGAGACTTGCAGAGACTTCGGCAAGTTGCAGTGTTAGGAGCCGCCAGTCATCACGGAACAAATTCATCTGACTCATTAGGCGCGAGGACCACGTAAAAGGTTGAGGTGATCCTTGCGCGACGACTGCGTCACCATTTGATGGCAGGACAAGCAAATATGTACTGTTCACTCCAGTGCCCCGTTGGCAAATTAATCAGGAATCAGATGTGCGAATTTCACAGGGGCCCTGTTTTTCTACTTCAAGCCCTTTAGGATTTGTTGTTTGCACCCCGTCAGTTTGCAGACTCAGGCTCCATCTTTGAGACGATGACGCTGAGAACCATCGCTGCCTGGCTTGCATCCACCGTGCTCATGCTGTGCTTGGACATTGCTTGGAGCTGGGTCAATTTAACCAGATTCCAACCACCCCTCCCATACCACTCCCCCTCCTGGTTTCCTTGAAAAAGGCTATGGATTATGCCGTATTGGGCTAAATGAAACAGGGTTGGAAGGACGGGATCCTGTCAGATTGGTGCTCTTGCAACCAACATGTCTTCCTCATATTGTCCCCTTGCGGCCAACCACGCCCACAAGTGCCAGTCTCATTGGATCGCCAACGGGGCTCCTCCCTGGTTGCTGGTTTGTTGGTCGTGCTCGGTTGCTCGAATTGTTGCATTTGCTTTGTCTTTGGCAAGTGTCCCGACTCAGAACTTCAACGAGCTCGCGCACCAGAAATACCCAGGTGGGTGGTCGAGCTTCGGTGTGTTTTTCTTGGTTTTTCAAGAAGGACTCGGTCAGCGTTTTGTTTCATCCGCAACTGGCAACATGTGCGCTGTGGGCATTTCACCTATGCTTGGCCCTCGGCCTGGCAGAAACTTGCTGGGTATCTGAATTTGCTTGAGCGGGTTTTGACAAGATGGTCTTGCTTCCGGAGCAGCTAGTGTTGCTGATATTTTCCGAGAGTGCCGTTGCAGGCACTGGCTCCGGGAAGGATTACTTTTTACTCTTTTTTTTTTCAGAAGTCGTGCTATGAAATGTGCACCAGCACCGTCATGCTTTGGGTATGGGGCTCTTCCTGAACTTCGTCTCCCTTAAAGGCAACGCCACCCCAACAGCGCCACATGTCATGATTTGTTCTCCCTGCAGGCAAGCAGTGGACTGAAGTGCCCGTTGGCGACCAGGCAGGTCGCGCACGGAGTGCGACGTGCTTAGCACCACTGCAGTTACTGTGGTTCGCACGCCCTTGACACCAAGAATGCTTCGCTCGTGAACGTGGGCGGCCCCAAACCCGGAAACACAGGTCAGCACACTGACTTGCAAGTGCCAGCTCTGGGACTGTTGGACATAATGTCAGGGTGTTTTCTTTGGGCGGAAACTCTTTTTCTAAGGGAAACCAAAAGGAAACTGCCTATTTTGGGTGAGACAAACCTATTTCAAGTCATCGCTAGCAAATGCCTTCACTCCCGATGCCCAGCTGCAGGGCAGCCGGCGCTTTCCGACCGGGTGGCAGCCGGTCCATACCTGGACCACCCAAATCGGCAGAAGTTTCTGCCTTTTTGGAAAAAGGCGCCTTTTTGCTGTTGGCGGCGTTTTTAGTTTCCCTGGCAGCGTTTTTTTCAAAATCAAGTTCTGTGCAAAACAGGCAGCAGGAAATCGGCGGAATTCGGCGGGAATTCGGCGGAATTCGGCGGGAAATCGGCGGAATTTCGCGGAAGCAGGTTTCAGCATGTCGGAGTGTTTGTTGCGTTTCGGCGTTTTTTCTCGCGGGCGGCGTTTTTTGGGTTTTTCGGCGGAAATTTCTGCCGCCGGGGCCTTTCGGCAGAAAGTTCTGCCGCCGGAGGGTCCAGGTATCTTTCAGCCTTTCCAGGAAGGAACAATTAACAAACATGCACTGTTTGCGGACCCCCTGTTCAACATGATTTGCAACCTTTCCAAAAAGGAAAGCAACAGGGTGACTGCTTGAATGTTTCAGACCCCTATTTGGGTGTGTATTCACCTTCCCAGCGTCGGGTTTGACAGGTTTTGCAGTCATTTTCCTGAGATGCGGTTAAAATCGGCATCGATCCTCCATGTTTTTACCGCCCAGAAACCAAGTCGGATTTGGGGGCATCTTTTTTCTCGTCGGGGTGCACCCCCGACGTAGGTGGAGCTCTTGAGGGAAGCCTTGAAGGCGAGAGTCCTCGCCCCTTGGAAGCGGAAGCCGATCGGATTACGTCGGAGTCACCTGGGAATGTTTGTTGTTTTTTTTGGGGCTGGGTTAAGAAGCCAAAGGGAAGCCCATTTTGGGGGTCGGCCTGGGGAGCGAACAAACACGTTGTTTGAGTCCAGGAGGTTTGAGACAGGTTGGAAAGACACATGTCGTTGGAGGTTTGCCTCATACCACATGCTTTGCTTTGGGGACTTGTTTGCGCCAGCTCCAAATTCGCGGAAGAGGGCACGGGTCCATGTTCAGAAGCTTGTTCAAGCTTGGGCCGAATGTCCAGCAGGTGCACACTGGCAGCCAGGCTCTTCAGTTTGCTGCGGGTTCAGCATGAGTCTTGACAGGCACGCCCGCCCTAGAGCTGGCGTCCTGCAATGACGGTGAACGTGTGTATTGACCAGTGTGCTGTTTCCAAGGGTGTTTGGCTTCTACAAACATCAAGGCCAGGCCGGTGTCTTGATATAGCCATATAGTCTGTGAGGTTTGTAGGCTCGTGCCCACAATGGCCCTGAGCTTGTGGCTTGCTGACCAGCATGCACTGTGTTCTTCTACCGTGCAGTGGTGAGAGATAAATTGCCTATCTATCCACATGTCCCAAACCTGATCACAAAGGTGCAGGGGTAGCTCTGCCCTGGCGCAGCATGGATGGTCACACATGCATCCGTGCGTGGCATGTACGTTTTTGATTCTGGGTGAACGCGCGCGGCAAGACTTGTGCATTTGCAACAGGCATGCGGCAGGCGTGCCGACACTTTCTTTTGCATGACCCACGCGCTGAGGTCATTGACCCTCACTCGGTGTACATGAAGTTTTGGGATTTGATCCTAGCAGCTCGGCACGGGGAGTGGAATCCCGGAAGGAAGCCAAAGCAACCCGCGACCCCAAACCCTGGAATCAGTAGTCGTAAGTCAGCCGCAAACTCATCGACGCTAGCCTACTGCCCTGCCCTCCACCAAACGCTTGCTTTGCTAAGGAGCAACATCAAATAGGGACCCTTTCCCTCCAAGAAAGAACCTTTCTACGAACATTCCTGCGGGTTCACAGGGCCCTTTGGCTTCTTCCTTTCAAAAACAAGCTCACGACATGGGTCATGATCAGGGCAGCTTTGGGCCTAGCCTTTTGTGTGAAGATGCCGCCCCTTGGCGTCGGCTCTCCAACCGGTAGGTCGAGGCTGAGCAAACAGCTGGGGATTGCCAAAGCGCCGTGGTGCCCTCATATTGGCGTGGAAGGGGCGAGCAAAGCAAGTGGTGAATCAGGAAAGTGTTTGCCGGTTGCGAACGGTAGCAGAAGCAAGAGTTGCCCAGACGCATGTCGTTGGTAAAGAGGACATTTCGATGTGTACTGATGTGTACTCCTTCGGGGCAGATGTGCCCAAAACCCAACCTCGGGATTCGTATGCGTTCCCGAAGCGAACTTCTCCCGAGGTGATATGCTTGGTCTACACTGCACTGGTGACTCCTTATGAGATCGCCTTCATTCCACCGGGCAATCAGTTTCTGGCAGCGCCTGGCCCAAAAGCGGGAAATGGGACCTCCGGCCCCCTGCTCGCTGTGTGTGTTGCCCCCTGTTGTGCATTTGCGTGTTTGTGTGTGTGTGTCTCTGTGTGTCTTTGTGTGTCTCTGTGTGTCTCTGTGTGTCTTTGTGTGTCTCTGTGTGTTTCTGTGTGTCTCTCTGTGTCTCTGTGTGTCTCTGTCTGTCTCTCTGTGTCTCTCTGTGTCTCTGTGTGTCTCTGTGTGTCTCTGTGTGTCTCTGTGTGTCTCTGTGTGTCTCTGTGTGTCTCTGTGTGTCTCTGTGTCTCTGTGTGTCTCTGTGTGTCTCTGTGTGTCTCTGTGTGTCTCTGTGTGTCTCTGTGTGTCTCTGTGTGTCTCTGTGTGTCTCTGTGTGTCTCTGTGTGTCTCTGTGTGTCTCTGTGTGTCTCTGTGTGTCTCTGTGTGTGTGTCTCTGTGTGTCTCTGTGTGTCTCTGTGTGTCTCTGTGTGTCTCTGTGTGTGTGTCTCTGTGTGTCTCTGTGTGTCTCTGTGTGTCTCTGTGTGTCTCTGTGTGTCTCTGTGTGTCTCTGTGTGTCTCTGTGTGTCTCTGTGTGTCTCTGTGTGTCTCTGTGTGTCTCTGTGTGTCTCTGTGTGTCTCTGTGTCTCTGTGTCTCTGTGTGTCTCTGTGTCTGTGTGTCTCTGTGTGTCTCTGTGTGTCTCTGTGTGTCTCTGTGTGTCTCTGTGTGTCTCTGTGTGTCTCTGTGTGTCTCTGTGTGTCTCTGTGTCTGTGTCTCTGTGTGTGTCTCTGTGTGTCTCTGTGTGTCTCTGTGTGTCTCTGTGTGTCTCTGTGTGTCTCTGTGTGTCTCTGTGTGTCTCTGTGTGTCTCTGTGTGTCTGTGTGTCTGTGTCTGTGTCTGTGTGTGTCTGTGTGTCTATGTGTGTGGGTGCGTGCATGCGTGCGTGCGTGCGTGTGTGTGTGTCCAATGTTTGCACCTAGGGTGAATATTAGTTGAATTTGGTGAACCTGCTGTCTCACGCGCAGGGGCATATCTGCCTTCCCTCAGGCGTTTGCCAACTCCAATGCTTTGATAAAAACAAATGGGCCTTGCTTGAGCATTGTTACATGGCGAGTAAGACCTTGCAAAGGTGGTGGAAAGTGCTTGCATTGCTGGCTATGGCATTTGAGCAGTTCACACCGCAGCAGAGCACCAAGTCTCCACCTGTTTTTTAGCAGTGCCGTAGCAGATGCATGTCTTCCTTGATGCGTTTGGGGTGCATGCCATGACATGTGGTCAAGTCAAGCTGGCATGGGTCACTGGAATGTGGCAATTCTCACAGGGCTGCTGAGTGCCGACAATTGCACTTGGCCCAGCGGACAGGCTGGACAGAAAAATATGTCATATAGAAGTTGAGGTCGAGAGTGTACGGATTTTGGTAGGGGCCTCCCTCCCAGGTTAGGGTCCAGCAGTTTGTCCTCTTCGGTGGCCTTATTTATTGTAGTTGCTTCTCTGTGAACGCTAATTGCTTGGGGGGTTCTAATTGTTTTTTCGTGCAAGTTTGGGATGGGCAGCTTCAAGCCCCCTTGGGCTCTGACCGATGTAAGTTCCTCGCAGTCCACTCGAAGTCTTTTTTGAAGGGTCAAATTCGTGGATTCATGTTTCGCACATGGTAGGAACGGCTCCAATTGACAACACCTATAGTATCGGGCTAGCACTTAGAATATATGTTACTCCGTCCGATCCTCACTTAGAATATATTTTACTCCGAAAATATCCCAACACATCAGTTAGAATATTTAGGTTCACAAGTGACACTTAGAATAATTCAGATAGCATACACTTAGAATAATTCAGATAGAATATGTTTTGACAGACAGAATATTTCACAGAATATTTCAGCAAGCTGGGTCACAAGGCAATTTCACACACCAATTGATGGCGTCGAAACGTTTGATGGCATCGAGCCGCGCAGACGCATGGGGTCAAGGAAGAAGAAGTGAATAATAAAGCAGATGGTGATGTCTCAGATGTCCATGAAGCATTGCTAGTGAGAAATGAGCTTAGAGGGGGGGGAAGCTCGAACGCTTTCACGGAAAGCTCAAAGGTAGAAACTTTGGAGTTGCACGCGGGCGGTAAAATCAGGTCCTCCGAGCCAGGACTAATTTTAGCATTGCCGGCACTTAATTGTGCATTGCCAGTACTAGTTTGATCATGTATATTGTCAGTACTAATTTTAGCATTGCCAATAGTAAATTTAGTATTGGCAGGACATTCTTGCTATTGCCGGTACTGAATTTAGCATTGCCAATATAGACTTTGGATTGCCAATGCTAAGCCTAGTAAAGTTTAGCAAGGATTTGAACTGTAAAATTATTTATTTAAAAACGTATCCTGGAAGGTTTTTTGGCTACGAGCAGAGGGGGTAGCTTTGCCGCAATAGTCAATTTAGTATTGCCAGTACTAACTTTAGTATTGCCAATAGTAAATTTAGTATTTTTATCAGATAGAATAATTCGGCAAGGGCCGTAGATTTTCAAAATAAACTTGTTCTGATAACGCACTTCTCGACTTCCTTTGGAGCCAGGACTAAACTTAGTATTGCCAATACCTCCTTTCAAAGGTCATTTTCCAGACCTCGCAGCCTTTGTATCTGACACAGATTATTCTATTTGTCTGTTCCACTTCCAAGGATTTGCACAGGCATGTCAAGACTTGGGATTACTCGAACTGTCTCATTTATTCTTGTGTGGTCTCGGTACTGTTTGGGGTTGGGTTAAAAGGAAAGGAATGCCACCCCGTGTTGGGACATAGTGGGGTACCCTCAAAAACCAAGCAAACACATATTTACTTTCTCTATATATAATATGTATATGTTTATATATTTGCATACGATTGAATGCATGATGAAGGTTTCCTGGCCCAAACACACATATTCTAGCTGTGCCACCCCATGGTGGTCATTTGTATTTTGGGCTCGGTACCGTTTGGGGTTGGGTTAAAGGGAAAGGAAGGCCACCCCTTTTTGGAGAATAGTGGGGTACCCTCAAAAACGCAAATCCATATCTACTATGTATATTATATATATAGGTTTATGTGTGCGTACGATTAATTGCCTAATGCAGGTTCCCGGCCCAAAAGCAACTATTCTAACTGTGCCCCCCGATGGTGTACAATGTATAGCTTCGGCTCGGTACCGTTTGGGGTTGGGCTAAAGGGACAGGAAGGCCACGCTTTTGGACCCTCAAAGAATAAACAAAACAATATTTACTATCTCTATATCTTTCATTATGCCTACGATTCATCACCTGATGAAGTTTTGCCAAAAACACATATTCCAACTGTGCCACCCATGGTGTTCATTTGTATTTTGGGCTCGGTACCGTTTGGGGTCGGGTCAAAGGGAAAGGAAGGCCACCCCTTGTTGGAGTGTACTGAAGTGCCCTTAAAAAATAAGCCATCCAATGCTTGCTATCTCTCTCTGTTATATATATATATATATATGTATGTATTAAAGTGTGGCCTGATGAAGGTTTTCCGCCTCTATCTGTGCCGCCCCATGGTGTTTATGTATAGCTTCGGCTCGGTATCGTTTGGGGTTGGGCTAAAGGGAAAGGAAGGCCACGCTTTTGGACCCTCAAAGAATAACCAAATCAATATTTACTATCTCTATATCTTTCATTATGCCTACGATTCATCACCTGATGAAGTTTTGCCAAAAACAAATATTCTAACAGTGCCACCCCATGGTGTTCATTTGTATTTTGGGCTCGGTACCGTTTGGGGTTGGGCTAAAGGGAAAGGAAGGCCACGCTTTTGGACCCTCAAAGAATAAACAAAACAATATTTACTATCTCTATTTCTTTCATTATGCCTACGATTCATCACCTGATGAAGTTTTGCCAAACACACATATTCTAACTGTGCCACCCCATGGTGTTCATTTGTATTTTGGGCTCGGTACCGTTTTGGGTCGGGTCAAAGGGAAAGGAAGGCCACCCCTTGTTGGAGTGTACTGAAGTGCCCTCAAAAAATAAGCCATCCAATGCTTGCTATCTCTCTCTGTTATATATATATATTAAAGTGTGGCCTGATGAAGGTTTTCCGGCCCAAAAACACATATTCTATCTGTGCCTCCCCATGGTGTTTATGTATCGCTTCGGCTCGGTATCGTTTGGGGTTGGGCTAAAGGGAAAGGAAGGCCACGCTTTTGGACCCTCAAAGAATAACCAAATCAATATTTACTATCTCTATATCTTTCTTTATGCCTACGATTCATCACCTGATGAAGTTTTGCCAACAACAAGTACCATGGTGTTCATTTGTATTTTGGGCTCAGTACCGTTTGGGGTCGGGCTAAAGGGAAAGGAAGGCCACGCTTTTGGACCCTCAAAGAATAAGCAAAACAATATTTACTATCTCTATATCTTTCATTATGCCTACGATTCATCACCTGATGAAGTTTTGCCAAAAACAAGGAAGGCCACCCCTTGTTGGAATATACTGGGGTACCCTCAAAAAATAAGCAATCCAATATTTACTATCTCTATATTTAGTAATTTATGCATACGATGAATCACCTGATGAAGGTTTGCAAAAGCAAATATTCTATGTGCCCCCCCCCCCCAAAAGGTGTTCATGAATATTTTGGGCTCGGTACCGTTTGAGTCTCTGGAGAATTTGCTGTATATGAAATATTCTATCTGTTTGTGGGAGAGGGGCATGGCCCGTCGGGCTGAGCATTTGAGCTCCGAAAAAAGGAGAAGCCATGCATTCCTCTGGTAAATGCGTGTGTCTTTCTTAGGGGGACCCCTCAAAACGGTTGGTTTCCGTTTGGTTTTGCATATACCCTTGAAAGAGAGACGGGCCCAAATGGAAAATCATGGGACCCACAGCCACATGGTTTGCTGAAAGCCGTACATAGAAACATCTAGCAACAGGCTAGCAGCTAGGACATTTATCGCAGAGTAGTTGTTCATAGCAGCAACCCTTATTTTGAAATATTCTATCTGTCTGTGGGAGAGGGGCATGGCCCGTCGGGCTGAGCATTTGAGCTCCGAAAAAATGGAGAAGCCATGCATCATGCATTCCTTTGGCAAAAGCGTGTGTCTTTCTTTGGGGGGACCCCTCAAAACGGTTGGTTTCCGTTTGGTTTTGCATATACCCTTGAAAGAGAGACGGACCCAAATGGAAAGTCATGGGACCCACATGGTTTGCTGAAAGCCGTATATATATATATATATATATAAACATCTAGCAACGGGCTAGCAGCTAGGACATTTATCGCAGAGCAGTTGTTCATAGCAGAAACCCCTATTTTGAAATATTCTATCTGTTGTTTTCTTATTTTGAAATATTCTATCTGTTGTCTTCTTTTTGGTTGAAATATTCTATCTTCAAATTTTTTTTATTCTAACTGACTTTTTCCTCTTCATTCTAACTCATTTTTTGATAGACTTTTGAAATGTGCATTTTCATTTACTCTAAAAATACATTCTAACTGCTAGCCCGATACTATAAGCAACGTGAAATCGCAGACAGGTTGACTTTGAGGTTCTGTTCAACCTGAGGGCAAGGAGCATTACCCAGCTGTTCAGCGGATTGCGCTTAGGCTCCCCGCTAAAACTGCAAGGCCACTGGTCAACTGGTAATACCCGGTGCCTTACCATTGGCGTTTTGTTTTACAAGGCAGACGCCCGTTGTGAAATGCGGTTTGTACAGGCTTCTGTTGCAACCACGAGGTGACTACAAGCTTGATGCAGCCCTTGCTTCTGGGTCACGACGGCAGTTTGGGACCCCTGGAATTATCACTGCCAGATAATGTTGACCCCGGATGAATTTACCCTGTTTAGGGGGGGGTTCCCCTCCAAAAGTGATGAATCCCCACTAAAACCAGGGACACCCCCATGCCAACGAACAGGTTTTGTTTAGTCCGGGGTCAACATTACTCACCTCTTGCTGGCTTCGCACCTGGGCGTTCCCACCGTTTCTTTGCCCAGGTGCTAAACCGGATTGTGAAGGCCTCAGAGGGAGTGACGGCATGCTGGGCTTGGCGCCTGGTGCGAAGTAGCCCGTAAGCTCGGAATCGGCCGACCTTGCCCCAGAGGATCTAGCCAATGAAATCACACCCTACCCCTGTCTACGGCTTGCAAGTTCTTCAAGGCTTCGGCACCTCAATGCATTTTGTGTTCACAGGAACTGGTGCAGTTTGATTAGTCGGGTGTGAAACCGCGCTGTGATTATATGTGAACTCTCAGGTGGACGTCATTTTCATCAAAGACATGGTGCCTTGGCGTGGTTTGTTTGGGCAGGGCTTGGAAAGCAAGACCTGGCGCTCACTTCCAGCTCTTGTGCGTGAAACAACTTAGTCAAACAGCACAAGAGCGAGACACACAGAGTGGGCTGCCTTTGGGTGTGGCAGGGCGAAGGCGAGGCAAAGCGCAACCGAAACTGCGATTTTCGAACATCCGTGCAGCACAATGACAGGGCTCCAGCGCTACATTTGGGAGGGTATGAGAATCAGGAAAAAGAGACTTGGTAGACAGTTTCCCTCGAGATCTGAAATTGACCCCCGCCAGCAGCATTTTCACTGGCACGCTTCTAAAACTCACCGTTGCCTCGTTCTTTTTTTACCGATTACACATGCCCAAATCTCACTGTAAATGCACACCGCCCTTCAGAGCCCGTAGGCCGCATGGCCATTTGCCGCCGTAAAGGACGTAAAGGACTTGTTCCACCGTGAATGCTTTGAGCATCTTGGACAAACGTCTCTGTGGGGATCTTGCAGGCACTCGGCAGTTTTTGAGAGCTTGTGCCTTTGTACGCAAACGCCACGGCTCAGCAGAATCTTTCTGGTCTTTGCATTTCTCACGCCGAGAAGTGAGGGAGCAAACGAGCTGGGAGGCTTCCAAGCACCGATATTTATACAGGGAATGACCATCGCCGGGTTCTGACGACCTTGCATGGAACCTGAGTGACTGCAGCCTTGAAAGGAAAGCAACCACCTTGAGGTGAATTGCAGAGCATTCAGCATTCAAGCAAACCTGTTTGTCTTCATACCGTGTTACCCTGCAAATCGCTGACAATGAAGCATGTTGGGGACATGTTGGGGACTGTGTCCGGTAAGCCACCTATCAACTGGCGCAGTAATTTCCCCACTCGGAGCCGGGCCGCGCCGGGAGTCATTGCTTCCAGGTGATGCAGTTCTTCATGAAGGTCGAGCGGAACACCAGGCCTCTGACAGTCGCTTGCTTGCCGATTTCGATCGCAACTGGGGAGCCGCATTTTGATGGGGCGTTCTTGACACTTTCTCCCGTGCCGAATTGGGGGGGCTCCCGATGTCATTGTCGCCGGGGAGGGGGAAAGGAGGAAGAGAGTGAGAGAGGGAGGGAGAGAGAGTCCAACCTTCGATCAGCCCTGGAATTGGCCTGCATATCACTTAAATCGAGGATAGATAGGCTAAACGGGCACTCCGAGCTTGAAGCGGAGTGGACCAGAGACTACTTCTGATCGTATAAGACTGTTTGGCTGGCCATTACGCAGGAAACGATGTCCTGTGCTTGCACCATGCTGCCCAGAGGAAATCTTGTGAAAACACCCCGTCAACAGGCAACGGCATATCGAGCAGAATGATACGTAGATGTTGCGTGGCTATGAAGCTCGGGTTTGGGTGACCCGCCCCTTCCACGATGCGCACGCGGCTGTCGGTGACGCACAGAAGCCTGGTGACCCCTAGTTTCGAAGACCCACAATGTTTGGGGTCTCTCTGACTGAATTGCTAACCTGACCGGGGGGGCAGGGCTGCTGCAAGGAACCTTCTGGTGGGTTGTTAGTTCGCGGGAGATCGTGGGAGGCTACTCCTTTGATTTCGTGGGTTCAAGTACATGGGTAGCAGGCCACCTGGCTACCAACCCCCTTTCCCCCGTGAAGGAATCATATCACTTGCTCATTGAGGTTTCTTTTTCAGGTCGGTGATTTGTTATGATTCGTTCAGACTTGATTAGGAGCATCTATGGATTTCAGAGGGGATCATCCCATCAAGCTTTGGGATGTTGAAATCCATGGGTCAAGTGGCAGCACAACAACCTACTCCAAAAGAGGCTTGGAGTTTGGACATGGTTGGTGTGAGCCATGTTGGGCCAGCTTCGGCCTTCGCTTTGCCAGGCAGGGCAAGATTTGGGTGCGCGACCGCTGCCAAGTGGCGCAGCTCTATGCGAGGACCTGGTTCTTGAGCCTTGGATAGGTTCTTCTCCCAGCTTGGATACACCAAGATGTGTGGTTCCCCTTTCGGTTTCTGTTTAAAGCCCAAAACTGGGTGCCACAAAATGACACACCCAAATCCCTCACTGAATGTATTGTTTGGAGGGAAGGGGGCTTTTGTTGAAAGGGGCGTGAGTGGTCAGTATTGTCTTGCCGTGGAGCCTAGTTGGCCGGAGCATTTGGTCGCGGATGTTTTGATTTTTCCCGAGCAGTGCTTGCTTGCACTTGGCGAGGGGCAGGCTTTCCCGGTTGGCCCTTCAATGAGCCATACAATGAATCGCTTAACCCAGGTAGCGAGAGGAAATGCCAGCTCCCCCGATTGCTGCAGGGATGAATTCCAAAACCGATTTGAACAGCATCCCGAATTGCATTTGAAGCCAATGAAATCGGCACATACTTCTACTGCCCTCAAGGGCAGGTCCTTAGAGCTGGCGTTTCCACTTGTGGCTTTAGAGTCACACTACCCCCAGCCCGCACAGGGGCTCATTCTTTTGTCTGGATCACCTTTGGCGTGCGAACTTGGCAGTGTGCCACACCGAGTTGCCGTGCCAAAAAGACATGTTTGCTCTCAATTCCCGATGCACCAGGGTTCCCAGCTTGCACAATCTGACGCTGGATGTAAGGATTGACCTGGCCTCGGTCTTGCCATACGATGACCTTACAGATCAGATGCAAGCCGATGGCTGCTTGTCTGCACTGGACTGTACTAGGCAGAGTTACGCTCCGGAATGACCAGCATGCTTGCCGCCGAACATAAGTGCATCACCTTTGCGCCATGTTTGTTTGCAATCAAGCGTTTTCCAGGTGAAGCTACCTCCCATTGCTTTTTGTCTATCCATGGCTCTTTGCCTGCCCTACCAGTTTACATGCTGCCCATTGAGCAACCATACAACCAGCTGAACATTTGCCGGCCGTGGGGATCCTTGGGCAGGCCGCTTAGCATTCAGGGAGACATTGGGACCCCTGAGAAGGGTTTTAAGAACGCTCCTGCCCCTAAGAAGCCTCCTTCCGAACCTGTGCCGAAGCCACCTTGAAGAACAACAAATCCAGGTCCCAGGCCATGTCAGCAAGGTTTTCGCATGGAAGACGTTGATCGAGTGGTAGAAGCCATTGTTTTGCATTCAAGACCTAGGCTTCTTGACAAGGGAGCGACCAACTGCCAACCTCAAAGTTGAGTGCCTCAATAGCTTACTTTCATGTTATCCTGTCGACGTCTTGCGGTTTGGCTTCTCCTCCGGGTCTCCTTTTTACATGGCTTCCGCTGGTTCAAGGGGAACCTCCAGTCAGCAACAGACGCTGACATGGCCTTTTCCAGTGCATTGTGTTTCACGTGTGTGTGTGTGTGTGCGCATTTGTCTTTTCAATTGACAAACAATGATCATCCGTGCATTATTTTCCTCAAGTGGCATGCTAATCAAAACCCGCTCAAGATTGCCCAGCGTGCAATCTTGACACTTTGTGTGAATGAACGGAATGAATCCCTCCACACAATTTAGTGATTTCTGCTGCTCGTGTGCCCACACCTACCATGTAAATAACTATGTGTGTAACTTTCTGCTGAAGGTTCGTGAGGTTTGCCTCCAGGTTTGGCAGTTTTGTTCAGCTTTTTCCTCACCCGATAAGAACTGATCCGCGTGGCGCTTTTTTTGTTTTGATTGCGCCCCGCGAGACATACACAATGGGCCAGACGCAAAAGGAGCGACCTACCCGTCCACCTCAACCAAACCTCAGTAAAGGAACGCTTGGTTTTCAAGTAACGCTGGCATATTAGCACCAAGTTGTCACTTGGTTGCGGTGGTTGGGGCGGTAGCAGCGATGGGAGTGGTAGTTGCTATGGTGCCTATGATGTAGGTGGTTATGGCCATATACTTGTGCGTGTGCGTTTTTCAGGGTACTTTTCTTTTGGTTCAAAGGGCACCTAACGACAAATCCACTTTGTAGGTTCCTCTATGTTTGACTCATACCCGCGTGGGTGTGCTTTAAAAAATGGAACGCCAAAATGATAGGCGTTCTTTTGGTTTCCCTCTACAACCCTCCAAACCCGCTGTCTTGAGAAGACACACCTGTAGTCTTTCAGTCTTGCTGGGTGTTACAAGCAGTGGTGCTTCGGGCAAGGCGTTTTTGCTGGGTTTGGCTTGTCGGCGCAAGGAATCCACAGCGTGAAGATTCTGCGAACCATCCGGGTGCCTGGCACAACTAAGCAGTGCGGTTCAGCCTGTTTTGCCGTAAAGGCGTAGCCGTGTGCACCCTGGAAAGCCGCAAAAACGACTCCTGTTTCAGGGAAGGGACTGGGGAAGTTGACAAATCCTGCACAAGGTTCCCAACGTCTCAATGTTGCACTCCATATTCTCTCTATTTCAAGGCCTTGATGCAAGCCGCGTTAGCCCTGGGGCAAGATAGATGGCTGTCAAACACTGGGGCCCTTCAAATCTTTGGTTTCTTTGTGTGTGTTCTTGTTTGGGTCCTTGATCAAACAATGGGGACTGACACTCTCCCAGAAAGCCTGTAGTAGGCAAATGGGTCGCCGGCTTCCCGCGAGTTGCTTTGCTACAGGCGTCGGCAGATGCAGGTGTTTGGTGGGCCTATCCCTGGTTCCTCATCCAAGGGGGAGCAAGGAAACACATGTCGGTTGCAGTGTCGGCAAGATCGGAACTGGTATGACTCCCTGATTCAAAGGCTTTGGACCATCAGCACTCCCAAAAGCACGGCGCCGAGGTGCTTCGCTTAGTCAAGCTCCTGCGAATTCTGAAGGCTGCTTGGCAGCAAAATCTCTTGGACTCACGAGCCCACGTGATCATCATGGGCATCCACTTGGAAACGCGGATCTTCTTTTGACTCTTTCTTTTCTTGCGGCTTTTGGTGCCAAGAGTCAGTTGATAGTTCCATTGGGCAAGCTACCGCCCATTCGGCCAGGATCCCAAAGGCTTCTTGGCGCATGGGTCCCTTGAACAGGAGTTGGGTTTTTCCTCGTACCTTCCCACAGGTCAGGTGCAATGTTGGAAACATATTTTCAGATGGAACAGACCTGAGGCCAGCAGAATGGTCAAGCGCTGGGAGAATCGCATCGCGCTGAAGAGCACGACACTTGAGCGAACTTGGTGTGGGAAACTGGTGGAAACTTGTGGCAATCACTCTCATGGATGGTCCTATACGAGTTTCATTGGACCCAACCATTTTTCCGGTTCACTTGTCACAGCTATGTCAGGACTTCTAGAAACATCTAGGTACCCTCTACGTGGTTGGCTTGTGTTGCATTGCTTTAATCGACGTCCAGGGGTTGTTAGTTCTGGAACATGACCATCAGAACAACACTGGTGGGTTCGCTGTGGAGGCACGTAGGAGTCCGCATCACTTGCTTGTGCACCACTCCCCGCTGTATGGGCAATCTGGGCACCAAGGGCCCAGGTACAGGGATTCTCGTTTCAGGCCCACTGTGCTTTTTGGTCGCCGAGCACTTCCCTTTTGAGTGCTTTAAACTTTAAACCTGTTGATAGGTGTCCAGGTCCAGTTCCTCACGCATGGACGACAACAGAACAACAAAGGGGCGCTCAAACGCCACGCATCGCCAGCAAACGACACGTGCGAGGAACTTGTACCTGATCAAGTTCTCCGTGCTCATCATTCTTTCTTGTCACTGGATGGCGGCGTGGCATCAGACCAGGTGTCTTGTGTTCTCGGTCCCTGGTTGCGCCAGGCTTGATTGTCGATGTTTCACCATGGTCACCATTTTGCAGTTCCTTTGTTTTGCCCTTGCTTCCAGCAAGCAGGCTTGGCAACTTGGGCTGGCAGCTTGCCTTGGGCGAGAGGTTGCAGTCACCCGCCAGCAACTCCTGCTGAGGCGTGCCTTTGGGGCTTCCTTGGACTTCTCGAGGGCTCCCTGCTGCAACCCGGCATAAGGTTGGCCAATTGCGCGTGACATGCGCCCATGTGCCAACGTACCATAAAGATGTAAAGATGCTTTTGCCTGAGCCATGCCGAGTTTGAGAATGGCGAGGGCCACATGCAGCAGCGACCATAATCGCGGGAATGGGTCCATCTCAGGGCCTGCACATCGCGCTTTTCAGCTTGCCTGCCGACTGTTGCACAAATCCTAGCGACGCTTTTCTATTGTGGCATGCCCCTGTCACCATGCGGACGCGGAGTTGTCGAATGAGTGATAGCTCCAGCTGCGGCACTGGGGCCACTTGCTGCTGGGTCTGCCTCGGGCGGTAGAGGGAGTAGGGATAATGCCGATGATGCTTGCAGGATTTAAGTCTTCGCAGCCCTGCACCCAAGGCAAACAATTTGTCAAGCAGAGTAGGTTGTCGAGTAGCAATGAACTCGAGGGCTTGCGAATACGAAACGAATGAAACGTGGTGCGAACCTCTGTATGTCAGCATCTTGGCGTGAACGGATTGCATTGGCTCCGACCTGTTGCCCCTTCATCCAAAAGTGGTAGGGGTGGGCTTTGGACACCTGTGGTAGTTTGGTAGACTTTACAAGGACTCGAGCTGACTAATTCCAGTGCAGAGCAACTTATATCGACCTGACAAAGGGGTTGTTTGCGACCTTCGTGATGAAAATGTTGCTGTTCGCTTCTGGGGTGCTCCAACTCGTTTCAGATTTATTTCCAGACGTCTTTCAGGCAATGCCGAATGGAGCTGCTGCTTGGCTGGAGTACCCCCCCCCTGTTAGATCCCGTGGTTTTGTGGCCAGCATGAAAATTGGAGAACCCCCACATGTCTTGGAAGACCACTTGGTGTTCTTTAGCCGACCCAAAGGGCATGTCCTCAGCGACACGCCCAACTGGGCCGGCGGTGTGTGTCTCCCTTGTTTTGAGCTTCTTAGAAGACCGCCAAGCAACAAGGTGACCACCGTTCAGCAAAGATTTGGTCTTTTATAGTTTGAGATGTGCCCTTGTCGGTTGCTTCTGCAAACAGACTCCAACAGCCAAATTGTGGGGGACCGAGAAGTCGCATTGGGCATTGGCATGCCCTTCAGTCGCGTGGCAATGTTGAGCATTGCAAACTAGCTTGGGGCTTTGAGTTGTTTTGCTCCCAGGCGTTCGGAACAGCCTAATGCCTCTAGCCAGATCGAGCATAGATTCTTGTTCAATCCGCTTTCCGCGCGGGAAGGTTATCTCCACAAATTTATTATAGTATTTTGGGGTTGGCACGGGTCCTAACCAATGGTTCAGGCCACCTTGTCCGCTTCCTTTTCTTTTGCGAGCCACGACTGCTGTGGAAAAGGGCTAGAATTCACCGTGGTTTGTACGGAACGCTGGCAACTGACCGACCTGATTCACTGATGCAGCCAACCAGATCCAGCTTACAGTGAAGGGTGTTGCATGAGGGACTTGATCTTAGGGGCCTACCTTGCACGGCGCAAAGCGGTTAGGCAGGTCATTCAGCTGGAGACGGACCTTGGGTTAATAATACTATTGACAAGTTTGGCCGGGTGATTTGTTTGGCCCATCCAGCATGAGCAAGCCGCTCAGGGCAGCCGATGATCCGTTGCTGCTTTTGCACCCGACCGCGAAGTACTTTTTGTCGGATACTTCAGGCGGATCTTGCACAGAATGGCTTGCGCTGCCAGCTGAGCGCTTTCCCGTGGAATGGGGAATCTGCAAGAGTCCTCGTCATTTGTTGCGGGAGGGGGTTGGAACAGGGAACGTCCTGACTGATTGACAGGTGAATCATTTTGAGTTCTTTAGCGAGGCTGCCTGACTTTACATGCCTAAATCACATGGACGCGAAGCTTTGGCACTTTGCATAGCACATCATCAAAGGAAGTTTAGACGAAACTGCCGTAGTACTGGCGCTAAGAGAAGGCCAGCTGCCGTTTAAAAGCAGATGAGAGCGGAAAGAGAAGACAAGAGACAAGAAGAGGAGAAAAGGCTGTCGTGAAAAAGTCAGATAGAATGTGCTCACAGTGAGCGCCCTGTGCGTTTTTGCGGCCCTGTTTTTGCTTGGCAGGCGCAGCGCTTTCCCAAGGTCGGAAAGAGACAGAGACAGAGGCAGAGAAAGAGAGAGAACAAAAAACACACACAAGAAATGAACAAATACCTATTGCCCGCTTATTCCAGAAGCTTCCGAAAACCGGCTTTGCCTTGAACAGGCTCCAGGTATCTTTCTGCAAGAAATTACAATGATTTCTGGAAGACACCCCCCAAGCCGCGTCCAAGCCCAGTCATGCTCACCCCACCACATCGATTTCGCTTCCGGTCACGCTCAGCCTTGTAATTAAAAATGACACAGGCCCCCGATTTACCACTAGGCTTTTGAATCCTGGGTCGGGATGGTGTTTGCCTTTTGTTGTCCTTTCAAAACCCAACGACATGGCACCCTCAAACAAACAACGCGCAGACACATGAAGACAGAGGGACAGCTGTGCCCACGACGGCATCTCCAGTTGGTCGCCTTTGCCATGCGGACAGGATTGGATCCCAATGATCCATCTGCCTGGCCTGGTGACAGCTGGGTTGCGCCTTGGACTGTTTCAATGTGAGCCCGCATTTCCAGGGAGTTGAGGGGCGGGTTTCATGATCTTTTTGGGAAAATTATCTGCCATATCAGGGTTTGGGTCGACCCTGATGGCCTTCAAATATCATTATGGTGGTCCTGGGGTGTGCGTAGTGCCTTTTCCGTGTTGTCAGCTCGTCTACCCGGATGCTCGTTTCAACGCCCTGACTGCGCCAGCATTGCGGCGTTTGGTGGGAAGCCTGGTGTGCACTTTCGCGGAAGTGCCCTGTTGGAGGGAGCAATGTGTTGCACTCAGCGGGCATTCTGAGTTTCCTGTTTCCCTTTGGCGCCATCATCATCGCGTGCAGGAGCTGGTTTGCAAAGCCCATGTTTTTATTGTCATTTGAGCTTGCTTTCTGTGACAGGCTCAGAAAGCTCACATTGAACTGAAAGCAGGGCCTATGAAGCGAGTATTCTGGTACACATGGATGCCTTTGGCGATCCTAGTTGGATTTTATGGGACAAGTTGTTTGTTGTGCTGTCCTTTCGAAGCCTTCCCTATTCGGCTCTTGAGTGTCCTGAATTGGGGGGGGGGCGGTGAGTGGTGGCAAGGAAGGGACGGGTGGTGGCTTAGACGGGGCTCCCCCGTTTTAACCTCAGGTTTGGTCACGCGGCCCTTTTAAAAGCTGCGGTTTGGATCAAGTGTGTTTCAGGGTTTGGCAAGCAACAGGGCAGGCATGATTCGCCATATGGATGTGGCTGCCTTGTGCATGTGAGCGAGCATGGTTTGGAGCGTTGGAAGCTATGTTGAGTACCTTTCCCTCGTGATATCAAGAAACTTCACTCACCTTCGCTGCGGTGGGCTGAATTTGGCCAGTCTTGAACTTTGGCGGGAAGTCCTGTGCTTCCCCCAAGTAGTGGCTTGAAACGACAAATCACTAGGCAGACCAACCTTGTGAAGATTCTTCAATGCTTACTCACAAACCTGAACTAACATTCGGTTCTTCTTTTCTTTTGCTGGGTGTCTGCCAGTACGGTACGTCTTGATCCCTTTGCCTACGCGCTGCTTTCAAGAAGGCGGCGGCAGACTTCTCGTTGCGGTAGAAGAGTCAAATGTAGTTTAGAACCCCATGGGTGAACAACATACACTAGACTCACTTGTAAACGAATCGACCATTTCATCTTTGGGTTTTCTATGTTGGCAGCCACTTTTAGTCATTGCCCTTACAATTCGTCAGATGATCCATCTCAGCTAGCTCCTTGGTGCCTCGGGCTGCGCCAATTCCACTCGAGGTGCGTTGGGCGCAGTCCCGCACACCCGGCTCGCCTGCGGATCCCTGCGACACAGGCCGTCTGATTGATTCGAAAGCTCCCACAAGGAATGGTCTTGCGTCTTGCGTCGTGTTCGCGCGGGCACTCAAAACACCTTGGCCTGAGCACAGGCACCAAAATGGGCCAGTTGAGTTTTTAGCGCCAGGCCGGGGCTACATATTCAAATATTTTGCATGCGGAGCGCTTCTTTCTGGCTGATGCTCACATGCCGCAATTAGCCAGATAGCGTGGGGTTGCTGGACCCAAAATCTGGGCTCATGCCAGATACGCGCCATTGGGTTGCAGCTCGGGTGTCGATTAGGAGTTCAACAATATTGTATTTATATATATATATATACACATACATATATATATATATAAGTGCGATTTGTACCATGGTGCGATTTGGCCACTCGCACTTCGCAGCTCAGGTAGCGCCCAAGTGAGTCAGAATCAAGACCTGGTGCTCATGGGGTTGACATGATTGACCCAAAACTATGGACTCCAAAGGCCGGATGCACCTGTTTATGGTTGGGACTGCTCCTTTAGCGTGGCTATGATTGTTCTAAGTGGGCTCCTGACTGATCCTTCACAAGCAGCAACAAAATCACTGCCAACATGGGCTGCACACCCGATGCTGTTGCCAATTAAGAGAATAGCTACGGTGGCAACCCACTATCCGGCAAAGACAAGTACACCCAACGCTCACTTAAGAACTTAATAACTCATGTTTCTTGGTTCCGCTGCACCTTCCTCTTGCCAAGCAGCAATTCCTACGCCCTGAACATCGGGCAATGTCGCTCATACCCTGTATTCATTGTTGGTCAAGGGAGCCCTGAAAGCCTTTGGCCTTGACAAAAAGCCAGAAGACATTCATTCTGGATCAATAGCCCCGACTAACATGCCTGTGCGGAGTTCTAGTTCTCAAGTTCTGGAACCAGTTGTGCAGTGGTACCTTTTGCCGTTTGAGTTTGGGAGGTCCGCTCAGAATGCTCAACTCCATACAATTGGCTGCCTTTTGTACCAGGATCACTGGCAAGTGGAAGTATTATGTGAATGGCCAGGCTCTGAAATCAGGCTTGCCACTGGGCGTTTTTGTTCCAACGGGCGGCCTGAGGGCTTGACCCCGGCAGATCCCTTGGTGAGTGAATTCTTAGTTATAGTTCTCTTAGATGCCCGTGGCCTCTCAAACTTTTGGCCTGGTTTCCGAGTTGCCAGCCGACGCCCTCGTAGGCATGATCTATGTGGCTGCGCTGTATTGGCAGGGGCCCCAAGGAAGTCCTTGCGGCATGGTCCGGGAAACAGCTCCGAGTCGCTTTATCAAAACCGGCAGGGCAACTTGTTAGATTACGTTCTTAAGCTTTGCTTCTGTCAGACGTATGCATCATACTCGTTTGAAGGGGGTTCATTTTGCAAATATTTGGTTTATTGGATTCCTGCTGTGTCAGTCCTTCCTTGTTGCACACACGCCTACCATACACATTTGATCCCCCCCCTCCCCCGGCCTCGTGAGCGGCATTTCTTTGTGTCACGAACCAACCAGCAAGGCTTTTGAAACATTGGGCAAGCACACAGGCAAGCGGGAACACATCAGGCGATCAATGCTGTTTGCCACCAATTACGCCGTGGTTCATGTTCAGAGGCTTTGGGTACCATGTAAAGGTTGTCAAGAACAAATATCATATGCATAGCCGTAATCATCATCACGCTTCACGTTGCCGTTTTGCGAGGCGATTAGTTGCGCTGCATGCGTCAAAGGATTTGCAGTTGATAGTTCTTCTGAGTCGCCGTGCATCAAGTACTCATCTTCATATGTGTTTTCCGCACCGTATGGCTCATTTTCTAGGTCATGCTTGCTCAACAAGAGTGTATGGTTTAAGAACGAGCCCCCTCTCAGCAACATGATGTTTCCTGGTGGCCTTCATTTGGGAGAACGAACGCGCCCTTAAAGCAAAGACACAGCTAAGTGGGTTTTGGGCAATAGCATTTTCAGCATGTGAGGAAGCGTAGGCTCATGTTACTATGACTGTGACGGAGGAAGGCACACTTGTTTGAGCCGCACACACACTCAGAGGCACCCACACGCTCGCAAACACGCAGACATTTTGGCAAACAGGACCTTTATCACCACCTTAACTTTGCATCATACCTACTCACTTCTTAAGCAGGTTCCACTTCATGTCTTCCTTCGCACAAACGGCATCAACAGGCATGTTCGAACCCCCAAGACGTCCACAGACATATTTGGGCTTGAGTTGTGCACATACATGGAAAAACGAGGCATGAAAATGGCTTGGGGTTGGCAAAGGTGCACATTTATCGCTGACATTGTTGGTAAAAATAATTACGCATACCCAGGCCTTGACAAGGGAAACCGCAAGTCTTTCCGTTTGGGTGCATGCTTCAACCTGCGCCTGTTTGGTCAAGCCAAGGGCAACAACAAGGGAGACACAAAGCAACATGTGTTACCTTTCGATTGGGCGACAGGCAGGAAGCACCGCAATTGGAAATCAAATTTCTCCATGGGCAAGCATTCACCCTACCCCGTGCAAGGAACAGTTGTGCCGTCTTTTAATATTGCTGGGAGGCTGTCTGGCACGGTTGTTTTGGAAAAACGTATAAAAGCATGAGGTCAGAGTCCCCTTTTTGGCCTGGCTGATCAGGGCCTGCCACGTTCAGCTCCCTTTTGACTGACAATACCCCTCCTCTGGTGATTCCTGCGCCATGCTCAGGAAATGATTGTTTTTTTGCAATGGGCTATTAGAATTTTGTGTCGCGTCTCCGACCTTTCAACACTTGCAATGACCCGAATGTTTGAAGCCATTGTGCTGCCAAATGGATCAATTCAATTTATTGGCATTTCGCTCTAGTCCCAGGTCTGTCATGACTATGACCTCCGCAACTGGGCTGGCAATGCAAAAGCTGGGTGTGGGCAGGGGGCATTTTGGTTTATGAAGTACTGGATGCACATTGACGGAAGTAAGCAAGGGTCTTTCCATCGTGTCAACTTGCTTACGGGTGCAAAGGGCAGGCAATGCAACGTGCCTTTGACGAATCACTCGCATACGGCCATACAGAAATGCACCACGATCCTCAGCCAAAAAGCAGGGAACCTTGCTTCCCCCCGCAATGGGAACCAAACCAGACGGTGGAACAGCAGCTGATCTTGCATAGATTGACGTGTGGATGACGTGCTTGTAGAATTGGTTGTGTGTCTGTCTGTGTCTGTGTGTGTGTGTGGGTCTCGGTCGGTCAGTCGGTCGGTCGATCGATCGGGGTGTGTGGGTGTGTGTGTGTGTGTGCGCGTTTGTGTGTGTACACACGAGGGAGAAGGGCCCATTGGCAAGGAATCACATTGTCGTGATGTGAATCCTAATTCTGAATGAGTTCCAGGGAAACTCTGCAGTTGCCAGTTGCTGGGCGAGGAGGGCTTGCCGCATTGAGTACTGTTTGTGTTTTATGAGCTGACTTTTAACCGCAACTTCCTGATGGGAAGCCAAAGGTAAGTGCCTCGCCATCGAGCTGCAGAGCTTGTCTTTTTTAGGCGTCCTTGCGGGGAACCAAAGAACAACCATTTGCAGGCTCCTTTTTCTTGGAGGCGTACAAGTGGCATTGGTTTCTTTAGCATGGCCTGACCTTCCATATTTCAACTTAGGGCGTTTAAGAAACACACATCTCACAAGGTGCTTCACATTCATGGGCCGGTCTTTCTTCAGCACTTGTTTGGCTAGTTGGCTCTTCTTCCGAGACCTGTGCGCATGAAGTTTTGAGTACCTGCTAGTGGCTGGTCCCACAAAATGCCGAGGAATCTCTCAGAATGGTCTTCCCCGTAGACATTTCGTTTCTTAAGCAGCAAGCGATGTGTCGGACAGGTGAACTAGTTGCCTCCCAGGTGTTTACTGCACTAGCCGATAGTGGGTTCGGCGGCAAGAGCAGCGGCAAGCGTGTGCGAGAGCTCGCAGTCCTCAGAGCGGAGACCAACCCTTCTTCCGTTTCAACTTTTAAGTGTCAGAGGTGCAGAGGCCTTTTCACCATTGGCCACGCAGAGGCGTTGTGCGCCTTTGAGGATGCCCCGGATTGCGTTGGTTGAAAAGGCAACGAAAGAAACCCCCACCATTTCGGGTGTGCCCCTGTGACAGTGTCATTGAGCGAGGTGGGATACGGCGACATTTTGCCCTACACCCCAGCGGAGTACGTTGCCTGCACCAGCTGTCAGACACCAAGTCCTTGCCTGCTTGTCAGCTTGCCTGCTTGCCTGCCTGCCTGCCTGCCTGCCTGCCTGCCTGCCTGCCTGCCTGCCTGCCTGCCTGCCTGCCTGCCTGCCTGCCTGCCTGCCTCAGCAGCCTCACTTCGATGGATCCTTTTGACGTGAAGCGAGTCCCCGCCAGTGGAAGAGCTCTGGTTCATTTGGCGTTGCTCTATGAATCTAAAGTCGATGTTCACCAAACAAACATATAGCCCAGTTCAGATGCTTGCTCAGATGGTTTCGGACTGTTCTGTCATACCAAGGCATGATGATCAGCTCCATCGTTTGGGCGTATATCATCGGAGCCGCGTGCGCTGTGATGTCCAAGATGGTGCGGGGTCCCAGCAGAGGGCTGGTTGCTTAGAATGTTGCAATGTCAACCATGACAACATTTGATAAGCTTGGAGGACCATGCGATTCTATTTCTCTTCCGCGTTTCCCGGGGAATCACGTGATGCGGTCGTTGCCTTGTTCCAAATTCAACATAATAGGATTCGCTGCTGGCATCCTCACCTAATGCACGCCACCAGTTTCGTATAATGCCATCCTTGTCGGTTGCAGCTGGTCTTTGCACTGAGGATCCAGAGCTGAGCGAGTTCGAGCGCAGGCGATGGGGAACGGGAGTTGGGCAAGTGTGCAGATCTGTGCTTATCTAGACCATTCCAGTGTTCGATTGGAATTTGAAAGGATGATTCAAAAGGTTTGCTGGCTAAATGTGTACATGGAATCGCTAGGCAACTAGCGAGGTACTTGGAGAGTGTGCTAGCACAAGCACATGCCTACAGCATACCTAACGCCAAAACGTGGTACCTCACGACTTTTCGCTGGCACACCATGGTGCAACACAGCGCTGGCCCACATGTACAACATGCATATTGCCAGTCAAGCCTGGGGGCTGAAACTAAGGGAAACGCGGGATATTTCACATGGTTTAGTTTCATGTTGCTTTCTAGCAGTGCTGGAAACGGGTGGGCCAATGTGGATGATTTGGGGTTTCCAGGCCGGGGATTTGGCGCATCCGCGGTCTGGGCTCGGCGCCGAGGATTGATGACTTCAATGCCATGGCGCAGGACCAGGCGAGGTGCCCGGAGTTGGGAGCTTTGGCTCGGAGCGGCCACGATAGATGCATACACACGGAAACAACGTTATTCCTGTGTGTGTGTGTTTTGTGTGTGTTTTGTGTGTGTGTGTGGTGTGTGGTCTGTGGTCTGTGGTCTGTGGTCTGTGGTCTGTGGTCTGTGGTCTGTGGTCTGTGGTCTGTGGTCTGTGGTCTGTGGTCTGTGGTCTGTGGTCTGTGGTCTGTGTCTGTGTCTGTGTCTGTGTCTGTGTGTGCCTGTGTCTGTGCCTGTGCCTGTGCCTGTGCCTGCGTCTGTCTTTGTCTCCGTCTGTGTCTGTGTGTCTGTGTCTGTCTTTGTCCCTGTGTGTGTGTGTGTCTGTCAGAGCTTTTTGCTGGCAGGCTGGCAGGATAGTAAAGATTGGCACGCACAAACGAAAGCTAGTGCGTCAAAGCAAGGCCGCGTCATATTCAGCCTCCAGCAACACAAACACCGAAGATCAGTTCCTTCTTGTGTCATCCACTTTGCCCACCCAACATGGCCTCACATGTTGTGCTTGTTAGGCTTTGCTCTCTCCTTACTCAGAGCTGCATAGCACTCATTCCGATCATGTGAGTGAACCATCCTTTATACCCAATGTCATTACAGCAATTTGCGGTGCTGGCAAGCTTTGCGGCACGCAATTACTTGCAACAACAAATTGAGTCGCTTGCCTGTCGCATGCTGCAGGACTTGCCACAGCACATCCGATGGCGAGGACGCGAGTACATCCGTGTCTCGGCCAATGATCGGCCCATGTGAGCAGCACTGAAAGCCTTTGCTTGCCAGATTAGTAGGTGCATGGTTCTGGTTCGACTTTCTACTCGATCCGTCGGGCTATATATTAGCTGCTATTGAGAAGTGTTCATACTTCACCCTGAACTATTGGGAACGAAACAAATGTCAGTGGGTGTTGGGCGCTGCTTATTTGGTACTGAAGCAAGCTTGTGCAACTGGTTTCTTTTTCTTGCCCAAGCCACGCTTGGATGCAATTGACATGTTCCATCGCGCAGAGCCTGTCAGGCACTCATGATGTGTCGTAGTAATCTGCCGATGCACGGCAAGCATTAGGTTCAAAGGAACCAAGCCTTATAAAGCCAGGTGTCCACAGTGTTTGCGGCATTTTGCCCAGTCGTCCATTGAAGTTCGTTGGTCATGGAAGGGGGTGGAAGGACTTTGCCGGTTCAGCTGCGTGACAGAGTCAGAGGCGCGCTTGTTTCCGCGGCCCGGAATCAAGGTCTTTACCTCCTTCTGACGGAAACGGCAATCAAATGCCCCAAACAGATGGAAATATCTTCTGGCGCAAAAGTGAAGAAGACGGAGCCAGGGCGGCACAACGAGGCTTCCAGATTGGGGCAAGGTCAGGCAGTTGAAGCAAGAAGTTACCCTATGTCTTCATAGACCTGAAGTATTGGATTGATGTTTGCACATTGGTCTTCAAAACTGGGCTGCAGTAAGCAAGAAGCCATGGCGGAAAATGGAGTTCCTGGCCGAGGATAGGCGCTTGAGACAGGGACAAGTTCTCGTTTCGCCCAGGGGAGCAGCGCTTCCATATGCACTATTTGCGCAACATCGCCGGGGGGCCTGAGTCAAAGCCAGCTCACGGGCCGTCCACGCAAAGCTCTGGCGGGACCATGAATCCAAACAGGCAAGGGGCATCTATCTGACCGTGCCTATCATTGTTAGTTGCGGGGGTGGGCAGCTGACCGTATGCCTAGGTCTCTCCTAGGTCCCCGCTTTGTCACCGTCCCTTGTTTTTGGATGAATGGTTTGGTAGATTGGCAACCCTGCCCTTTCAATGTCCCAAACACGGCGCAGGGTTCCAGGATTTGGGATGAATCTGATACAGTGCTTTCCGTCGCCGTAAGTTGTGCAAGGTAAACCAACAGATCCGCCGCGTAAAGACCAACATCTTGCACACGAAGCCCAACTTACCAGTGGTTTGCATCTGAACTCATATGGTACTCCTATCCATCAACCACTGAAATGTGGGTGTGAATCAATATTCAACCACCAGGGGACCGCACATGTTAGTCCATGTTTCACCAGGGTTACCCATTGTGGGGTTACCCTATTTTTGACCCGCAGCCGTGTGGACGGCCATTTTCTTCACAGGGGCCATGTGTTCCTTCCATTTGCTGAATACTAGGATTTTTGATCCCTTGTCGGTTTTAAAATGGAACTTATCACCACTGTTTTCTTTTTGGCAGAAATGTCAAGGAGCTTATCACTAAACTGGATTTGTTTTTTGTTCTTTCCGGGATCTTAGCCAAATGGACGTTTCGGTCGGAAGGCTTCGGCGGTCACCTAGGATGCCTGGGAGGGCCTTGGCACGGACCTGCGCGGCACGGTGGCGCGGCAAATGGCGTGGCTGCCTCAGCCGAATTTTACACCGAGGCCGCGCTAGCAAAGACGGGGGGGCCCGGCTTAGGGGTGGGGGGGGAGCGGGGGGGCGGGGAAGGCCCTGAGATCCTTTGAGTGTTTTTATTTTGGGGGGGAGGGGTTCATTTCAGAAAGTTCGATTTGATGCAAGGGGGGTTTCTGCCGTTTTAGAATAGATCGAGGATTTTCCCTGAGCCCTGCAGCCGCTACAACTGGGGCGGCGAAAGACCAGATATGTGCTGACTCAAGCTCCAGCTTCGTTACTGACAATAGTCAGCCCATCAGTTCGAGTTATTGGATGCCTCACATGCCCCGGGATTGCTTTTTTGTTTCACGCTTCAGTTATGCAGTTCTCAAATTGTTCCCTTGTTACTCTTATATATTTTTTGTCGCTTGTTCTTTACTTCTTTTTTCTCCAGGGTAAGAAAAGAAAACATACTTTTTCTCACTCCCCATAGCATTATTGCCTCCAGACATTCCCGGTGACCTCCCTGAATCAGAATGAATGGATGCTAGCCTGTGGCGCAAGGGAAGGTTTGGCCCTGGGCACGCCTAGGATGGCCTGCGTGGCTTATAGGCAAGTTGCGAGGTGGAAAGGATGCTGGCAGTAAAAGGGCTGATGCTTGCTTGAGATGGGTTGATTCCTCATGGCTTGCGCGCCTTGAAATGCTGAAGGGTTTTTACGCTGCTGGCAGAGAGGGCCATCAGTGTGCCAGTGCGAAAGCTGCCTGGAGCCAAGGTCTCACTACATCAACCATATTTGGTTTTTCAAAGGCCTGGCGCTCAGCTGGGGCAATCGGTGCCCAAAGCAGAGATAGGGTTCTTCCAGGGTCCCTTGAAGTGAGTTTTCTTTGGGTGCTGTTTTTGAGGAATGAGTTGAGTTGAGTCAGCGGCCAAGCTGCGGCACTTATGCACGTTCTCAGGGGGTTGCGTCACGCTGTTTCCTGGCGGCTGGAGGTTGCAAGCAAAGCAGACGGTGTAGATTACGAGGCAGCATTGTCATGGTTTTCTCAGCGATCAGGTGGCTTGGGCCAGTCCTGCCCTCCCGATTAATGTCGACTTGGGATTGCTCAGGGGATCTTACTTATTCCAGGTGACTTCCCCGTCTGTGGGGAAGTCGTTCATTTTTTTTCGGCGGCCCACGGATTTAGTAAATGCTTGGTACGGTCCCCGTTCCCCGCGAGAATCGCTCAGGCACCAAGGCTCAGTTTCGCGAGGACTGCGCCAAGAATTTCGCTGGGGCCCCAGGACCTTGGCTGCTGCAGCATCGGGTCATGTCGATTTGTTGTGCCTGCCGTTGCTTCGAAAGACAGGGACTTGCGTGGGGTCTTGGGACACACTTTTCGGGCATACGGAATTGAAGTACATGCGCTTCTTGCTATGATGGGAGGTGGCTGGCTGGTCACCAGTTGAGCGACGTTCTAAAACGAGGCTCAGGCAGCTGGGTTCGGCATGGAGCAACTGCAGGGGACAAGTGAGAAGGCAAATATGTTATGAGCTTTGAATCCGGTTTGCATAAGCCCCTGCTTGCTGAGAGCAGCGACAAAGAGCCTTTGAGATGCCCACTTGAAAAGCTGTGGTTTTAGCCATGGCAACGCGCACAGTGGGTCAACCACTGGCTCAACACTCGAAAACGCAGCCCGATTTCCGCGAAAGCTCCGAAAAAGCTCTTCCCAGCCTCCCCCATGTGTTGCCCAATCAAATTTCAATCGGCCCAAGCTTTTCCGGTTCGCAAGGCTGAGAAACTATAGTTTTCCTGCACGCGCGAGAGCGAAAACTAGAGTCAAGGCTAGCTTCTTACACCGCCTTCTCTGGCAGACAGTAGCAGCTTACCCCCAACTGGGCAAGGTTCTAAACCCAGTTGCGGCCAAAGCAAAAGTTCACTTCCCCTTCCGCGAAGGCTTTCGCGGAGCTTTCGATCGAGCAATGGGATTGAAGCTGGGGTGCTTTGGGAGGTCACCTTTGAACCAATGCAAGTGGACAGGCTTGTTTTAAGCATTGTAATTATTCCACCACCCTGCGCGCAATGATTACCAAAGCCGGTGAACTTGCAAGGGCGGCGAAGCCATTGACAGGTCCCCCCTTTTCCTTGAAGACCCCTGGAAAGCCTGGGCTTTTGGGCATTGTGTGGCCCCTTGCTTTCTTTCTTTGAGGGGGAGTTTCCCAAAAATATGAAAAGTCAAGCGCCAACCAGGCGCAAAATTCTTGTGCTATGGAAATCGCCGGCCTTGAGGTGCCCCACTTCTTCGAGCGGCGGGAGGTCATCGAGATGCCCGCGCAGCACGGGGCTCAGGGAAGCGAACTGTTGCAAACCTCATGACAATCAATACTTGGCTACGATTTGGGTGTGTCCTTTTTTGTTGGGACCCCAAATAATTTGGAGTTGCTTGCAGTTTCCCTTGAACAACCACAGGAAAGGGGGGACCCTAGAAAAGTCTTGGATCTTTAAACTTTAACTTTCGGGAAATGTGTGTGTGTGTGTGTGTGTGTCAGTGTTTTGTTTTCCCAAGCCAGCGAACAGTTAAGACATTTGCCTAGGGGTCAGTAGCGACACCTAAAGCTGAACTGTTTTTTTTTTGAGGGTACCCCTTTGGGTGTGGTTTCAAGGGACAGCAAAGGAAAACCACATGTTTGGGGTTCCGCCTGTTTTTCAACACATTCCCCACTAGTTTGCACAAATTAGTCCACAAGCTCACCGATTCGGCGGTAACACGCGCGAAAACCCATCTCAGGTCGCTTGGGGATCCTCCATTCTGGTGAATGTTTTGCTTAGCCAACGGGGACAGGCACACCCTCGACAGCTTCTGTTAAAGCAGTTGGGATTGTGAAATACGGGCACGCCATCCATGTAGTTAAAATTAATCGAATTCTGCAATGATCGGTAAAGGGAGTATCATTACTCGAAAGGGAACCCACCTTGACCCCATTAGTCAATCCGATTTATCGATGATCGCGATTGGCTGATCCCTGGATGAAGCTAATCCTGGTTGACTGATGGGCGGGGAGTGTTCCCTTTTAGAGGAACAATCCCTAATCCTAGTTCCTTTCAAGTGACATTCCACAACTACCCCCAATCGAAGTTTAAAACGTAACCAGCCGCAAAAGCAAAGATCTGAGAGCCCCTCATGTTCAAGATGTTCAACTCCGTAAAGAAAGACTTGTCAGGATCAATGTTCACTTGCACCCTTCCCAAAGGTTCCTTGACTTGGCTTTTCTTGGTGGTCCCCAGCCATCCCCGTCGATTTTTGGGTTTTCAGGGTTTAGTGGTTGCGTTCCACTTATCCCACAAGCGGGACGGGCTTTCCATTTAAGCTTCTGAACGTTAGACAATTTTTGGGGTTCTGAACATGGACAGCCCCACCTTTTGGGGGGGCGGGCAGAGCCCAGCGGAAATTCCATCCGAGTTCTCTCCGTCAACACCCATAGGAAACCCATGAGAAACCCATGCGAAATCTGTGGGAAACCTGTGAGAAACCCGTGATAACCCATGGGAAGCGATGGGAAAGCGCAACGCAAGGCTCGCCGTGGTGGAGCGCGGGGCTGTGGGCCGCCTGGGCCGAATCCTGGTGCCCTGGGGCTACTGGGGCGAGGAGCTCGCGATATCGCGTGGGGTTGAAACATCACCTTTTCAAGGGGGGGGATGTCCGTGTATGTGTTGTTTTGTTTTTTTTGTTTGCCTGGTGTTTTGAAGGATTTTTGAAGGTCAATGAGATCCCGTCCTTTGTTTTTGTGTTGTTTTTGTTTTCAATGAGGCATGAGAAACGTTTAGGAGTCGAAAGCTTTCATTTGTTTAGGATCTTGGGCGGTGTTTTCCTTGGGTGGATTGAACATGTGGTTTGAACATTGATTTGTTGCTTGCCCCGGCGAGGGGGGGGGGTTGTCATTTGCTTGGGTTGGGCGGGTGAAACAAAAACCAACAAATTCCTCCTGACATGCCTGCAGGGTTGGGACTAAAAGGGGAGCGACTGCGGAAACACTCAGGCAAGGCAACACGGAAAACTGTGAGGTCCTTCCTTTTTTCGGGGTGAGCTAGGTTCCGCGGTTTTGCTTTTCCGACGCCAGGACATGCTGATCCGCATGTCAATCCTTCGGCAGGACCGCGACGGAAGTGCAAACGTAGGGGTCCCTTTTGGTCAGGTTTGTTTGAGCAAGAATTAGACGGGTCTTTGCCTCTTTAAGAGTAATTACCGTTTTCACCTTGGTTTAAAGGGGAACCCCAAGCAAACAGAATGCCACCATCCCCTTTTAACAGACCGACCCAAGTTGAGGCCAGAGCTTGCTAAACCGGATGCCTAACAAGGCGACAGGCGGACAAATTCTGGTAGGCCAACTGCTTTTAAGCACCAGGCGCCAGGCCACTTGGGACCATTTGAAGGGCACGACAGGAGATCAGATGGCTTTGCCAGCTGTGCAGGCGAAGCCCTGATCCCTTTCTTTGCTACCATTGCTATTTCCAGTGAGCAAGCATTGTGCAAGATCAGCATTTAAACGAGCCGGCATGTTTGTCTAAGGTTGAACACGATGATGATTGCTGTGGAACGGGTTCACAAAGACGTACAACCACAGATGCCCAGATCCAGGTGAGGCTCACCATGCGCTTGGCATTCAGCCAAAACTGACTCTCGGCAGCTGCCCTCGGATCCAGGACAGCTCCGCCATGGCATTGACCTACACAGCGCCTTGGCAATAGCGTCGCGGAGTGGCACTCCAGGGTTGTGGCTTGGGAACATGCAGGCCAGAGCCACGTAGCAGTTGAAGAGAACGGAGCACGTTTTTAAATCCACATCATACGGTTGTTCTTTGGGGCATTGCTTATGGTGTGCAATGTGTAGGGGTGGATTGGGCCTGATGAGCGTGCCCGAACTCTGCATGGCTGGCCAGTTGATGACCCTTGGACCAGCTTCTCCTTAGTGCTCTCCTGCAACATGGATCCCCTCCAATTGAAGAAACTTGACGTGCCCCCAGTGACTCACGGATTCAGCACACCGAAGAGTACCTGGCACCCGGGAGAAGGCCATGCAAAGGGCGGCAGACCATGGGCCTCGGAGTAGGGGGATCCCGCTTTGGGCGCCGGGTGGATCGCGCTCCTGTAGGCCTTGGGGGAGAAGCCCATAGTTTCCTTTGGGGGGATTCCAGAAAACACAAAAGCAGGTCGGTACCTCTTTGGTGAAGCATTGACTTACGAGCTTGAGTCACAATTGGAATCGGGAACACGTATGGTCTCAACGTACATTGTCTCCTCGACATGGGCCATCCTTTTTGCCGATGGCTCAACTGTGCCCTCTGCTTGAGCCCGGCATGCGTCTAAGGAGATCATGAGCCTGAGTCGGGATTCGCTCTCTCACATTCTCATCGAGTTTCCTGAGGACCGGTCCGCTTGAAATGGCTTGGCATCCCATTGTTGCATTGTTGGCCTCCTTCAGCATGTCTGCCGCGGTCACCATATTCCAGCAACTGCATGGATTGCTTGGGGTCAGTTTAAGTTTGGGATGGTCAGCCGCTTCATTTGGTCTTCAAGCAGCGGGCAGAAACGCCCTCCTCTCACCAGCCTCGACCACAGACCGTGCTTACGGCTCCGGTGGGCGCGGTTTGCGGATGTTGTATTTTTTGTCTCTGTTCCGTCTTTGCACGTAGACCTTTGCAGGCCGTCGGTGTTGGGAAGGTTGCTTGTTCTAGGCACAGGGGCATGTGTTAAACTCGGTGACCACCGAAAGCGAGGTTTGAAAGAAGGACAGAGGACACCGTTTGATGGAGCAAGACCATGTTTCGACTCGCGACCATGTTGATTCATTGTGCTTTCCATTGCAGGAGGGAAGGTTGGGGAGTTCGGGAATGGCCGGGCACCGCCAGGAACAGATGAGATTCCGCAAAGCTTCAACACTTATGGCAGGGGGCGCTAGTGACTGGATTGTGCCAAAGGAGCCTGCCGTCAGGGCCAGCAGGGGAACGGTTGCAATACAAACAACGGCTACAACTGCGATCAAGACTTTGCACCGAGACTTGCACAACTCATGCAATCAGAAAAGCTTCTGACCTCGCACTCACAGCGACTAGAGGAAGGACCTTGGCATTTCCAAAGAGCATCTTTGCCATTGGTCAAGCCACTAGGCCAAATGTCGGCATTGGGTTGGTGCCTTGCTTTGGGAAACGTGTACTTCAGGTGGTGCATTGCATTCGCTTACGGATCTATTGAGCCTTCCCAGCTGTTCAGTAGGAGTGATTTTTCTCGGTGTACCCCAGCATGTCCAGCATGAACGTAGGTGCCACTTGTTTTTGCCGTTCATGCTAGGCTGGGTGTCAAAGGTTTGAAAGTGGACCCCCCCCACAAAAAAAGAAGAAGAAAAGATGAGGTGGATTTGCGATTGGATATGAGCAATTGTGAAACCTAGCCCTCCAGATATTAGTCAATCTGTTTGGGCGGCTTTCCCTGTTTCACCAACTAGCCTAGAAAAAGGCGCCATGTCTGGTACCAGTGTCTGGGAATCGAAGAACAAAACAACAAGTCATTCAAAAAGGTTCCTTGCTTGCAAGGCAACCTTGTTGCATGCATGACTGCCGATTCGTACGGGAGTTCATAGGGCTGTCGCCCTGGGTCCTTTCTCGCACAAAGTGCGGCCACCCGTTTGATTTCCCACTTGTGAAAGCTGAGCAGTCACTACGGTTTGCAGTCTCAGTCTCAGACACAAAACCTGTTGCGTGTTCGCATGGATAATGGCACCTCTTTGCTCACAACAGACAACTATCACGTGCGTGTCTTTAGGTTGCAGAGCCCTTCCGTCCTCCATGTGCTTGCCCTTGAGTTCCTTTCCAATTCCTATGGCCCGAATTGGAGGTATGCCAAGGGTCACAGATGGCCCGAGGCCCTTTTTGCGGTGACAAAGATTTACCGCGTGGAGAAGTCGGCGGGGGAGCATGACGAGCACAATCGCCGCCAGGCAACAAGGTTGGAATGGCGCGGAGGGTTCGGTGCGCTTTGGCTGGTGCTGGTTGAGAGTAGTTGGGAGTTTCTATGCCCACAATATTACTATGCAGAAACACATTTGGGCGGCATCCAGAAATAGCCAGGGAAGCCAACCAGCTTTGGATGCTGCAACGTGGTGCATTTGGTTTTTGCCACATCAGGTTGTGCAGCAAAGCTGTTGTTTCAATCATTGGGCAAAAGCTACAAACCCTGTTTGGTTTATTTTTGCCAAAGGGGTACCAAGTCAACCTTGGGGCCTTACACTTAGTGACTCCATTTGATAGCCGGCTGCTGCCAATAACCCAGCCTAGAAAAGTGGGTACCCCAGGACGCCGGTGGTTCAGTCCCATGCACCGTTGGAGTCAGGGAGAGTCAGGATGTGCACCTGGAAAGGCTTGGGCGTCTTCCGGGGAGCTCAGGCGATCTGGGACCAAGTTCCCCCATGCTCCATGTTGGGCTTCGTTCGAACCGAGTGTGAGGCTGGATCCACGACGTTTTGGAGAGCGCGCAGAAGGTGGGCAAGGAGCTGCTCTCGGAAAACGATATGCGCAATCTGGCTAATTCCTGGTGTCTGGGCTGCATTGCGGGGCGACGCCTGGCGTTGGAACTCAACACTGACACCCAACGCTTCCAGCTGCCACTGTAGGTAACATTAGGTGGTCAGAGGTTTCGCATTGTCATGTCAGGTTTTGCATTAGCTTTCCCTGGATAATGGGAATCAGGGCCAAATGCCATTGGCAAAATGCAGTGTTGTGTGTGTGTGGCTCACGCCTATTGCCGCTTAGCCTTTCGCCTGATTGTTTCAGCAGGCAATCAAAGCCCTGGGGGCAACGTATCCAACATTTGGGTTTCAACTCGTCCCCTTTGTGAACGTTGGCTGGGCTTTAAGTGTTTGTCAAGGGTTTGGCCACTGCACCCCTGATACACTTCGGCGCAAACCCCAAATAAGGGTAAACAAAGAGGTAAATAGGGATTACACACGATTAAACAATGAAGAACTTAAGGAGTGACCTAAGCGTCATAGTTCCGTTTTGGGGTTTAGTGCGGGTGTGTTGGTGGGGGGGAACCTTTGAGCTGAGCAGTAATCCGGACAATTTTCTTTTTAGCAGCCAGATCGAGTGAAACGTGGATCAGCGAGGCTCTTCCTGTCGAATAACGGGAAGTGAACAAATGGGTATGACTCGGTATGACCCGTGCAAGGTCTGGCTGCTTCATGCCCAACAACAACGAAATAATCTCTGTTGCGAGTGGGGATTCTTGTAATTGGAGACATATCCATATCATTATTGAGTCTTGTGGTAAGTGCGCAAAGGTAGCAATGGGATGTCCCGAATCTGTGCGTGATTGCCTTTAGGCGTTGGAGTTCGGCTGTTCAGGAAAATGTTGATATTTGCTTGAGTGGAGTGCTGTGCTGCCAATATAAAAGCAAGCTGCTTCAACTCCCGTAACAGCCCAAGTTCATGTGAGAGTTGATTGAAAAGGGCGCTGCTTCTGAGTGATTAGTCTGCAGTGGCAGCGTACTTTTAAGATGTACGTTGTGGAAACACAGAACAAAAACGGCGCAAGACAGTGCACAGGTGAGTGCGAAAGTGCTAGCATCACAGGACCTTACATGAACTTAGTTGGATTTGGCCGGTTTTGCAAGAGGGCGCATGAGGACCCCCTGATTGCTGGAGATGACACATCCACCCGTGGCTGTTTAGAATATCTTGCTGCAACTTGCTTTTCAAACTTGAACTAATTAGAACACTTGAGAATTTCAGGGAGCTGCAAATAGCCAACGTTTCTTCGTTGGAGGCCCATCTTTCCATATTTTGCCCTTTCCTTTCTTTTCTTTTCAATTCTCCGCTTACCCTTTTCATCAAACAACACGAGTCAAACATCGCAGGTCCCGCAAGACGGCGCAAGGGCAAGCGCAGAACGCACCAAGCGCCAACTCATTCGTTAGTCCCGTCTACCGCAAGCCTCAGGAAGACCTCGCCTGCATGGGCGGAGCGTATTTTGGAGGAGGAGCAGGCGCCGGCGCAAGCCCGCGGAGCCCCGATCACCTGGTAATTTCCCATCGATGGAAGGCGACAAACCTACACTCGCACACGCACGCACACACGCACAGTCCACTGACAAGTTATAATAGATTGGAGGGCGCATGTTGTCCGTGTTTCTTCTGGTATATGAGGTACCTTCGTTCTTTCTGACTAATTAACTGTTGAGGGGGGACCTGCTGTGTGAAGCAGCCAGGTTCGGGGTACCGGCAGCTTCCTGTACCCGACTTGCCTTTGGCCTTTGATCGCAAAAGCGTTTAACATCCACGGCCAGGTTTTTTTTTGCCGGGATGCTCTTACTTTGGTATCCAGGTTCAGGTATACCCCTTAGCTGGTGGCTTGGATTGGTGATTTGGGGATTTCCCCTGGTTCTTGTAGAGGGTTTTCTCGGAAACCTCTGCTGAACCACCAAGCCACCAAGCCACCAAGCCACCAACCACCAAACCGAACCACCAATTAGAGCTGACAGGTATGTTTGAAAAGTGCACCATGAGCTGCCTCGCCTCTTCTTGTTTTAGGATGTTTTGGGCCATTTGCCTTCGGCCCGGAGCACCAGGGGTGCCGAGTGCATACCACCTAAAAGGCAAAATTATGTCGCAAAACGCCATTCCTATGCATTTCCGAGAAGCCAAGGGCCCCCATTCGTCCGCACATGCTCTCGACATGGGTCGGACATGCAAGCGGATTTTGTGAGCACCGCTGACCTCGCTCAGATTTATGCGGGGGAACTCAAAGTCAGAAGCATGGTTATCTTCAACGCGCCGGCGGTCATCAAGTATAGCACCTGTACGTATGGCACATGTATAGTTCTTTTTTTTTTTTTCCGCATGTAGGCTGGCAGCTGCATGGAGGCCCTTGGCTCCTCTTACCTTCTTTCTTTCTGTCGAGTCTGGGCTCAGCGTTTTTGGGCCGATGGGGCCGACGGAGCCGATGGAATGGAGCTATGGCGCTGGGTGCAGGCGAGTCCTTTGGTGCATCTGGTGAGCCGCAGGAGGGTCGCCAGTCGCGAGCAGGAAGTCTGGAGTGAACCCCGAGGGTATTCGTTGGAAATGGCAATGACTTTTTTGCACCACCAAATTTGAGGGGCATGTAAGGGTTAACCTTGGAGAAGGTAATGACTTGTTTGGAGAAAGCCGGGCCACCAAGTTTGAGGGGCATGTAAGGAACCAGCAAAACCAAAACAGGGGATCAGGGAAGCCGGGATGGGCTCGCGCTTTGGATACTGAAGCACGTCCAAATGTGGCAACATTGCATGTCTCAAGCAATCTAACGTGCACTGAACCGTGCATGCTTGAATGTGCCTGAATTGGACCTTGCATTTGAACCGCTTGTTTGTAGCGATCCATCGTGCACTGAACTTTGATCCCTGCATGTCCAAATGTGCCAATGTGTTAAGACTGAAGCAATCCACCCCCCAACTTCAAGTAGCGTCGGCCAGACAGTGACTGCCACGCACAGCAGGAAACAGGCAGCAACAGCCGGGGTTCAAGACAGCAGAAGGAGAGAGAGAGAGAGAGAGCGAGAGAGAGAGAGAGAGGGAGAGCAAACACACACGCAAGCATCACGACTGGAACACAACATTCCATCTTCGGGAGGGTGGGTGCGAGAGGATCCCCACCTCGGGGCCTGGCTTCCCGAACGGCCTGCTGCTCCATGACGCCGCGCTGGCCCGAAGCCGGCTGCGCGGGCGGGCGGAGGATGCGCTCTTCGCCGAAGACCCCAGCCTGCGACTTGGCGGCTCCAGAGTGACGTTCTCATTCGATGACCCTGTAAAACGGTGGCTTAAAGGGAATCCCCCCTCAAGCTGTTCACTTTAAGGGACCGGAAGAATTCCGTACACATTTTAAGGCTCGGTAATTATGGCATGTGGCCCAGAATCATGCAACATGTTGGATTGGCAAAAGCAGAGGTTAAGTTGAAATCACACGCTTCCAACAGGGGTTTGCATCCCGTAAGGGGATGCAGATCAATGTTTGCGGAAACCACTCCTTCCAGTATCCGACTGGCTTGTAAATCCACCCTGTTGACCCGGGATTGACAAGCCTGTAAGATAAATGCCAAAACGCGACGTATTCTTCAACTTGAATTGACTGAAAGCTGCATCAAACATCCAAAAGTTCTGAACTGTCTGTCAACTACCCAGCGCTTCTGAATTGCATGTCTAGGTGTAAAATGTTGAAAATAAACAGCACATGGCGCGGGGAAGAGTTCAAACACATTGTAGGGGCTGCCTTTTTCACTTGGGCGGGATATGTGGCAATTCACCGCGAATTACCCCTATTTACCCCTGGAGGTATGAGCTGTTGAACAAAGACTGCAGCTATCCATGCCATATATCAACCGGACAACAAAGCTTCGCGGAAATGTTGTTCCTGTTCTGCTGGGTTCCTCACTATGGTCAAGCCAGGCCCAAAACCGGGCCCCTTTTTCGATCAGAGTCGCCAGGTGACTGGCCGATCAGTTGCGCAAGTTTCCCTCTTAGAGACACAAGCTTCCGGGCATGCGGTTTTCCGTTGCAAAACCGCTGCCTGACGCTCTCCGAGCGCCTGGCTTCAGGATCCAAAAGCTCCGCCGTGGTCTGAGTTTCGTAGAGATCGACTCGCGGGTGGATTTGGTGCGTCGGGGCTTGCCGAAGTTCTTCGACCTCGAGGCGGCGCCCCTGGAGGCCTCGGAAGTTGGACGTAAAAGTCGGTGGCGTTCCACCGGTTGGCTTAGGCGTTCCTGTGACTTATGGACATGGACTACCCTTACCCTGCCCAAATCCCGACCACAAGGCCACAAGAACACACTTTCATCCCGCTTTCATAGGGAGGTAGTGGCTGGTGGTGGCCAGCTAGTGCTTCCCGCGAGTGAACATAGAGCGACTGCCCCAAGCACCTTTTCCACCACCAGGGCAAACCAGGATGTATACCAATAGTGGTATACCCTTTGTTTTCCTAACCCTGAAGCTGAACCATGATGACTCAACTGAAGACACAGCAAGGACCCCTGCGCCTTTGCCTTTGGCATCTTGTCACCTCGTTGGTACGATAGACGGCCAGACTTTGCTGTTTTGCTTTTTTTTCGACGTTTCTCAGCCGAGATTGAGTGATGCTGTGCTGACCACGAAGTACCCATGTTGAGACTCCGCTGATTTTTGTTTGCCGACACAGGAGGGCTGCAACTCGAGCAAGTCGAAGATGGCGCAGTCTGTGGCCAAATCTTTGAGTGACAGCATTCAAGGCATCTCCGAGGGCCGCCGTATCTCGCTGACCCGGTTGGAGAAGGCCAACGGCGAAAATGCCCAGGTCTCCTACCATACTGCCACGGGACAATGGGTGGTTTGTTCCAAGACACCCGGCGTACTTACTGACGGGCCTGACGGGCCCCAGCTCAAATGACCGCCGTGTTGCTTGACCTGGGTTACCTCTCCAGTGCATGTCGGAACACCCCAGACCTGTCCGTCGAAGGTGGGTAATTACCTGAGGCTCCGCTTTATGAGGCGCGAGCCAGCCGCAAAGCAGAGTGTAACGTCATGTTTCTCCCATTGCCCCCATGTGACTCAGTGAAACGCAATCCTTGCAACCTCGACAACTGGTTGGCACTATTTCGCAACCATCCACAGAACGTATGATGATTGCACCATATTGCACCCACCCATTGACCATGGTCAATTTCGGAATCGACACGTCGATCGGTGAGCAGAATAAGCAAGCCGGAGGGAATTCAAGCGCCAAACAACCGGCAAAAGCGACAATGGACCATTTGCCAGCCGCTTGATACTTTCTTTCAGCCTCTACTTGTTTGGGCTAGTTCCGGCTAGTTACGGCTAGTTTGACTCGTTGTTTGGAGGTTAGGGTGGCGTGATGTGCAACAGGTACACAAAAGAGAGCCCTTTGGATGTGTCTTGGGATGTCTTGGGGCTGGACATGTTCTATAAAGGGTACCGCCCTTTCTGGAGTCATTTTGAGAGGATCCCACACAGAAGCCACTCCTTGGGGGGCTTCCCCTATTTGCAGCTGTGTGAGCGCATCATTATCTTGATTATAGGCACATATGGCCAGCAAGGAGTTGCGCTGGCCACTTTCAGCCATGTTCAGAGATGCTTTGTTGTTTTTTGCAAGAATGCTTATGCCAATTAAAAAAGCCTCTCTTTTTGAGGCTTGCTGGCTGCAGATCCCCCTTTTTTTCCGCCCAAGGAACGTGTCCATCCTGGCCGGGACCTCTGCGGAGCTGGAGCTGCCGCACTGGGCGGACCGAAGGTACCGCTTCGCCCGCCAGATCGGGCAGCTGTGGTTCGCCCAGCTCCAGTCCTTGGAGCCTCGGGCGAAGCGAAGCGAAGCGAAGCAGTTGGCACCTGGCTGGAGGTGTCCCAAAATGGGCGGAAGGAACCTTTATGGTGGGTCTCCTTGTGGCCGTTTTCCGTTTGACTGCCAACAAAAGAGGAGGGTTCCCGTAAAAAAACAAACGCACGACCAGGTGTGAATTTGAATCAAATTGTCCTCGACGTCCACCAAAACGTACTTTAGATATTGGATAGCCGTTAGGTGCTGGTGTTTTTTTTTGCCTAGGCCTTGAAACGCTTTCGGTATTGGGTTTGGCCCGTTTCGGCTCCAGCCCCAAAAGGTCTCATAACCGGAGTTTTAAGACTTGCTTGACCTTGGACCTCAGCCAAGTTCGCAACCTCAAAGATAGTCCTACCAACAATCATGGAAGTGAACAACCCCCTTTTGCAAGACTACTCGCCTTTGGAGCAGCATCTAGAAGGAACATGTTATGTGTCTTTATCTTGTTCTTTTTCTTTTTTTGCGAGGACTCCGACAAATGGCTGGTTTCGCTTTTAGTTTCCCTTCAATCCAACCCGAACATAGCCGCCGCCCCAAAAAAGAGACACCTATATTTGGGTGCCTTATTGTGGTATCTGGTATCCACAGGGAAAGTTTTCAGCTGCCAAAGTTGCCATAGGAACCGGCGGCTGGTTCGAGGCTGCGGGAGGCTCTAGGCAGCGGCACGCTGGTGGGGGAGATGATTGGAGGCACAGGGGACAAGATGTGTTTGTGGTTACACTCCCCCAAACCAACATGGAACCTCAGGACCTCTTGGGAAGACTCGGTTCCATCATGCTAAACGATGCCCCCGTTACTGCACCCTTAACTTAGCCAGCATGACTTCACCCCGGAGGAACGTGCCATGGGGATGGCCCACTTAACATCACCAAAATTGAATTCCCTTCTTGTTTTGTGAAATCCTCACCAGAGATTGTCCACCCGCAACTGGGATACTAGGGCATCATGTTTGACTCTTGCCCAAAGCCGGCCTTTTGGCCGTTGAGGGTCCCCCTTTTTGGTCATGCTTTCGAAAGGTTGACCATTTATGTGTCCTTGGAAACGGAGTTGATTGTTCCCTTTCGGAATAGTCTCCAAATAATGTTTTGTGGTACTTATGTCGGGCACCCATCTAGCAAGAACGAACCATGCTTGGGGACATTCCGAGATCACTGGATGAATGCTTACCCCTGATTCATAACCATCCTCCTCCCCCCTTCAAGGTCGGCAAGGTCCTGAAAAAAGGTCTTTGTAGGGTCCCCCCTTGTCAAGACCCCAAACCATCATCGCGGATTTCAGGGGAGTTGTCTACGCACGAGCCAAAGCCCTAGCGTGTTCCAGTAATCCACACTTGGTGGTTTGGAATAGTAGTTTGGAATTTGAACCCCTGGTTCCTGTGGAGAGTAAATGCAAAACCACTCCCTAGCCTCCAAACCACCAATTAGGGGGAAGCTGAATCACGCTGCGCCTTACACTCCCCACCCCCCAAAAACACCTCCACGTTTCATCTATCTGAGTCCTTCGTGACGTGGGGGGGCCATTTTGGGCATTTTGGGAGTTGCTTGGGGTGACTTTGGGGCCGCCAGGCAGTGGGGCTCACCTCATCGACTACGGACCCGAGAAGAGGCTGCGATGGTTTGCTTTGGTGCCACACGATGGCGTTGAGCCCTGCTGGGCGCCGGCAGCGTGCCGGGCCTTTCTGGCGCCTCGCCATGCCCGGCAGCAAGCTAGCCACTTTTTGGGCTCGGCTTCGGCTTGTCCCAAAGCTTATTTGTATATATATATATATATATACTGTATATAATGCGAAGACTTGTAAGTTATGAGTGGGATGTCATTGACTTGTTGCACTTTTGAGGAACGTGCTCACTTCGAGGGGAGCGGGGTTCAGAATTCTAGTTTGAACGAATCCAGCCTCTTTGGCCCGCAATCGATTCACTTTGGAGAAACCACGGCCTTGCACAAGGATCAGTCTTCGCATGCTGCAAATTGAAAGCAGTCCGGGCCAGTCATGGTGTGCTCGCATAGTTTTGTTGGGATACCGTGGGGCAAGGGCTTTCTACAGAAGCATGTTTTGAACGGGTCGTGGCGCCCAAACATTGCACTGCCAGCGTTTTCGTGGTGCTCCAAGGGGTGTGTGTGTGTGTGTGTGGCAGGTATGTCCCACCGCGCTGGCACCCACGTTCAAACCACAAGGGGCACGTGTTTTTTGGTCAGTGCAATTTTGCCAGGCTTCAACATTTAGCCAGGGGCAGGAAGCCTAGACAGAACAAAACCGAATTGCAGCAGGTGTTGACCTTTAAAATTACAATTCGCCGTATTTAAATGATCTCGATGATTGCCGCTTCTTGATTTCGCATGGTTGCTGTTTGTTGTTACTGATTTGGCTTACGAGGGGTGCGGGGGGTAGAGAGAGCCAAAACAGGTTTGGACAGGACGCCTTGAACATGCACCAATCTTTGGGGCGCGGCTGGCCTGGCCTTGGGGGGCATCTTAGTAACCATGTTGTTTGACTTACTAAAAGGAAATTAAAGGGACGAAGCGTTTTTTGGCTTTTGTTTGCAGACCCCCTACAAAATGCACCCAGCTTGCACAGATTTTGCCACATGCTTGGGAAGAATTGGCGGGGAAAAGGGAGCCCAGCCATAGGAGCCTTGGACACAAGCGGTGCAAACCCATCCCCGCAGATTCAACGTGGACCCACTTTTGGGGGTCCCATGGTCCCCTGTCAACATTGGATGTTTCGTGTTCATCCGGAGGGCGGCTTGAATTTCCGAGGCGGATGTAGGCTTGCCCGGCGTTGCGGGCAAAGTGCTGGGCCCTACAGAAGGCTTCGCCAATGCCCGCGATGTGATGGAGACGCTGCTATTTGACTTGTTGGGAACATGGGAACATGTGCGTATTGCCAGGCTCCAGCTGTTTGCCTTTTTGGTTTTCCTTCCTTTCCCCTCTCAACTAGCAATCAGTTGGCTTTCTCGAAGTCTGGCCCGGCATTTTCCCATAGCCAACCAAGAGTTATGTTTTTGCGCTTGGGGCAATAGCCCCACAGGAGACCCTGCAGTTTGAAGCGACCTGCACGGAGAAAGCGCCGATGGCGGAAGCGGGCGAGGGTTACGTTGTTTACCTGACGGCCCATTCGGACATCGGCAGCTCCGACTCTCAGCGCAACAGATAGCAGTTTGGCCTTGGTTGGGGCTCAGTCTTCAGCGCAGGAGTGATTCCAGGTAAATCATTCAGCAACAATCTGCACACCTGCAATCAGGCGTGTGTTCCTTTCCACTTGTTAGGTGGTTTGGTTGGGCAAGCTCAAGACCGCGGAGTATCGCCTGCTGCGGCGCATGCGGGAGAGGGCCAAGCACTTCGCACGCAGCGGGGGGTGCGTGCTGGTGGAGGACGTTCTTTAAGGTTGTGGTGACGAAGAAGTTCGAGTCATAGGAGCAGCGGACAATAGTACTTGTAGCCTGTTGATTTGGAGAGGACGTGGAGGGCCTACCCAATATCCCGTATCTTCTCCAAACACAAGGGGCATACCTCCTTGAACCGTCATCTGTAAGTCATATTGTCCGAGGCTCAAATCTAGGGCCGGGTAAGTTCCCGTTCTGTGCAGGGATCCTTCTTTTGGAAAACCATTCTTCTGAATGCACCGTCTTACTGATGAAGGACACACATTCAACGCATTGCTACCAGCATAGATTACTATCGGCTTGCCATTCACTCACTGAGCTGATTGGGTATCAACCCGTATCTGTCAATCATCCTGACATGTCTGAAGGCTTCATGTTATCCAATTACTGTACAATACAACCGAACTTCTTGTCACAGCTTCATTTCGCAAGTGCCTTGTTCAGCAGCCTCCTTCATATGCACACGCACACACACACACACACACTTAGTCACATTCGCTTGTTCCCTGTTTGGGGCATGCCCCCCCCTGAGTTCGAAGCCGGGCCTTTCCGCCCCTGCCATGTGGAACACTTGGCTGGGGCGTTCTGTGTTACCAAGAGGACCCCCCGTTAAACAGAGAAAGTAGTCATAGAAATGGGGATCAGCCTCTTTGGCTTCGCAGACCTATGGACGCCTGCGGCATGTGGAATAAAACATGTGCATACCCCTTTTGTGCGGTGTTTGTAAGGGGGGGGTGCAAAATGGATGCAGTGTCCATTGGCAAGGGTGAATTTACAAATTGTCCAGAGCAGAGAGTCAGAGAGTCCATCTGGGTATGTGCCAAGAGCGGGAGACGCCAGCCATTGCGGTTTTCCAGTGGTTTCCATCCCAAGATAGAAAAAGACCACCGTCAATTTCAGAAGGAAACACCCATATAAATTCTTGGTTTTCCACGGGGATGCACGCAAAAAAATCAAAGCTTTTGTGGGATTTCCAGGAGGTGCTGGACTCCTACCGCCGCGAGGCACTGGCCGTCGGGGAGCCGCTGGCCACGGAGAAGGCGTGTCTTACGGGCTGGGTGGCTGGTGGCCTCCGTGGGTGTGGCTCAGAACAGGTCCCGTGAAATGGCGGATGTCCCAGGTGTCCTTTTGAAGCCGCCAGCCCCATTTCTTTAATATACCCGCAACAAGAACACAACCCCATATGTAGGCAGGTGTCAACCAAAGCAGCTCGGCCTTAGCTCTGGCCATGACAATGGCTTCAGTATGGCAGTTGTTTGCCTGCCATGTTGGCGAGTTGCTTTCATCTCAGCCTCCATGTCTCCAGTTATTTGTGCAGGTTCGTACCCTGGAGAAGCTGTGCAGCTTGATCTATGCTGAAGACATCCCGCCTGAAGGGGTCGATGAGAATTTCCTGCACTTGGCTCAACGTGCAGATGCCTACGACGGCAAGTACACCCCCCGAAAGCCGGCGCCGGCGGTGTGCGTCGTGGCCCCGCCCTTCGCTGCTGCCCCGGAGCTTCTGCAAAGCCTGCAGCAGCTGCTTAAGATGAAAGCTCAGAGCATCTCAGTTCAGTCAGGGTCGTTGCATTTCCCTTGAAGGTTTTTTAATTGTACATAGCTTTGCTTCACTTTGTTTCGCCCGTTGCAGGTGCACGTTTCCTTTTTCGTGGATCCCCCAGTGCGAATGAGCACAAAAAAGGTGCCCTGCTTCCCGGAATTGGCCACTATCCAAAGGGGGAGGGTGACGAATCCTACGTTGGGCAAGTGAGGCATGCCAGGCAGCCTGCCCAGCCTCGACACCGGCAATTTGACCAGCGCATGGCAGGATTCCACCGCCGCGAAGCCCCGGATTTTTCTGAATCACGTGCCCTACTGCCTGGAGAGGTTGCTGTTTCCCGGCGGTGCAGGCGCTTCGGGTTCGGGCGCGGCGGAACCTGCAGCGAAGCGAAGGCGTTTGGCCAGAGAAGCCGTGGACGAACGCCGGGGTCACGGCGTGCAGCGTATCTGGGATGCTTTCTCTGTTTCTTTTTCACTTGAAGGCTAAAGAGCGAGAATCAGGCAGACGAACAGAGTATTCTTAGGGGCCAAAAGCTGAGATAGGTATCGCCAGCTCCTACAGCCGTCGGTGCCTTTTCATTTTCTGCGGCTGGGGTGAGCCGATGGCGAAGACTCAGCCGCTGACCCGCTGGGAGAGGAAGCTGCGGGAACCCGCCTCGGGGGCCTTTCTGAAGAAGCTTCAGGCAGGAGTCCAACGCGTTTGTTGTTTGTTTTGAGGGTACTCTTGTTTGGGCTGGCTGAAGGTTACCAAAATGAAACCCGCCAAACTTTGGGCGCCTTGCAATTTTGAGACACACGCTTGCTATGTCTGCGGTTTGAGTTCGGGAGGACATAGGGGGAGACTCAATAAGCCCAGGTCATGTTCAGGAAAGTTGGTCATGTGTTTGGCTGGATTCCCACAGGGCTAGCATGTGTGTAGAAGACTAACACCGATTTATTAGAACCAATTCAGGGTTGCTGAAAGACCTCGGGCATTTTGAGGCCGCTACTTGTTTTGGTGTTTCAATCGAAGTTCGATTCATTTCTTCAGGCCTCCAATTGGTGGTTTGGATTTCGGTGGTTTGGTGGTTATAGGAGGGGTTTCCCAGAAAACCCTCTACCAAAGCCTGGGGTTCAAATCCCCAAACCACAAATTCGAACCACCAACTGAGGGTTGATCATTGGTGGGGGTGTCCTTTGAAGAATCCCGCTTAGATACACATACCGTTTTGTAAATACGATGAGCTTCATGTACTGTGTTAGAGAGCAGGGGGTTCGTATGATGATGAGAGGGACAGTTTGTGTATTGCTTTGGTTGGTGCAGTTCAGCACGCGAAATGCGAGGACTACATACAACTTCACAAGCAACAATCATGTCCTTGTCCTTTCTGAACAGTTGTTCATTAATCACGCCATCTTTGCATGATAATTGCGGATGGTCTATTCACCAAGTTACGGACGAGCTTTCTGTGGACAGGCAAGCACAAGCAAACTCCTGGCATGGAATCAGGCACTCTGCCACTAGCATAGATCATAGAGATTGGAGTTGGCTTGCGAGTTGAATACGCCCGTTGGCAGTAGAGTTCGGCAAGTTAATTACACTTAAGTGCTGCTTGGACAGCCTCATTGACTTCCGTGCTTGAAGCGAGGCTTTGATGCCACTGTTCCCAGTTCACCAGCGCTGCTATGACAGACATTCACAAGATGCTTGCAGCTCTTTAGCAGGGGAAGCGAAATCTGGACCGTGTCAAATGAGACTTTGCGCTGTCTACGCGGACATTCATGATGTTTAATTGTGACATTCGCACTTGTGTCAGAACCGGGTGGGCTAACATCAACTTCTGACTAATCTGCAGAGCCATCCGAATCCGAGCCCCCCCTCCCGAAGACACCCTCTACAGCTCGGTTTGGCTGCGAAGGCCCAGGCCGTGCGGCTGCACGCGCGGGTGCCTGGCTCCCTGTGGCTCAGCTCCAGCGGCTTCAGCTCCGCGGCCATCGAAGGCGCCTGGGCGCGGGCGCAGCAACCGGAGCAGCTGCCCACCGTGGTAGCGGTGATCCCCTTGGCCGTGCCAGGCGCGATGGCGCGGGAAGGGGAGGAATTCTGAGGGGAGGGTGGCGGTGAAGAACAAATGATCGCAGCAATGCGTGTGTGTTGGGGGTTGGCTTCTTTTTGCAGTTTTGCCATGGTGTGCAGCGATGGGTGTTCGTTCACGTTAACAATTATTGACAATTGCAATGATTGCAGGTCCGCCAGCCTCGAGCAAGTGACAAACGAAGAAACGACAGACATTGGGTTGCGCAGTCTTGCCGCTGGCAAGTGCAATGCCGGAGAGCTGGTCAATATAATTGGGAGTTCGCCGGTTTTCAGTGACATGTGGCTTGGTCAATGTCAGACAGCTTGAAAGCGTTTGCCGAGGCATGGGCAAGAGCTCGTTGCTGGAGGCATTATTCCGACGTTGCCAGGAAGCTTCCGACAAGTGTTTTCGACAGGGACTTCCTGTACACAGGGCTGAAGCTGCCACCAGCCCAACAACAAGCACACTGGCCTCAGCAGCGATCGTCTCTAGCAACTGGGATGTTTCACATGTGCTTCTCTCTTGAAATGGCCTTCGCCAATTTCAAAGCCGCGAGATGTTTGTTTGAGAGCTTCCCTGCTACAGCAGACCAGCCACCTTTGCTATTTGCCAGCCTTATGGGTGTGACTGGAATGGGGCGCCGTCAATGTTAGCCGTTGTCCGGCCCTTCTTTTGTGGCCAGCAGCCAAAGTCAACTCCAGACCCCTCACTGAATTCATCTAGGAATCGTGCTCTCCGTCAGCTTAGGTCCACGCTGTTGTGATTGTTGATATGTCGCTTCCTCACTTCTCGGTATGCGTTACTTTGGGGTGAAACGTGTCCCCCCCGCCAGACCTCACACGGTCCCAAGCAAAGAGTCTAGACGGACACTGAGAAAAACCCGTGTACCACACACGCTTTACCAAGGTTGGTTTTTGTCTTTCTCCTTGGGGGTCGGGGGGGGGGGGGTGCTTGAAAGGGAAACAAAAACGAAAACCACCGGTTCAGTGGGTGTCCCCCGTATATGACGGTGTCTCCCCCCCCCCCCCGTGCCTTTTTCGCCTCCTAGGCGACGCCTTCACCGGAGTCGAGCTGAAGCTTTTGGGCAGCGCATCCTCAGAGGATGTGGCCAGCTGCCGCCGGCGCGCGCAGGCGGCAGCTGGTCGGTGGAGTTGACATGGGTAACTTTATGATATTAAATAGGCCGTACTGTATATTGATGGACAAGACGAGCTATAGGGCGTCATTTCCCGGCTGGTGCTAAATGGCTCGGTCTTCTCAGCCAAGATGACGGCCTGTCAGTCCCTGAGTTTCTTTCGGCAGGGGTCGCGATTTGTGTGATGCTTCAAGGGAACATGTTGAGATGACATCGTGCTCGACCTGTTGGAATGATGCCTATAATGGAAATCGATGCCTTTTGGATGGGTTCAACTCAGTGCCAGGTGAAGTACCGCCGCGCCATCGACGACTTCTTGGCACAGGCGGCGGCAGGAGTGGCCGGACCTCCACATCTGCTGCTGTTGGACAAGACCCTTGGCAAATTCTCCCCTTGAGCCCCCGCAATCAGCTGTCGTTCCACAAGTTCAGGCCTTTCTCCGGCCTCAAGTCGCCTACCCCCCAATGCTGTCCCCCCCAATGCTGGCCGTCCCGTTTGGGTTGGAATTTATGGTCCGCAGAACCTTCACTCCAAGGAACCACCCGCCGGCCAGCCTCACCAAAGAGGTGGAGGCCCTGAGCTCCGCGTGCCGCAGCCTTGGCTGCCAGCTGCAGCCCAAGGTCCTTTACCTCGATGCGAAGGACGAGGTGCGGAGGTCGCAGATGGAAACCGAGCGGCCCGGAACGGACAGCGAGCCATTCACTTGCGGTGAGGAACCATGGCTTTCAATCCGCCGACCTGCAATTCCCGTAAGTGGGGTAGGGATGGGTAGGGTTGTCATATATAAGCGCTTGCTGAGTACATTGCCCCTTTCCAAGGCAAACTGAAACCCAGGGCCCCCTTTGAGGAGTTAAAGTGGAGCCCTGCCCGAGGTTTTGTAGCACTTAGTTGATTGGTATCCTCCCTCCGGCGCCCCGGGTACTAGAACGGGTACAACGGATTAGTAAATGGTCACTTTGAAACAGACAAGATGGTGTCACGCTTCCCAGCTGTTGTCCACGGTAGGACCAGCCATATCCAAGCTGATGAACTCATTCGGGCAAGGGGAGGGGACTTTCGCACGCCCTTGGGATGTTTGGTTCTGGAAGTTTCGGGCATTGCACGAGTGTCTGAATACGACAATCCTGCCAGTGAGCTTGTGAGCGCGTATGTCTATGCATGTTGAGCTTGTTGATGTGATCCTCACCACTTGACTCAAGGCTCCTGAGTTCGGAGCGGCTGGCCAGGGTTTCGAGAAGGGTTTCTGGGGTTGCTGTGATGTCACCCTGCGGGCCAGGGTTGCGAAAGGGTTCCAGAAGGGTTGCTTGTGGGATGTTAGCTGGACTCAACCTGAGGCTTCTGCAGGAGGAGGACAAGCACTTCGGGGCCTGGGACTACCCCTGGAGCCCTGACGTGATCACCGAGTGCGCGGCCCGGCTGCTGCTGCGCTCCTCGCACGACACCTTGGCCGCAGGGGATATGTCTTTGTCGGTGCTCCTGAGCTTTGTGCAGCTCCACAAGGCCGGGAAGGGGATATCTTCTGATGTTGTTTTGCATATCAAAGGTTTGCTAACATAAATAAATATATACATATATGTATATGCATATTCATTGGTGTATAAATATATGTAAAAATACAATGAATATATCATACAACTAGCTTAGGCACCTCCAACATTGCACCTGGAGGGGGGGGGAAGATCACTGTCCCCTTGAAGGGGCCACTTGTCGGTCAGGTGCCATGAGAGTAGTGGGGCATCATGGATCAGACTGCAGTGTCGTCGATAGATTTGTATGCCCGGCCCTTAGTTCATGAACATGTCACTTGCGGCGGCTATGTCCCCCTGGCATTCCCTTGTGGTTAGCATAGGCTGAGGATTGACTGCATGCAGGGTTGGCACATCCGGTCACGGCCACTGAGAGAAAATAATTAGGCAGTGGACCGTAGCTCCGTGGTGAGGTTTGACAGCCTGAACGAGCACCTACGCCTTTTGTTGGAGAATGTGTGGCGGTTTGCCCAATCCCTGCTATGATTCAACGATGCGTGTTCATGGTGGATTTGGGGATATGTGTTGTCGTGTTTGGGTTTTCGAAGCAGTCAAGTCACAGCACAGCTCAGGCCAAAGACTGCTGAGCATACGGCCGGATAACGAAGCCGTGGCAAACTGACAATTGGCAACCTATTTGGTCACGTTCCAGCCATCAATCGATTTCGAAGGCTGTTGTTATTCCTGACAGAGCGCCAGGTGTGCCACTGATGGCCTCATATAAATGGACAATGATAACCAAGAACGGGCATGCATTCTCACCTCCAATGCCCTGGAACCATGGTGTAAACATTATCGTGTCGAAATTCCTCATTGGACAATATTCTGGCTGCCTAGTTTGCTCACTCGAGAGTGACAACTAAAGAGCGGACCATCAATCTGAGTTATGGGTGCACCTTGCACGCCAGGCGGACGTGCAAACGCTTTTTTGGTATTCAAGGAGCCCGAATGCAGCTGTTTTTCACAAGTGTGCCCTATCCAAACGTGTCTCAGGTGTTTTGCCCCTTCGATCCTTTTCATGTTCTATGTCCTGGGAGTTGTCCAGATCTTCTCCACGCGCTCTCAGGGCTTTTCCTTGGACAAAGCGGGGCCGGTGGTGAAGGTGCCCTTCCTTTGCACCGGCGCCCTTGCTTCCTGGCGGCCAGTTGACGACGAGGTCAGCTGGCGGCGCCTGGAGATCCGAGCCCTGCTGCGACAGGCCGAGACGGCTGCGGCTTCGGCATGGGTCGTTGGTTCTGATGATTTATTTATTTTTCGGGGGGTCGCATTGACGGTCCCTTGCTATGGAACTGCTTGCCACTGCTTCTGATTGCTCCGGGAGGTGGATGAATCCGGAGTGGGCACGACTGTGGCTTTAGACCAGATGCCCTGAGCCTTGCTTGGTCCACGGCGGAGCGTCAGTAGAGGCCGCTATGCTTTTTAGTTTAGCGATCCCCAAATTAGCTTTCCCACACCGGCCAGGGCACGGAAGAATTGTTGAAGACTGCGTTTTTGTTTCTTGGCAACCGGAGCGCTTGGTGGCCGCAAGCGTCATGATGGCCGAAATTAGGAGCTGTGGCAGAGGCCGCGCAGGCATTCAACAGTAAAAGGTGGCCTAAGGGCCGGCGATTTGATTCTGCCCCCCACCCTCTTGGAAGAAAATGTACTGGACAGAGTCCAAGTTGCAGGTATTGCAGCAGCTCAAGCCTTTCCGTGACCACAAGCTTCAGCCGCTGCTTGTTGCTTTGGCATCGCACCTGAGTCCTTTGCAGCTTCCTGACGAGGAGGCGCAGCTGCAACTCATTCTGCCTTCAGCCCTTTTGGGTGGTTTCAATTCAACCACCAGGCAATTGACCATGTTTCCCTGTTTACTGCCAGGTTTTCTTGTTACGGGGCCATGGGCATTGGGGTCTCCTCCACTTTTTCCACGTGCCTAGGTCTAAAGTCGGACAAAAATTCGATCGATCCGAGGCAGCACCTCAAGAGTTGCGCGGACGGCGCCTGGCGCGAACTCCTCCAGGTGGAGGAGGCCAAGCCTTGGGCACCCAGAGCCTCGCTCGGCTCACGGCGCGTCGGTGGTTTTGGCCGCGGCCTGGGGAAGTCGTAACTTCTGGATCAGATTCACCTCGAGTTGGTGTTGGTTTGAGACCAGCGAGGGGCCAAGTATAGCCAAGGCTTAGTGAAAGGAGCGCCCTAGCTTTGGTGAAGAGTGGAACCGTGGACAATAACAGGGGAGTCAAATCCCCAAATGATGGAACAAACTGTTTTCTTTGGCTGCGGGTCAGGCTTGGGGAGTGACGAGCTCCACATTTGCATTCCTAAATTTAGTTCTCTCCAAAGAGGGGGACCTCACAAATGAGGCCTGCGTGGGCAAAGACATCAACAAAGAATAAGAACAGACCAACAAAAAAACACGCCTCCATGGAAGTGTCGGTGCGGGTTCATGTTTGAGGGCTCCCCTTTTTCAGGTGGGTTTGAAGTTCTGGGGGCATCTAACGCAGTGGGGGCAACTCCAGCCTATTAGGCTTAGGGGCTGGTCGGCTGAATCTGGGCTTAAATGTGCTAGATTTGGGGCTTCGGCAATTGTCAGGTTGGCTTGCGGGCCGCTCTTGTACGGGGCCTGTGGGTTTCAGACGGTTTGACTAGTTGCACGCCTGAGCCACCGATCGTTTGTAGGAGTTGGTTCCAAGCGAGCGGGACGTTAGAATGACTTCCACTGAGGCTGTGCCAGCTTTAAGCCAGAGTAAATCTCCAGGTTAAACACTTGCACCAAGTCATTGCTCAGTTGGCATTGCTCCAATAAAGTCTATAATGGTGGCAAGCAGCCAGCCAACCTTCAAAAGGATTTGCCAATCTGCAAAGAGTGGTGGCGCTTTCTGACCCTTGAGGAAGGGCCATTCTGATTGAACCAACCCTGCCTTGTCCAGCCCAGCGCGGTTGGACAGGCCTCAGAGCATTTTGGCTTCAACCATTGAGCCACCAACTGAAATCGCCATTTCTCCATTTCTCGATTCATCCGCTCTAACGGAGCTCAACTGTGCGAGCGCGGCTATGCGGTACAAGTGAAACACCCTACTGCCAGAGCCGATCCAGCGGACCGACCCGCTGAACCGGAACCGACATGTGCGGCACCAGTGCTGCCGGGGGAAGGCTGCGCATCCCACGAGACCCCCTGCGCACTGCAGCTCCGGGCAAATTTGCCCGCATCCAATTGTCCACCGTCTGAAAGCGAACTTCCGACCAGCACACTGCGAAGCAATGAGACCACGGGCATACGACCAGGCTCCGTGGTCTGACGTGCCCGGTGTGATACACAACACCCAAAGATTTCCACACGGCGACAAGCATGCGTCTGAACCAACGAGATCTCTGAAGGACACTGTACTGCGGGAGAGCACCATTCGGCGCGAGAGTAGGTTCGGACCACTTTCCAGTTGAGGGGCAGTGGACTGGGCCTTGCAGGCCGGTAGCCATCTGGAAGTCAACTAGGAGTTGGACTGGTGTGACCAAACACAAATCACCACTGGTAACGGCGGCTTGCCACCAGCTGTAGGCAGCATCAACAAGAATAGCGCCAAAGCGCGCCCGAACGTTGTGCAGGCGTGCAGCCTGCAAAATCGGTATGTGCGGAGGCACTGGACTGAGCTGCACGACAGCTGGCGCGGGTTCCTGCTCATGCTGGCGAGCTGCAAGGTGTGTGGCATGCCTACCAACCGCTACAAAATACTTGTGTATCTCCGTGGTGAGACGCTCCGCATCTTGAAGGCTATGGAGAACTTCAGCCTGCGTGGCCAAGAACACAGCAGACCGCCGACGGTTGCAATCACCTGCGGCGAGATCAACAGTGGAGTTGTGCTTGACGGCCCACTCTTCAAGGGGACTGAGGGCTTGCTGCTGATCAGTATGAGCAGCAACCTTGTTGATCCGAAAAGCATACGGGCCAAGAATATTCAGGCAATGCAAAATGCGGTACCACAGGTCACTGTCACTGTCTGGCGAGTTGGGCGAAATGACATCGCCTGCTTGCACGCGTCGCGCTTTGTTGAGCACAACTTGGCAATCGGTCCAAACATTGAGTGGCCTTGACGCTGCAACGGCAATTTCCAACGCAGCGCGCACTGCATACGTTTCAGCACGGCTTGCTGTCTGAACGAGGCCGGCAAGGTGGCCTTCAGCAATAATCTCCCCACACCAAGGGTTGGTCTGGTCAACCATAAGCACAGCCCAGGTAGCAAACCTGGCCCGAGGCCACGTCGGAAACAAAGCCGACCCATCCGTAAAACAAACCAAAGGAGATGTACCGGGCAGGTCGCGACACCATGTGTGCGTGGGCATCAGCAACGTGCCTGCCGCGCAGAGGAGTTGCTGCCAGAAATGCTCATCAGGTGGCACAGTAGGCCATCCGCGGACGGCCCAGCATTCCGGGAGCTGTGGTATCCCGCAACACGTCCTCGGGAAGGCTGGCCCGAATGGGAGCAAAACCCCGGCAACCCCAGTGCCGGTGATGCACGCTGTCAGGTGCCTGGCAGAACTCACACAGGGGCGGCTGGTCGGGGTTCATGTGCGAGGCGGCATCATTGGTGAAAAAGGTGCCTGTAAGGACGATCCGTAGGAGGGCTTGGTCCTCCTGCGACAGGGCGGCTAAACACTTCCGGGCGACAAGAGGGTCAACCTGGTTGAACCCTTGGAAACCTTTGCGATGCTGCACTTGATGCCCAATTTTTTCTCCCCAAGATTTTCGCATGCGAACCTCGAGTTCTTGCCATGGGGTGTCCAAAAGGTGAAAGACACCAATGGCATCCCTGACTAGGCCATCGGGCTGCACAACCCAATTGAGCAATTTCAACCGCTCGAGAAGGACTTTACCCGGCCCCACCCGACAGTTAGACTCCCGGGAGTGAACATGGACCCACAATTGGTCACCGGCATGGGCCCGAAAGTCCCGTAGTGTGGCGCGAATGACAAAGAAGGCGGGGTCAGCTACTGGGTTCTCAACCAGTCCTAGATGGACCACTGGACTGGTCCCTGGTTTCCGACAACGCAGACCCCGAAGGGCATCGGTGCGGAGTTTGGTGAAGTGGTCCTCACCAATGTGCACGACCGAGGCGCCATGGAGCGCTCTGGGCCAAGCGGCAATGGCCAACGCAAGCACTTTCCGGTGATATGGCGCACACGACACTGCAAGCTGGGTCCACAAAGGCTTGACGGCTCGGACCCGGTCTACCAAAGTTGCATTGGTAACTTGCCGGCAGTACTGCATGTGGGCTCCAAGGTCGCGTGCGTGAAGGCGGACCTGATATCTGCCCTTGCGGAGTTCGGTTCGGTGTCTTGGCTGGCAAGCCCAAGTGTATGTTTTCTGGTCATCGATGCTCAGGTCCATGGAGGTGGCAAAACTGCGAAAGGCCTGATCGGCCTGGTCAACTGAGACAGGACACGACCCCAGAAACTGGATGTTATCAACGTATGTGATCGTGCGTATGGTGGGGGAGTTGAGCTTCATGTGAATCGAAAGGAGTTGATTCACGAGGATCATGGCGAGGCATGAAAGACCACACCCCTCTGGGAAACCGGTGCACGACCGGATGGAGGGGCCTACACTGCCTCGAATTTTGAAGCGTCGCTCCATAAGGGTCAGAGCCCCTGCCCAACCACGAATGACTCCCGGCGGAATACCGGAATGCGCAGCCGCTGCGAACACTGGGTCTCTGGGCAAACAGTTGAAACACTTGGTGATGTCAGCAACCAGTCCACACAAAGGCTTGGCCTGGTCCGCGGCTTCTTCTATTTCGGCCATGGTGGACCACCACACTTGGCTCGCATACCTATGTGGCAGATTGCCGTGAGCATTGGGATCGATGTGCGGTGCAAGCTGCTGAATGAGCTGCCGCGCTCTGATGGAACCCCAAATGCGATATAGGAGCCCAAACACCACAATGGGCCGGTAAGACCCCACGGAGTCTGGGCAATCATGCTTTTCCAAGGAATTCACAAGACCGGTAACCAACTGCTGGGGCCACTTGCCACTACTTTCAGCTTGCGTGAGAAGCTGCGCGGCTTGATCTAGCGCAGCCTTTGGCAGGCGCATGATATCCTGACGGGAAACCCCATCTGGGCCTGAAGCGGCTTTGCGCCGCTTTCGCCTGGGTGCACGATAAATGGAGTCCCCAGTAATGGCAGGGAGCGACTGGCAAACTGGAGGCATGTGGTCCCTAGCAAGGTCAGCGAGGGCAATCCATCTATCAGGCGGAACATCCACATGCTTGTTCCACCTGGCGGACCACTCCTTTGCAAAAGCTTGGAACATATCATGGAGGGAACCAATTTTGGTCTCTTGGGTGAGTTGGTCTCCCACAGCTGGAAGTTGTTCGGGCTCCAGCCACACCTGATCAGTATCATGATGCACCGGCTCAACCAGGGCCCCTTGGACCCGAACTGGCTGAGTTGGATCCAAAGCATGTGACGGCTCATAGACAATTGAGCAGTCATCCGAATTGACCTGGGTGACAGTAGCGGTGCGCCGCTTGATAAGGATGTCCACAGGCTTAGCCCGCTCCCTGGCAAGGTCGCGGAAGATGAGTGATGGCTCCTCTTCTCGGCGCTTCCGGGCACGCGCAAGGCGAGCCGCCAGGAGAGACCGCTCGAGAGCTCTGTACTCACGGTCAAGAGCCTCGGTGATGGCGTCAAGAACATTGGCATCCGGGCATGTTTCCGGGATATGCACAGGGTCCCAAAGGGTCCGCTGCGTCCGAGACTGCCACCAGGTGGCAAAATCCGGGTAGAACCCCGCAGCCCGCTTGATCGCGGTCCATGTGCCAATTTTCCGCTCAAGGTGATGTTCCCGGCAGGTAACAATTTTTACTATCCTACGGAGAGATTGCAGCCTACGGAGTTGTGTGAGCCATGCCCCATGTGTTCTGTGGACGCCCACAAAGGCAGGTTGAATTTCACCGTGGCGGGATGGCTTGAGCGGGACTGCTCGAACCGGGAGCTGCTTGGGCTCAAGGGTGTGGGCCCGTCCTAATTGCGCGCTGGGAATGGCGCACTGCTGCTGTTGCCAATAGGCACCCTGAACTTGGGCTTCAACCTGATGCCACAGGTGCCGATACTGCTCGGTGGGGTCGCTGTGGTGGCAAAACTGTGACACTGGGAGATGAGAGGTGGCCGACTCAGGGATGAGTTGCCACGGCAACTGCTGGGGCATCCGCCAAATGTACTGAAGCTCTGGCGTTCCAATGCGAAAGGAGGCACTAAGGATGGCATGATCCGAAAATACAAGGTCGTTGACGACCACTGCTTCAAGACATGCAACCAACTCAGGGGAGATCCACAGCTGATCAACTCTGGTGGCTCCTTTGCAAGTATTGGATGGGGGAACCCCCCATCTAGAATGGGCAACATCTTGAATTTCCTGCCACCCAAGTTCTCTCCACTGTTGGAACCGAACGTTCTGATGAACTTCAGTGTTGAAGTCACCACCGAGAAACCTTGGACCCCGGGTGCCGTGAACGATGTTGTCCTCAAGCTGCGAGAGCAGAGTATCTGTCTTGGCACGGGAGTCAAGGCCTGGGGCAGGAAAACCATAGCAGATCCCACCTTGTATCCAGCAATTGTGCACTCGTGTGGCACACGTGAGGACACGGCCCGTTTCCCACACGTTAGGCTCCCAAGTAGCCGGCAACCGACGAGTGGGGTTGGTAGAAATGGCACAGACACCTGAATAGGTGCCGACAGTGGCTGAATGTGCACGGGGCTGCAGACTGGCACCAGGCACAACATACTTAAAAGGGCTCTTGGCACACGCCAGTCCCTGACGAAACTTAGCAAGGCCGAAAGCGGTAAGATGAGTCTCAGAAACAAGCCAGAGTCCAGCAGGGAGCTGACCTAGCTGCGTTTCTTTCCCCTGCAAACCTGTGGGGTTTGCAACACCAAGTGTCCAAAGGCATTCTGTCCCCGAAGGCCCTGGGACTTTGGCTTCCCCAATGCGGCATGACATGAGGCAAGAGCCGATGATGGCCCACCACATCACACTAAGCAAGCACGCGAGATGCGTGCGGGTGCACTGAATTAAAGCTCGTGCTCGAGCTAGTCACTCTTTGCGTGACCTCGACCGGGCCCTACGACCACTTTGGAGGAGCAGGGACTCGATCTTGGCCATTTGCGTGTCAAACATCAGCTGCATCGAGGATTGCTGGGATTGCACCGCAGTCTCAACCGACTGCACTTGCTGTTCCACACTCTGGAACCTGGCTTCGGTGGTGCGCTGCTGCTGCTGGTGTAAGTCAATTAGCTTACGCTCCAGGTAGTCGATCTTCGTATTGGTCTGATCGATTTGATCCTGAAAGCCATGGGTTTCCATGTCCACATCGGCTTGCTGCAGGTGCGATTGCACAATGCTGGCAACTTGTTGATCTATGTGGGCAAGAACGCTGGGAGCCGTTGTGCTGCTAGCAGCGGCGGCCGGACCTGGGTTGTTGGCTCTTGCTTTCTGCCAGGGGTCGTTTAGCACCAACGGGTCTTCCCCCGCTTGGATGCTCTTCAGGGTACGCTGGCTTGCGACTACGGGTCCTGGAAGCGGGATCTGTGTCTGACGATCAGCAACCTGATGGACAAGCACTATGTCATGTTGCAGCTGGACACTGCTTGCGGGCGGTGGCGCGGAGGCTTGGATCCGCCAGTACGTGCCTTGCTTGTCAGCGCCCCCTGAGACCGTGTGCAGCGGTCGGGCTTGCCACTTCCACTCCGAGATCCAGGCTTGGATCGCTTCCCTCTGAACACCGAAGGGGAATGGACCAGCTTCGAACACCTGCTTTTGCCCTCCTACGAATGGCACATTGGGTTTCAGTGCTTTGTGAAGGTCTTCAGCATCGCCATTGCGGACCCTGATGCCATACCTATCACCGGCTCGGATGAGACCAAGTGCGGCAAGGTGGACCTGACACTGAATTTCGGCTTCATGCGACGTAGCTTTGGTCCAAATAGCTTGGTAATCGGGGTGGGGACCACGCCCATCACTGGCCCGTGGCTCAATGTAGATGCCGGCAGTCCCGGACGCGGGCAAAAGCATCTCCAGGATCTCTGCTGGGATGCGGAGATTGACCAAGAAGGTCTGCGCATCATGTGGCTGAGCAGGCTTGCCATTGGTACCTACAAATTGACGCTTCCAAAGGTCAAGGACGACATCACTGGTGGGCAGCTGCTTCAAATTGTGCCATTTGGGGCACTCGCATTCTGCTTCTTTGCACAACTTCAGCAGAGGGAGGTTATCCATCAGGTACCGGACCGGCTTCTGACTGATCTCGGCCCATGGGTCCTTGGCTTGGTCCCGGTAGATGACAAGGCGTACTACCTGGGACGGGACAACTTGGACACCCATGACTTGCTTAGGCACATGCTTGACGGCCCTACGGTCTCCCAGTTGAATGATCGAGCCCGTCACAATGATGGGTTCTCCTGTCGAGGTACAGGTGGCAGGAAATTGCACTTGTTCAATGCTAAGGGCATCAGTCGGGAGCATACTGGGTAACTCCAACACAATCAAGCCAAAGGCCTGCGCAGAGATGGTTCTCCCCGCTTTGATGTAGGACTGGGCTTCAGCACATGTAGAGACCGCGACCCCGGCGGCACACGGCCCAATCTGCTTGATTGACATCTGCGCAAGTGGTATATCCGGTTCCTGAAAGAACACACCCTTGGCAATTGCAATTTGCTGCACATCGGGAATGACAGGCTGGGCTTGCTTCGCTTTGCTCTTGGCAGGTTTGGCCTTTTTGTGACCTATGGCCTTTCCCCCAATCGCCCTGGCTTGGATCTGGGCTTGGAGTTCATCTGCTTGAATCCAAAGGAATGGTGGCCTACACTGATTGCCTAGAGCCTTGAGTTCCCTCCATTGCTGTGGTGACGCAATGGCACGGGCAATGCTAGCATGGCCAATGGCGGCGATGGCAGCTAGCGCACGTGGGTGGGAGTTTTCTGGCGAAACTCCATGCTTGACAAGGATAGCTGCAAGGTCTTCCACAGGCACAGTGGGTCCACCTCCCCAGATATAGGGCTTAGACGTGTCATCATGGCTCAGCATGGTTGTGAGGAAGGTCAATTTAAGTCTGCACGAGACTTGTGCTGGCGATTCGTCAGTGCGGTGCTCAAAAACCTGCTCACACAAGAACTGGTATGCGCGTGCACCACAGTGATAGTCGGCGGGTGCTGCCCGGGTTTCAAACTGAAAGGGCATCTGAGCTTGGCATGTCACAGGCACTTGCTGGTACAGCCTACGGATAGGCAACAGCATGGCTGGGTCAGTGACTCTGGTGTGCACGACTCCTGCTGACGTGAATCGAAACACGATGGGAACCCAATGCTCTTGGATCTGTGCCGCTGTGATGATGATGGCACCACACGTAGGCTTCGCCTCATTCCACCAGGTTTGCAGAGCGGGAACTTCGAACTGGGCTGCATTGGTGGTCACAATGGGATCAACCACTAGGCAGTGCAGGGATTGACCAGCAACACTGGCAATGCGTTGCAAGTGGAACAGCATCTCATCGTCGGCCCACAGTGGCCCGGCTTCATTGTGCATGCGGACCCTGGATTCAACACGGATAACTACACCGCGTAGCTCATGTACACGCGCTGCACTTGTGGCTTTGGGCACCGGGATGGAACACAAGTGGCCTTGCTCTCTGGTGAGCTGACCGCCGGCAAAATTCCAGGTTGTGGGCTGGACCTGCACTTCAACTGGAACCTCACTCTGGATGGCAAACGTTTCGGTAGCGGTCACAAGGTCGCGGAGGTGGCTGGCACTGGTGGGAGCTGCAGGCTCAACGGCTGATGCCGAGCCAGGGGCACCCCGGTAAGGCGACATAGCCAACCTGGCGTCACTAGGCGACTCAGATTCCCCTTCACTGGCTGGGACATGCAATGCAGCGACTGCAAGGGTCTCAACTGGCGATGGCTGTGTCAGGGTGACATACACATGCTGGCCTGCCAAGATTTCGGCATGGTCCTGCAGGGGCCACGTGGTGGTCCCAGCACCGAGGACTTTGGTTTCGGCACTGCTGATGTGTGATGCAACAGTGCCTTCAGGCACCGTCACTGGCGTGGGTTTAGAAGACCCGACTCCACAAACCCACACGGTGGATGTCTTACGGCGCTTTGGGGATGGCTGCATCTCAATGCTCCTGGCAATGTCACGGAACTCATCTTCACTATCAGGCTCATGCGAAGGCACCGGGTGGCCGAGCTTAGCGGCAGCATCCACAAGCTCTTGAATCATGGCATTGAGCAGTGGCTCACCCGCAAGAAACGGCTCACGGTCGCAGAAAGTCTGCTGCAGTGTGGTACGAATCGCACCATAGATCCAAGCACTTTGCAACGGGGATGCAAGCTGACCAACTCCACACAAAGCCAGCCTCATGTCATCACCGACATGGATGTCCGGATGCAAGCCTGTGAGCAAAGCAACTTCCCTGGGGTGAGGGTGTCGGTACCTCGGCACATCTTCACCGTCAATGGTGACGGTGCCTGGGAGACGGATCAATGGGGACCACAATCCCCTTTGCTCCATTCTGGCCAAGCTGAAGCCTTGGGATCTACATCCGCACCGGCAACCGTATACTTGATTGCCCCAGCTGTGCAATGCAGTGGGTGCGATCTGGTCTGCTTTGAGCTCTAGAGCATCTAAGCCTTGGCTATAATCACGAAAGTTGCGAAGCTCATAAGGGGTTAGCTCTAGCTGACTTTCTTCCTCAACCGGCCAGGTCAACGAACGTGGGATCACCTGGCAAACCACACAGTGCTGTTCACGGTTGGGAAGGTCGCACAAGGTAACGGACCCAATCCACTTGGCGGAAATCACACACCACCACCTGCAACGCTTGGATGGCCACACATGCGCCAATTCCAAAACCTGCTGTGTGCAACAGGTATCATGCAGAATGCAGTACTGTTCCACGGCTTTCTGGACATATGTGTCCTTGGCGGCCTCCTTGACGCACTCAAGTACTATCAGATGGGAGCCAAGGAGGCTTGCGGCCTGCAATGCGCCTGCTAACGTCCAGGCCCGTTCATCAGCCCCGGACCGGCGATCACCGCCAGCACTGTATGGCTGGCATGACACTCCAGCACTAAGCACTTTGGCCTTGGGCGCGGCCCTTGCAACCTGCTGGATGGTGTATGGGGTGTTGATGTCCCCTTGCACGACGTGCCCCTGGCAATTCGCCGCCAACAGCTGGGCCAGGGGTGGCCTAATTTCAGCTGCAGCGGCAACAGTGAAGCCGGCAGCGGTGGCTCCCTGAGTTCCGGCTCCGATGCCAGCACACAGCTCTATGACCTGCAGAAGGTCCTCATGCTTGGGCGCATGGTGCGGATGCAAATGGCTACCGGGAACCTGCTCCAGTGTGATATGCGTTCCATGCTGCACACGAAAGCCAAACAGGGTGAGCTCCTCACAAGGCAGGGCCAACGTCAGGCGAAGTCGAAACACCACCCCTCGAAAGCCAGTAACTGCGACGTGGCCCTCAGGCCCTTGGGAAAGCACCTTGCATCGAAGGGTGACCAGGGTTCCGTGCTCGATCTCTTTGAGGTCCGGCTCATAGAACGGCAGGTTGTGTGCAGGATCTCCTGCGGCAAGCCTGTGAAGTGCGGCCTTGCCGGCCTGCACTTGACGGTACATGGCTAAACCCTCAGGGGTTCAGTGGCACAGCTCTACCACTGGAAGGACCCTGAGCCAGAGCTAACTGAAATCGCCAATCCAACAGATGCAGTGTTTGTAGTCCTGCGGTATTTGGGATGATTGACCTGGGGTGGCAAGCAGATCGTTTTGAACACCTGAACATTCGGCAGGTGGAGGTGTGCGGCAGTTCGGTCAGCTGTTGCTGAGGCCTGCGCTACATTGCCCTGGATGTGGAAGCACACCATGAAGCACTGGACGGTTTGCTCTCCAAGCTGTCCCTCGCGATGTGTGCCTGAAATGAAGGGAAATGAAGCAGGGCCTGGTTGGAAGACCTTCGGGATGGTGCAAGATTTGGGGGTGAAGGGGGTGTGCAAAGTGGATCAGCACAAGTGAAGGGGATTCTTGAACGGGCATGACATATCACTTGAGCTGCATGGACAGGTGCAGTCACGGACACCTGCGATGGGGACATTTTCCCAGCGCCCTTCTTCCAACGCCCGGAGTCCCTGCATGTCACCACCTGCTACCTGGGCACTGACACCCAGCGGGAGGTGGTGAGCGCGTCCAAGCGCCTTTATTGGGAAGGCAGGGGCAACTCAGGTGTTGGTGAGCGGGTTCTACCAGTAAAGCGTCATGTGGATTGGTGGGTTCCCCACTAAATGGCAAACCCCATTTTGTTGGAGGTCCCTTGTTCTATGAGGGTCGCTGGGCAGCTGGCAGAGCTCCAATTGCTCCATCCTGCAGTGCTTTCATTATTTTGCTTGGGTTGTTCCTTTGTGGGACATGGGCAGGAGAGGAGTGCGGGATAGTGCGGGCTTCCGTTTCGCCCCCTGGCCACTGCAACATCCTCAGACGCATGCGCAAGGGTCGAAGATGAGGAAAGCACGGCGCCACGCAAGCAGCAAACAGTTGATATGCTGACATGGCACGCGCATGGCATGGCTCAATAAATGTCTCGCACCCAAATTAAAAGTTTGTGGAATTGACTCGGGAAAGACAGCCGTAGCCGTTCCGCGCTTCATTTTGCACAATTTGCGTTCTGAATTCGTCACACGGTATTTCAACTTTTCAGTACGTAACTAGTGTCACGATGGGCATTTCATAATGTAGCAGGTGTGGGTGGGGATACGGCGTAGTTGAAGCACAGGCAGATGTCTCTACCTCTATTGGGTTGGATCTTTAGACTTTAACTTTTTGGATTCCCTTCATATTTCCTTCTAACCAGCAAAAAGCTAAACTTTTTGCTGGGGGATCTACAGCACCCAAGATGTTGTGAGACCGTTTCAATCACTAATAGTCGGACGCTGCTCAGTCGCTGCCAGGCAATTTCCACAGAGTCCGGCAACATCATTTTACACTGTACTTCATTCGAAGCTGAACATTGAACCTAGCTGAAACCATATATTGTATTCCAACCTCAGCGCTGTTGTCACGTGACGGCACGTTTGCTGAGCAATCGTGTTGCCTCAACCTTGACGGGAAGCTGGCAGCGGGAAGTCGGCAATTTTTTGGCGGGAATTCGGTGGATACAATATGATGGCTACATTCGGCAGGGTATGTGTTTGCTTTTGGCCTTTGTTTTGTTTGTGGGCATGGCTTCAAAGTTGTTCCTTCAATTTGGCGGAGCACGATGTCGCCAATATTTAATGTGTGGAAAGACAACCGCTGTATGTCTCGTGCATGAAACGTCACAGATTGACGCTCGCAACGGCCCAACTTGACATGAGGGCATGGTTGTCCCTTTTGGACAAGGTCATTTGTGCCATTTGCGCTGGTTTTTGCCTATTTGGACAGATGGGAGGCAAGAGCGCAGCATGGTTGTCCTTTTTGGACAAGGTCATTTGTGCCATCTGCGCTGGTTTTTGCCTATTTGGACAGATGGGAGGCAAGAAAGCAGCCCAAAGCTCTACTTGGCTGCGGCATGGCCAAATCGATTGAGGCTGGCTTGTTGAAGCCTCTCACCAAAGAAAACAACAAGCAACTACGCGAGGTGTACGCATGTTTGGAATATGTTGGTGCAGCTTCATCCTGCTCAGGCACCTGACGGGGGGTCCCCCCAAGAGCGTCCAGGTGCCGCGTAGTCCGTAGTGTTTTAACCCTCAATAAATTTCCCCCCTGGTTGATTTCTAAAAATCCCCTTTTGGTGGGAATCCTTCACACTGTGCGTGAGACCCATGGGTAGATTTCTCGTTGATTTCTCCGGGGTCGGCCAGTAGGCACTGCCTTCGACTGCCGGGTGTCTCACATCGTGGGCGCCCGCAGTGCGCTGGCCTTTGCAGTGGCGCCTCGAAGTGCGACGTCTCGGATCGCCATCGAATTTAAGTCCTTGGCCTCCGGTGGTGTCCGTTTTTCTTCTTCTTCTTCTTTTTGGGGTTCCCGCTCGCTGAATCCAGACGTCAAAGCAAGGTGTGTTTTTTTTGCTTGCGCGGGGCCATTCTTTGCATACATAGAGAACCCCAACAGCTAAGCTGCTTAGGGAAAGACTCATGTCAAATCTCGGGCTTCAAGGCGTTATGGGGACCTAGTATGGGCATCTTCTGGTTTACCTGTGCTGTTTGGTCACCTTCTGTAAGGAATGCATTGCCCTGTTTGTCTCCCTAATTATCGTTTCCGCTCTTTGCACGCAGACATTCCCGAACGGTTCCCTGACATGACTCCTATGGCTTCTTGCGAGCCCATACAACTGCACAGGACACACCGAAACACCTCCCAAACCTCGAAGACTCACCACAAACATCGACTTGGCAAGCCGCAACGCATTGCCCCTTATCTTTGCCATGCTGACTTCCGTTGTTTTCCCACGCAGGTGCTTGGAATCACTGAGGCTAAGCAAGCGACAAAGAATAACCTGCCTGACCTCTCACGGACCAACAAAGCTGGTAGAACCGTGCAACCTGCATTGTGCCAACTCTGACTTCACTGACCGGGAACATCCAAGCACTGACAGGGGACCGCACGCCCTTTGACCCAGGGTTCCATAAAAGGGGTCAAAGTTTGGGGTAAATGGCCATGGCGCTTATCAGAATGTGTGACAGGTATCCATGGTTGCCATTTGGGCGTTTCTTCACCAATCTTCACCAAACCTTTTTTTCTTCTTTGTAGGAAACTCCAGTGAAGCATTTGTGGTTTCCTTTTTTTGGAGACGTCCCCTCGCCTTCGCTCCAAGTTGCGAGGTGGAGGGCTCGGAGCTGCGCGGAAGCGGCTGCCCGCTGGCGGAGAAGCAACGGCCCCACGTGACGCTCTGCACGCAGAGCCCCTGGCGGCCGAAGCATTGCAATGAGGTGCTGGAGGCGATTCAGCCGTGGCTGGCGGATGACACAGCTCCTTGGACCCCGCGCAACCCGCAAATTTGGGAACTGGGGTCTGGAAAGCGGCTTCACCCCTTTAGATTTTGGTCTGGGGGGAATCCAATGGTCATCAACCCCTGCTGTCGAGCAGATGGTTCAATCCCACCTTCTGCAGGTTGGCTCAGTCGATTTGTTCTGCGCTTTTATCAACCATGAGGCAGATCCTTGGATTCAGCCCAAGAGATCCAATGAGACCTTTTTGGATTGACAGATAGCCCTTCACTGCATCCTTGGAAGCTGTTGCTTATTTGGGGGCTAGATAGGCCACACTAGATCCCGAAAAGACTCTATGGAGTGATACAAAGGGGATATACCGTCTCCCTGTCTCTTTCTTGCTTTAGGCTGCCAGGCCTTCTTCGACAGGTGGACACCTGAACCTTTTTGTTGGTGACCCCAGATGGGTTCTCATGGTGGGGTGGAGGATGCTACTCGCACATGAGTGTAATTGTTGTTGCTCCGTTTATTCCAATCGGTTTAGGCTCCTGTGTTCTTTGCTTTGCATCCATTTGCTTAAGAACATTTTGTCTATGTTCCCTTGCTGGCTTTAAAGGGAATCTATCACTACTGGCATATGTGTTTTTTGTGTTTTTTTTTTCCAGGGGCTTAAGCAAATGGACGTTAGTCACCTTGCAGGAAAGATCCCGGGTGTTCACAGGACACCCGGGGAAGGAGAGAAACCCCCACCCCTTATGAATCAACCACAGCAGCGCGTATGGTTCCTCCTTAACATGACTGGCCTTTGTGAACTGGAAACAAATGGCTTTTGCATTAAACCCGCAAAAGGCTAAACTTTTTGCTGGGCGAAGAGCGACCTAGATAAGCCCTAACATGCAAGCAACGGCCACGAGTTGGGCCTCCCGAGTGTTTTCCGACGGCAAGCTTCGTGTTCAACCCTGTCCAATTCTGAGCACACTTCCAGCATTCAGTGCCATAGTGAACGCCATGCAAACTGTATAAGGAAACTAGTAACGATATACTCATTTAGGGCAACGGCTGCAAATTGTGCACACGGTGTTTCATGTCTGCATGGGTCTCACCATGCCTAGGTGCATGCGGCAGGCAAATGGATCCGCCATGTGCGGCTGAAGTCTTCCGTGCTCGACGTCTTCATCTTACAGTTGGAGACTCCAGTCCTACTCCGCGCAAACCCCTTGCGACTGTGCTGATGCCATGGGACCCAAGGTGAGACCCGGATTTTGCGACAGGAACTCAGGCAACTCGACTGAAGCGACCAGAGCAT
>CAUJNA010001446.1:389421-481921 GCA_963377175.1 Effrenium voratum
TGTTTTTGTGTGGCCTGGGTGGGTGGGTGGGGGGGGGGCGGGCGGGGGGGGGGGGGCGCATGCGTGCAAGGGTCGCAACTGCAAGTGAGCATGGGCGTATTAGATGTTGACGCCTGAGTCAGAACCCCCTCAGGCTGGACCAGGCTTTGGAAAGACGTGTGTTGAATTGTCTGCGGAACCTTCATTTCATCCGGTTCTTGCCACTCCGCTCCAGTTGGAAGCAATCTGCTTCAGAAGCACTCTGCACCAAGAACAGGGCATTTTTACGGAGGGTGTTTTGGCATCAAGAATGAGATTGGGGCGGGGGTCGGCCGGTCAAGCCTCGAGCCCTTTCGAGCGGTCTTGGCTGCCAGCCTGCAGAGCCCAGGTTTATGTCCAGGTTTAGCAGGGCGCAATGGTTACCCCAAGTGTGCAAAGCTTTTGTCGCTGGCTTCGTCGGTTTCCACGGGTCAAGTTGGCCCTAACGTACGTTGCCGGGCCCTTTGCTGTTCCAGGCGCAGACATTACTAACAAAATCGTAACGAACAGCACCGTGAGACCAATCTGACTCCGAGGATCTCATGGCAAAGGCCTGGACGGGGAGAGGTAGCGTCGCGTTGACTCGGAAAGCCCAGGCCCCCAACGGTGCCCTTCGCTTTGTTTCGTGCCGCAGTCCTGTTGAGCAACCCATCAAAGGACTCCTTCCCCCCACCGGAGTTCTTGAGAACAAACGTGGAATTCCATGCCTGAGCATTTGCCAAATGATGGTAATTAATAACTTCTTGGGGCAAGATGAAAGACCACCAGACTTGAATGTTTGTTTTTGGGCAGGGTAACTTCGGGATGTACGAACTGGGTGCCTGTCAAGTCGACACTTCGGAGTTTGTTGCTTCCAAAACATATATTTTTGTATACGGCAGAAGGATCCAGCCGAGACATTCAGAGAGACAACAAGAAGCTTTGGTGCGCAAGTGATGTGGTGGAATCGCCTGCGCTCATCCAAACGGGGTGCATTCAAAAAACATAGGCGGTGCACCGAGGCATGACATGACAGGACATCTCCACCGCCTTAAAAATAGAATTGGGGGAGGAGGTGACCCAGGAATTCCATTTGTGTCTCCATTTTCCCTTTTTTATTCGGAAGACAAGAACAAACTACAATTGGGGGGCCTTGTCCCATAGGATAGGGGGGATGTCAGGACTTCACCCAATGTTTTGCTTGTTGCAATCCTTGTATGCTGTATGCCTATCAATTCAGGACGGCGGCTTAAAGCTGCCCAGAGTACACGAAGCTTCCCTATGGATGCTTATGCATGGCCATCCGCTCTCCCAATGAGAATCGAGCGTCGGTCCACTCAAGGGTTTAGAGTGCCAGCTGCAAGAGCCTATCCAAGGTTCTCAGAACCCTAGATGGATATACCGATACCCTTGGTTCATAGGGTGTCCTTTGTTTTGGGAGCACCCCGTCCTCTACGTTCAGTCCGGGTTGACGTTAATCAGGAAACAAGTAAGATGTACTTGTTTCACCTGCAACATGATAGCTCACTTTTGCAGTCAACTCCTCGAGGAGTGAACTCTGCGAATCCGCATTTTAGTAAATTGATCTTTCTTGGCAATCTATAGGCGTGGGATCATTTTGGGCTTAAACATTTAGAGTGCAAGCAGAATTATGTAGTCGTCAATGGACCTGCGTTGTTCCCTGTTCTGTTTTATTTACGGGGACTCGGGCTGGCAGAAGCAATTTGTTGAAAGAGTCAGAACTAGGAACACCTCCGATTGCTTGAGCTCATAATAGGTCCGCTGGGTATCTTCACCCATGACTCCACATAGACGAGGTTTTCTGCGCAGTCTCACCACCAGCCTTCTAAAACGACCGTCGAACGCTGCTTCCGTTGCATGAAGCGCATGTTCACTGCAAGCTTGCTTGTAAGCTCCACCGTCACTTTAGATGCAGTTGGCAAACGGGGCAACTCAGTCAGAAGGCAGCAATGGCGTACGCTGGAGATATGAGTACAGATGTGTAGAGATAAATGCATATTCGTGATCATGTAGAATGTCATTTTCTTGCACGTGTGATAGTTAAAAGCCTTTTCATTGAGGTGGGTACTTTTGTTGGGGCGCCTCCTTCAAACAAGGATGCTTCCCTTACAAGCAGTCCCTACAAACTAAAGGCCATACTTATCCGAATCTGTCACTTACGTCAGGGGGCTTGGCTGTGCAGGAGCTCTATAACACGGGGGAGGCCATCACATCAGTCACCTCACACCGGTTGTCGACAAAGCCCAGCAACTTCCGCGACAGGCCTGTCGCGGTGTTGCATCCGTGCTCTGCCACAGTTGGGCAAATCACTTCAACCTCGCAAGGATCCAATTCACAGTAGCCAGACGGGCAGGAGCAAGAGCTTTATTTTGAATGACGCTACACGCATCCCCAGTGGCTAGTTGAGCCTGCGAGCGTAGATTTGGGTCACCGGCCATGAAAATGTTGCCATGAACTTTCGGGAGGACTCTGGGCATTGCTGGGTTGGAGGTATCCCTTGCTGACTCTCAGCTGAGAATCAGTGAGAGCCAGGAAGTGTGTCTCATGTCTTGGTTATGTTGTGCGGCTGCCCTCTCTCCTGCAACCCCCTTGATTCCCAAAATCCCCGACGGTATTGGTGCAGCGGTCGGTGTACCGGCCCTATTGGACCCGCCTCACAACTTCGAAAGCCAAACCTTCCCACCAGCCTTTGTGAACAACTACTTTGAAAAAGGAAGCCATGTTTTTCTGCAAAGTACTTTCCTTTGACCTTCGCCTGCACACCAATTTGCCGTTTCCATTAAACCTTAAGGCGATCGACCTTGTGCCGGAAGAGCAAGCCATGCGCAGGTTCGCCAGTGGCGGCGGGGATCGCATGGAGCGCGATCGCGGGGATCCAGGGTCCAAGGAGGCTCGGGCCTGCAGCTTTGAGGCGTCCGGGGTTGAACGGGTTGAAGGGAGGGGGTGTCCTAAGATTGGGCTGTTCAAAGGCAAACCTGCGTCATGACCCTTACCTTTGGCTACGAAATGGTCACCTTTTGCTTGGTAATTAGTGGTTTTCCGATCGGGGTTGTGGAGTACGATTGGCTGACACTCAGTTTTGAACAGCACAGTCAGATTGATTGGTGACCCTCTTTTGCGCGGTGTCCAGTTTAGAGAGAAACCAAGACAGCGCTGTCAGTTGCCACTGAGAAGAAAGCATGTGAAACCTGCGCAGGGTCAGCGGTTTGGGGCCAAACCTAAACCCTGAAGACCCTAAATCTAAAAACTAAAGAACAAACAAACCCCTAAAACCCTAAAAAAGCCTAAACCTAAACCCCACCCTCAGCCTAAACCTAAACCCCACCCTCAGCCTAAACCCTAAAAGCCTTGTACCTATACCCGTACGGGGGGTTAAACGTGGCGCGTGGATTTTGCCTGGCACCAGCGCGGAATTGTAAAATGTGCAGGGTCGTATGTGACGTATTCCGCAGTCGCAACGGGAGTCGGGTAAGGTCGCATCGGCTGTCGCACCTTCACAAGGTTTGGCAAAACGAAAGGACGGCTCGCGATGGGGCTGGGCTCGGCCTGCTCGGCTGGCGCTTTGTCGCAGGTACTTCAGCGGCTCGAGCGCATTGAGCAGACCCTCACGCGTAACGGGCCTCAGATCCTTGGGGGTGGTTGCAGCAGCACCCACGAAAGGTTCCAAAATGGCTCCCACAAAACGCAAACTGTTTCAAGGCACAGTGCGAGCTTGCGCTGACACGTCAAACCTGCAAAACCCATGGCGACTGATTCTAAGCCGCTTATCGGCGCCACCGGGCAATGTTGCACTTAAGGATTATGTTTAGCAGAGCTTGCTCATCAGTTGTTGTCCTGAGGGGGTTCATGCGTGCCTTTTGGGCAGTATTCGCCTTGGAGTGCTCGACCCATGAGATCATGCTGCTTTTTCTCACCAAGCCAATCTTGCAGCAACCATCGCGGAGAGGATTGCAGCCTCGAACCATTGTCGTTCCCCCATGCCAGCCAAAATCAAAGTCGACATAATTGGAGCCAGCGGGGCCGTTCCCAAAAAAAGAGGACAGACGATGTTTTGAGATTAATTTCAAGCGACTTCTGCGAGCTTGCAACACAACACCACAAACACATTTTGGCCAAAGTGCAGGCTTTCATTGCTCGGCTGACAGTCGTGAGCTTTGGTCCAGTGAATCTGGGTATCCATTCTTGTTCCAGATGGTGGTTTCTCTTGTTATTGGCGTCCGGCTACGGGTTGCGGATTGGGGCTCCCCCCCCTTTTGGCGAATGCTTGTTTTTCAGAGTCCGTACAGCTGACTGGGTCAACTTGAGCAAACTGTGTGCAAAATGGTTTTCACAACGCATGAGCTACGATCTCATCCCACACTCTTCAAGCAGTGTTTTGAGACTAGAGAGCGGGGTTGTGGGATCCAGGCATTTCTCTCTCCACTTCTGTGACACAAGGGAATCTCCCCCTTAAAGGCGTCAGATGGGGGTTAGTCTTGGGGAGGCCCTTTGTGTTGTATCACAGAAGTGGTCATTTCCCACAGCCCTGTTTGAGGCATTCATTGGATGGGTTTGAGGGTTCGTGTTTCGCCCGCCAAGGCTTGAGCAGCCTCGCGGGCAACTGCGCTTGCCAGAACGGAGGCCCGGACCGCCACAGATTAACTCAACTAAGCCCCAACTCAGTGCGGGGGAGATGGGGGATAGGGGGAAGGGGGGGGTCGATTCTGAGGTTAGGAGGTGGTTTGGTTTTGAGAGCTAGGGGTTGAAGTTCTCAAGATGCCAATCGAAACAACCAAATAGGGGTAAGGTGAAGAGCAAGAACCCGTTTTCCTATCATATCAGCTGAGAAGACGACTCCGCCGTTTGTGCGACAAATGGCACGTTGAGCTTGCGTGCAAGGTTTGTGTGGATCTGAGAACTTCTGAGTGTCTTTTGGTACAAATACCCACCTAGTCTCACTAATATGTGTATATCCATGTATATATATATATACATAAATGCTCACCATTTTGATTGCTTCCGAATCCGGCCCAAAATATATCATCAACCCATCAGATGAATAGGGGTTGTTCACCAAAAAGTGAAGGATTAACTCATCGCATGTCTCACTGCTCGACAGGAGCAGCTTTGGGCATGAAGCCGTCAGCCTTCGCCGGAGGCCCTGGTGGAATTGACGCCAAATGCTGGTGCTTTTCGAAAATTTTAGAAAAATGTATAGAATTCACCCAAAAGGAAACCAAGCGGTAAAGGGTAATTCAGGTTTGAAAGGAAGCTACAGGAAACCGCCCATAGAGAGCTCCACGACTGCAACGAAACGGTTTCCTCTGAACATCCGGGTGCCTTCTCATCGTCATAGCTGTGCATACACCATGAGGTGTGGACAGCAGACACTTGTGCATTCTTAGTCATTTGGCTAAATCTCAACTAGGACAACCCTGGCAGGATCCAACTCACCTGAAATGTTCAGCGTGTTTCGGGATTGATTTTTTGTTTTGCACCTAAGCAATTGAATGCGCAGCCGTTTGAAAGCGGCTCTGTTGCTGGTGTGGGTGGCTTGTTTTTTTTGCCGATGAGCCCGTGGACGCCTTGTGGTTGGACTTGGGCAAATCTTAATTTCCTACTTCTGCCACTGGTAGGTCCAAGTATTGAAGGACACTACTATCCTAATCTGCAAAGAGTTCAACTTCTCTCACATGCAAAATCATGAAGCCGGCAACGAGTTCCCAGTACGTTTCTTTTTCGAGCAGGGGTGATAGCCATGATGCGATACTGAGGAACTGCCGAGGCGAGAGGGCGCAATGGTCGGATGTCGGGCGTTACCCATGGTTATCGGCGGTCGCCGATTTGTTTCCAGGTAGGACTAGGCAGCATTTTGTGTGGGTAGGTTGGTAGGGTGGGTGGCGTGGGCAAGAGATTGGGATGTTTTTTTTGGGACTATGGGCTGGTAAAGGCCGAGGTCCCCGCAGATTCGGGTTGGGACCACGTTGTTCAGTGGATTCCACCCTTCAAATCCTGTGTTTGATGTTTTCCCCACCCAAACTCGTCAACCCCAAAACGGGTGTCCTTTTTCTGCCAGGGTCTCTGAACGACTGGGACCATCTTCAACAACTAGTGCTAGGCTAGATACATGTCTAGCACACCTTACGCGCGTCTGGCTGAGTGAAGCCAGTGTACCTCAGACGTAGCATTGTTTTAAAAGCCAGGCTCCTTCCAGCAGCCCCCAAACACTGCCTTTTTGGAGAGTACTTGGGATGTTTGACATGGGAAAAAGCAGTTGGGGTCGGGCGCTCCTTGGAGAACTGTTTTTGAATGCCTCAAGTGCCGCATGAGGGAGTGCTCCTCGACTGGGCCTGTGCATTGAGCTTGTGGCTGGCTCATCTTGCAGTCAAACAGTTCAACTTGGATATGGGCGTCTGGTTTTTTGAGGGCACCCCTTTGGTTTAATGAGCCAACCGGAAAACCCACCACTGGGGTCTCCCATGCGCCGGGATCGAGCGCCAGGTCGCCCTCTCCAGAGCCCAAGTATCAGGGGCCGCCGCCTCGGTCCGTTTGGACGTGCGCGCACCCAGAAAGAGGTCGATAGGGAAGTCGGTAGGGGTGTTCCAAAGAATGGCCTGACATCCGTGGGTTCTCTTGGTTCCTGTGAAAAGCACTGTACAACCCCTCCGGAATCAAAAAAAAAGGCGACTGAATTTCCGGAGCATGCAAGGCCCTGGAGAGGGGCCTTTAAGGGTATGAGCTCATGTTTTTAGATTTTAGGATATAAAACCCACCAACTGGGTGATGTCCTTACAAAATGAAAATCCTCAAAAATAATGTCTGTCTCTGATCGGACGGGCGGGATTAAGGCCCCCCCATTCTATTGCATTCCCGATGTTTCGGGTTGGGGAAATGGGTGTCCACATGAAGATCTACGGTCGGCCGTCAGAAAGCTGAACAAGCTGAAAGCGTGTTTCGATGAATATTTCTTTCAGAACTTTCCCCATGGAACATTTCGGGGAACAACTAATGTAGCCACGCAATGAAGTTTGGATGCTCTGTTTCAGGTTGGATACCCCGTTAACAACCGTCTTTGCTAAGCACAAGCTGCAAGCCGCGTGCCGTCGAAGGCCAAATGCCCGAGTGAGCCCGCTGCCACTGCAGGCGCGAAGCGGTTCGCAATCCGAATCGATCCTTGGTCATGGGACTCCAATCGATTCTGATATGCGGGTTCCAGTTTGCACCTTACAATCATGTGTGTTTAGATCCTAGAGCCCATTTGTTAGAACCCATTAATTGGGGTCACCCAGCTTATATAATCTTTAAGTCCCTCTGTCGGATGGTAGTGGTTTCCCTTCTTGTAGGGGCCGTCCCGCTACGGGCCGTAGATTTTGATTGGGTCCCCAAATTTGAACAGCCTGAAGAGCGGAGACCCGAACCGAGCAACCAGGCCATCCAAGCCAAGCTAACGAACTAACCAGCCGACCTGCAACCAAACCAGCATAACGGTTTGTCTCCAAATACGGGAGCAGAAGGTTTGAGAGGGATTGCAAGGTCCATGGAGTGTTCAAGTTCTAAGCTTAGCGCAGCAGGCCGAGTAGTTGCGCTGGTCCCATTGCTCTAGAGTTTTCAAGACGTTCCTTCGGCAACATGGTTGTGTCCTTTCCGTGCTTACGCAGGGGATAGCGCTTGCATGCCAATGCAGGTTAAAAGCGAAAAGCTTGCGCATGCGACTATCCTTCCTGAATAGTTGTAGGCGCCCTTTTCGTTGCCTTGCTGAGTCAAGACCCTTTGGACGCAACGGCAGAGAGAGAGAGAGAGAGAGACACTCTTTGGACGCAACGGCAGAGAGAGAGACAGAGAGACACTCTCCAACTCGCGCCTGCGCACTTGGAAGTTACACTATGTTAGTTACTGTAGACGTTACAGTTGAAGCATGAGATAAATTCAGACAAATTCTCATCAGCGTGTGTTATTTTGTCAGGTTCTTTTGCCCAGACCGCTCCAGGATGGCCGGGCGCTGAATGGCTGCGGTGCTTTGACAGGCAGGCAGTCGTGCCCGGCCAGCGCTTTGACGGCATCGGGCTGATGGCAAGTCAGTTGATTCTTCTAAAAGCCCGGGTTGATTTTCGGAGTGACCCATTGACCTAGATCTATAGAGGTCTGGCACTGCATACGTTTGCGGGGAACCTTCAGCATGATTCTGCCAGGTGTATTCGCTTGGGGTCGGCATGAACTCCCGCGGGGTAATTATTCCAGCCCTGGGCGAATATTCCGAGCAACGGTTTGCTGCCCGGGGAGGAGCAGAGTTGCAAGCCAGTCTTTGGCTGCAAGGCTGATGAACTGAAGAGGTAAGTTGTGTTCGACGGTGATCTCAAACAAATCGGAAGTTCAAGAGTTTCAAAATCAAATGTCATACCTGGAAAATCAAATCAAACGTGTTTTTTCCTTTAAGCTTGGACATAGACCGGATGGCAAACGTTGCAAATCGTGCAATGCTGCAAGAGCTTTGCCAAGGCACAACTTGGCACGAGTGCGCGTGAAAGTTTATTTGACTTAAGTTTGACCCAGTTGCCCAGTGGCTCCATGTTCTTCTTTCATTTTCTGGATGGGTTGCCTTTGGAATTCAACCAACACAATTGGGTGCCCTGTTTTCTCATGGCCACTGGGCTTCTGAGTTGAACGCGGCATGCATGCAGGAAGCATAGGCGGAGGTGATCAGCCTCTGCGCATGCCCACTGGAGATTCCCAAGGATTGCCGGAGAGCCCAGCTCGCAAGTGATGTGTGGGTGTGTGTGTGTGTGTTGCCCCCCCACCCTATCCAACATGGATCCCGTAATACCTGACACAGGCCCTAGCTCCTGGCTGGATGACAACCCCACAGCTCAGGTTCCATGCGGCATTTTTTGTCTGTGTTGTTTTTGCTTTGTGGGGGGGAGGAAGCAGGGGTCGCCTGGTGAGGACCCCTCCATGGCAAGTTTGCGAAACACCCTTCTGCATTCGGGCATGACAGCATTCCATGCAAGTCCCGGGTTCTCGTGAAGAATTGCCCGGGCCAGCTCCAATCGAACGTGATATGTACAAGGCTGTTCCGTTCCAAGTCCCAAGTGGACGAAAGAGTCACCTGTCGGGATTTGGGATGGGCCTGGGACCAGCTAGTAATGTTCCTCAGGTTGGACTTGCTCAAGCCTTGGGATACTGTATGCGTTTTTTGTTGGTTGTGTGTAGCTTGTTTTTTGCGTTTTGCCCTGAGCACCAGAACTATGCCGTCAGGAACCTAGAGGTGAGACACAGTGAAACACCAGGTTTGCAGACCGCGCGCGGCTTAGCTCAGGCCCCAGTGTTGCTCAGTAACCCGCGTGCCCGGCCCTCAGTGGAGCCATTTTAATACCTCTGCTGACTAGATGAGGTGTACATGAGGGTAAGCTGGGGGGGGGAGTCACAGACATTGACAGATGCAGCCGCCCATTGATTTTTGACTCATCCTTTTCGCTAGGTTTGGCGACAGTAAATATGGCTTTCTTTAAGTTATCCGCTCGGACCAGCAGATCGGCCAAGTGGGTTTAATCAGCAGAGACATTCTCAGAACAATTCCTTCTAGGACAACCAGTTGTTGACTCGCATTAGTGGCATCCATTTTCCCTTTCAGTTTGGTGTCCCCACTAGTGCTCATTCCCTTTTTCTGCCTGTGGAGTCACTGGGAGAAGCTTCCGTCCGATGGACCAAGGCCAGCGGTGCAGGTGGCACAGACACCTCCACACCCTTTGCGCAGCCGCAGTCGTTCCAAGTCCCCCGGCGCCATGCGAGGCGATCGAGGCCCGGCAAAGCGAGCACCCAGCGCCCAACAGACGTCCGTCCCTGGGACACCCCTGACTGGTTTCTACTAGCTGGGGTTCCAGTAGGGCTTGCGCAAGATTGTGCACGCCTTATGACCAGGTGCAACCAAAGTCAATGGATTTGGGCGCTGCTTACATGTGTTAGGGCTAAATCTTCTGACAAGCTTGTTGGCTAGTTTGAATGGGAAACTCGGGTGTCCGATAATTCTGAGGCCGCCGTAGGTTCCATTGGCAAAGGTTTGAAGCCATTACCTACTCGTACCGTTCTCATCAGAAAGGGCTGTTGCCGATGAATCCTGGAAGAGGGCAGGGGCCATACTGTGGATGGACGAAATCCTGCACCAATTAAGAATCCCTGGAATGGTGATTATCCTGTAAATGCCAACTAACAACGGTTTCCTATGGTTTCAACTTGGTGCAGGATTCCATCCTTGCACAGTAGGACGCCTAGGACGTCTTCCGAACCCTTCTTGTGCACTTCCTGGATTGCTGGACACAAGGCAATTCACCTGTCCCAACAAAATTAGCCATCCCAAGCAATGGCGATGCACGTCCCACATGGAGACCCTAGCTGAATTCAAGCAGTAGCTCCTGAGGTACTAGTTTTCAGCAGCTTAGCCATTCTGGTTGGGCTTGTGGTCCATGGATTCTTGTGGTCTGCAAGCTTCCTGCTGCCTTGGCTGGAGGGTAGGAAGCATGTGGCAATGAGTTGACCGGTGGACTTGAATTATTCTGCGCGCGTGATTGACTTAGCTGGTGGCCACAAGCCATCCTCAGTGCTTGTTTGCGGGACGCGAATCCATGGGTCAACGAAGTGTTTGGATTTGGGCTCTGGCATCTTTTTTGGGCCTCGCATTGGCAAGTTTGCAGAAAAGACCCTGTGATTCATCAGCTACCCGTGCACCAAAAAACATGCAAGTGCGCAAACCCTTGGAAAACAGAATCCTTTTGGAAAGGGTCTCCTGCACAACTCCATTTTTGCCATGTTTGTCTCAAAGGGTTTTCCATGACGGTTGTCAAGGCCATGTTATCTTTGGGCGGGCACGAGTTCATACCTCCAAGTCAAGTTTGATTGAGGCTCGCCAATTGACCACTGGACAGATGACATCTCTGCAGTCCTAATGCCCGAAGTATATGCTTGCACCCTAGAAGCAGGATCAAGATGATCTTGCACCCAGGAAGTACTTTTCAGCACATAAACGTGGAACCCCAAAAGAGCGTTGATCATCTAATCTGTGCCCGTTCGCGAGGCACAGCTTCGGACCCCACTGTGGTCTCCCGCGTGTGATTTGCCATTGGTTGGACTCGAATTCGACTGAAGAGGTGCGGGGCGAAGCGGCGAAGTTCGGTTTTGCTTGGAAAAGGCACGGGTCTGTGTTTGCGAAGAAGCATTGACGGAACACATGAGCCGGAGTGCTCCGATGTTGAACACCTAAATATTGCCCACGCAGGACCAACACAATTCGCAGAGTCTGCGGGAAACCGAACGGCCTTCTGGATGTACCGCCATGTTCTTAGACCTGCGCATCCTTGCGCTTTTTTATGGGTTGACATGGCGGAAGTCATGGTTTGCAGGCCAGCGCGCCCCCGGCCTTGGAATGCTTGGCCTGAGCAGGGAGTGTTCATGGGGAGGACCCTTGTTTCGACGCGTACGAGACATGGTCGAACTAAAATGTATGTCAGAAAGAAGCGGTACCAGTCATCTATCGGATCAGGAGCAACTTTCAAGGGAATGAATGGCCGCTCATCCCTACTCAGTCCAGGCATCAGCCAGGAGGCTCGTGTGCCGTACAACCCCTGTTGTCACTCCGAAGAACGTGCATCCCTCGCCTTGTGCCCCCAGGGCAGAGGTTCCGGAACCATGCTGTGCTTACAAACCTTGGACGAAATAAGTTCCGTGAGTCCTGTCAACCCCTTGACGAACTGCTTTTAATGTGTTCGCTTTTTGCTCACCATTTTTTTTGGCACCTGGCACTCACATTGTCAATGGTTCGCGAGCCAAGTTTCATTCGCAGGGAATGGGCGGCCTGGCGGCCTGAAGTTCTGAAGTTCCCATGGATAACGCAGCCCTGGTGGGTGTGAAGGCGGTCGGCTCTGCCTTGATGGCTTCTGCCGCAGCAAGAAGCTGTTATTCCTCACGCGGCGTGCGGCGTCCCGAGACAAAACGCTCATAGGTCATGCATCCCGGATCGTCCTTGTCACGGGTGGTGTTTCTGTTCAGTGCCATAGCATTGCCAATGGAAGCATGCACAATCTGCCCCAGGCTCACTGTTCACAAGGAATGGGTGACAGTCTTATGTCAGCGAGCTCTTGCCATTAGAGAGGGAGTTGAGCACACCAAACAAATTAGATTTGATGGGATGCTTGAGTGTGTTGCTCACTTTTTGAGGAGGGAAGTCGGAAAAGTCTGACCAATTCTCTAGCAGCCGTGGGACGGAACGACCTTGAATGGGCCGGCAGAATAGCAGAACTACTGCCAGTTGAACATTACAATGTCATGTGCTTCATGATGACGGATATCAGCCACGAGAGTGACAGTGACCTATTCTAACAACTCCGAAGCTGTCAATCTTTGTTTTGACCGGGAAAACTTTGGTGGCGGAGGTGATGGTAAGCTTGTGTATCGTTTTGAGTACCCTTTTGGATTTGCTTAAAGGGAATCCAAAGTGACCACCCATTTTGGGCTTCGCATGAGACAAACCCGAATAGTGACCGTTCATGTTGCTCCGAAAAAGCGAAACCGAGGGCTCGAAGCACTTGCCATGGAATCCCTTCACATCTTTAGATGATTATTCGGATTTGTCTCTCAGTGGGATGTGGAACAGGACAGACTGGGTTTCGGTTTCTGTTTGGTGTCCCTGTAAAACCAACGGACACCCTCAACAAGACAAACGCCTTGTTTGTTGATGCTTGGCTAGGAAGCCCGGCAAAACGACACCAGTGAGCAATTGGCCAAAACTCATCTATGTGCCAGAATCATGATGGATATTCATCCAAGGTGTACACATCCTACGTTCCCTACTTGGATCAGGTTGCATTCTTGCATGCATTCACTGCTTGCGAGGAGGGGCTTGCCCCAAAGGGACGTTGTCAGGAAGAATCACCCAACATGTTGACTTGATCGGTCTGAAGCTGTGTGCCAATATGTAAATCGATTGTCAGGCTGAGGCAGCCATGCTGCCTACACCAGTGTTGAAAGTGACAGCAAGTCATTGTTTTAGCAGTTGTTGCCTTCAGTGAATCTAGTTGGAAGCCTTCCGGTGTTGCGAGGTCAACAACCCTTGAGAGAGCCTTTTGTTCACGCATGCGCTCCAATGCTTTCCACCTCAATCCGGGACGCCATTGTTCCACAATAAGAATCTCAGGCAAAGGAAGCCGAAAGAGGCGTCGCCGAAAAGACACTCAGAGGAGCTGAAAAGGCCGCAGACAGCCCTAGCCGGATCTAGCTCGTAGAGCTTTAAGCCAACGTGCCCGGGAAGCGGGGGAGAGCAACAGAAAAGTTCATTTGCAGGAAACCTATGCAAAATACCAGTTTGTTTGGGGCCTGCTATTTTGGGGCATGCCTAGTTGACCCTAGTGAAACGCAGCTTCTCTGTGTGCGGTATGAGTTTCACCTGTCGGAAAAACACGGTCCCGTGATCCTGCCATGGGCTCGAGGAAACACTCGAGGTGGCACGTGCGCCTCTGGACAACTCATCTATCAAGTGCAACCTAGCTGGATAGAATACCGCAAGACCATCTGAGGGCAAATGGGACCCATGATGAAGGTCCCTGGCATCTCGAGGCATTTTTCATCCGGTTTGTGATCTATAGTCTTATGCCCAGATCGACTGACTAATTAGCGCTTGAGGGAATCGGTAAGGCTCTTACAAGGGTTAATGGTCGGCAGTGGCCCCATGACTGCAAGCTGAACCATCCCATTTTAGGTGCACCCCACCTTTGTTCCCAAAGCCCTTGCTAACCAATGTCCATTTGCTCAAGCTAAACCCATTGGCCGTGCAAATTATTGGGGCCAGAGGCGCACTCATGGCTTATACCTCGAAAGGGGAACAGGGCCAGCCAGCCGGATGGCCCCTTCCGTCCGCGCAGGGGGCACACACCCTTCTAGGGGAAGCTTCCCCGATTCTTTCCAGGGATCCTTGTTTTCAGGAAACCATCAAAACTGCATGGGAACCAGCTGGCTTTGGAAAAGAACGATGGTTGAAAAGAATGGGGAATCAAACCCTAGAACCCTGCAACTCTTCCTTGACCCTTTCACACTCAACATCGACGGTTACGACTCTCACGGCTCATCCTTGGATAGTGCCATTGGCTTTGGCGCAGGAGCCTGGCTTTACACGACTTTGCGCGTTCAAGGTTGAAAGCGTGTTGCATTTTGACAGGGCATGGGCTGGCCAGCCAACCATGCTATTGCATGCTACATGTTTCCAAGCTGATTGCTTTTGAACGAGGGCGACTTAGGGTTGCTGTGGCCCACCTCTCCACCACGTTTGTAAGTCATCGAAATAGAGTTATATCCGGGACCAGCAATGAGGCAGTGGCCTGCAAAGCGTGACGGAATGGGTCAGATTGAACCGTAGAAGCGAAGCTGAAGAGCAACAAAAACGCCTGCGTCACGGTATGCGCGATGTTGCTTGCAGCACTTGTTGCGATTTGTTGCCTGGATGACGGTGTTGTGTGATGCCGTTGTCCCTGCTTGTCCGAAGTTGCCTTGATTGCGTGCGCTTGTTTAAGTCCTTGTCACTGCTGCAGCAGGAAGGGCTTGCATTTGCTTTCACCGCCCTGCAAGAAGCCTTTCACAAATCATTAGTGCTGCGGAGGGGCTTGTTCACTTTGCCGCTTCCTTTGCAGGGCAGAGGCTCTAAGATGTTTCACTTTCTGGGCCAACGGTCGGCTGGGCGGAGGCCCTGTGCTGCATCTATGTCAAGTGAATAACCCACACTTGGCAAAAGGGAGCGGCATACTGCGTTTACACACGCGGTGCTTTGGGCTTCAACCACGGGCCTTCACAGCTCGGCTTCGTTGTTCCTTCATCTGAAAATGTACCCCTTTCACCAGTGCATGGCATTGTGCACACAAGCTGCCGTTGGCTCAAGCGCCTTACTTTCCGCACAGCAAGTGAAGAGATATGATACTCTTGGGTTGCTATGCCTGAATCATGAACGTTATTAATTCCACAAAGCCACCTAAGATTGTTTGCGATAGCTGTCGCACTTCTGGCGATCGCGAGATGCTCAAAGCTCGAAATGTGGAGTCATGGCCGTGCCAAGCCCAATCTGAGCAGTACGTTTTGGTTGGCGACCTTCCTTCTTGGATTTGTGCAAGCAGCGCGACTGGCTAGAGTTGCCAGGTCCGAGGGAAAAGGCGAAGTAAACCGACCGGTATTTCAGTTGCAGTTGGCTGCCCTATTGCAGGAAAAGAAGCCACAATCACAATCTATTGTCAGCGACGGTGTTTCCCGTTTTCCTGGTCACTGCATGACCTGTTTGACACAGCTTTCAGTGCAGGCCCCCCCAGAGTCTGCACTCTTCGCAAGCAGTCTGGGTCCTCTGGTAATTTCGATTGCGGTTTCCGCAACTCGGGCGGACCTTATGCGCAGCCTTGCTTGTGGCCCGATTTACTCGCCAGCGCCAGGCAGGGTGATACACCAGGTGAAGGGTCAAAGGGCAAGTTTGGGCGGGTAAGGAACAAAAGGGCCCGCTGGAGGCGCGTAGCTGTTGGACACTGAGCCTGATGGCTTCATGCCGTGAGACCGCCCTTTCGTCAACCCTGGGGATGGCGACAAGAACTTGTAAGGCTTGGGCCAAGGGGCACCTTTGTGTTTCTGGTTTGAGGCGCTTAGGGCAGGCACACATGTTGTATCCTTTGGGCATGCGCACAAGCTTTTCGGGCGTTATACATTTGCGGCTGCGTTGGCCTGTTTAAACCCATTTTCTGTTTTGGGAACCCACCATGGCCGGAACTATTTAGAAATCTCTGGGAACTATTTATGAATCTCTGGGAACTATTTATAGATGGCTGGGAACTATTTATAACATACGGAACTATTTGAAACCACCCCCCAGAACTATTTGGAGCCATTTGGAATTATTTGGAGGTGTCTTTGGAATCATTTGGAACTATTTAGAGCTAGTTCCACTCTCAGGCTGGTTTGGACAACAGCTGCTTGCAAGCTGTAGTTTGGATGGCGTGTTGTACGCGTGCAACTGCAGCACATGTTTGCGCTCAGGGAACAGCAGGTTCACACAAAACTAAAACAGGACAGGGCGACAAGGGCCGGATGTAAGAAAGGTCGTTCGATGTAAACACAAACGCGCCCTCCGTGGAGAACTGGCTCAACACCACCGCCGCGTCCAGTACCTTCACTACCCCCTGGCTAGCCAACACATGCCCGCGAGTACCACTGTCGCCACCGCCAGCAGCGCAGAAAACATTTTGAACCTCAATGACTGCTACCTTTCACTACCATCAACGCCCCACTGCGGACAACACCCCTGCAAAAAGCCTTCCACCGCAACTGTCACTGCCACACTGCACCAAGTTACCACCAACTTCAGCACCGCCACCGTCATCATTGTCATCACTGCACTTTGCGTCAATTACCTCGCTGACATATCTGGCCTCTTAGCGCCTCCAGCTCCCAAAGGCCCAGCTCTATTGAGCTCAGGTGACATTGTATCCAGTGGGGTTGTACCCAAACCACAGGGACCAGTGCGGCGAAACTTACACACCGCGCGACCATGCGTGATGATACAAATGGCGAAACTCGTGACAAACATAACTAACACTGCCACTCAGCGCGCTGATGGACCTATGTAATGCCCAGCAACAGCCGCTTGCTTGGGCGAGAAGGCTCCAGTCGTGTTGCTGCGGAGGCCTGATCTACTTGCTCTGTGTGACATGCTTCGGGACTTCTGACGTACGGGTTAAAAGGCCTTCCGTCGAAACTCATGATTGGTGGTTAAGTAAGGATCGTGAAGAAAAAGGAGGGAATGACTCCCTTGACTGCTAAGCCTTTCTGTAACAATCACACAAGCAACTTCTCTACAAATCCTTGGAGTCTGAGTATGCATCATTCGTGCAACGCATCCACGACACTTGCTGGCGGTCATCTTCCCCTATTCTCTTGGCACGGCTAGCCTGCAGGCTGCAGGCCCCACAAGTTTCCTTCTCAAGACCATCTTAGCTAGAATAGGCTGGAAGTGATTCCGGCCCTGTTACTGAGGGCCTGGGCTTTCATGACTGCGCCACGACTTTTCTTCAATTGCTTTGAAAAGCTAGCAACAAGCAAATCCTCACTCAGCGCAGTGTGGATGGATGTTGTGAGAGGCCCGCAAGCGCCCAACCGCTGTTGAATACTTAGCCTGGATAAGCAGGGCCACCAAAATCACCACAACTCAAGGAGAAATGAATGCTGAGGACGATGCCTGGAAATTATATACTACTTGTATGACATGTTCACCCATTTTGCATTTTAGGTGCCAACCTACTCCTGTTTGCTGACTGCTCTTCCCCCTCCCTTTATTGCAATAAGTTACTGAAGTAAGCTCGCTGTCCGGCCAAGTCCTCTGTGCCGCAGAGTGCATCGCCTCACGTCTAGGTTCGTCTCAACTTTCGACGTTCCAGCAACCGCCATCATCCTCACTATCATCGCGTTGCCAAACGTTCCTGAGTCCTTCGCCAACAGCGCTAAAGCGCTGCGAGGGCATGGCTGTGGCTTTCATTGATCATCCGTGGGAGGGGGTGAGGGCGTGATGATTGCTCTTCCACCTGCGCCACGCAAGGTGTGTACAGGTCTGGCCAGGACAAAAGGACTGGCCGACACAGCTGGAGAACTTGCCAAGGACTGGCAGCGCTGGCAGGACTAGCAGGGGGACTGCGCCGCCCATCAGCTGGCTCCGGCCATCACGTATCCAGACGGGGTTTTACGCGAGCCGTTTGTTTTCAAGCCCCCTTCTCAAAACAATGAAGAAACTATTTCTAAATGCTTGGAAGCCATTTATAAATGACTGGAAGCTATTTATAAAAGGCTGGAAACTATTTATGAAAGGGGGCTAGGCTGGAAACACAGGCCTTGGCTCCCAGCCTACCCAGCTGGAGCCCAAGCGACGAACGCCACCCCTGCCCGAAAACGTGAACTAGTCAAGCGTTGGAAGGGATAATGCCCAAATGTAGCTGCCACCCGAGCAATGATCACCACGCTTTCGCCAACCCTGTTATTCGCAGAGTGCGGACACCCGGCTTAGCAATCCGCGTTGAAGCCTGGGAAAAAAAGGCCGCGCGCCGAAGAATCACATCACTGACGCAACGCCACCCCTAGCTGCTTCAATCATTCAAGCTCGAATCGTCTTAGAAATTGAAAGGCCCGTGGCTCCGCGTTATCATGGACAGTTGGCCAAGGTGCCCAAGAAAACAGTTCCGTGACGAGCTGGCGTCGAAATAGAGAAGTAGCGACGACAAGCGCGCCAAGCAGTCTTGAGATTATTGCCGAGACCTGCTGCGAGTGTTCAGAATGTCTGGCACTTATTATTCAACCATTTTCGGCTGGACACTGACAGTTCGGAGCTGTCGTAAACCAGTTGCGGCCGTGCTTCAAACATAGTTCGTAACCGTTCGGAACCGTCGTGAACTATTTCATGGCCGTGCTTCAAACATAGTTCGTAACCGTTCGGAACCGTCGCGAACTATTTCATGGCCATGCTTCAAATATAGTCCGTAACCGTTCGGAACCGTCGTGAACTATTTGTAGCCATGCGTTACAGACAGTTCGTAACCGTTTGGAACCGTCGTGAACTATTTGTGGCCATGCTTTACATATAGTTCGCAACCGTTCGAAACCGTTGCGAACTATTTGTGCGACCCAGCCCATGTACTTCCAAATAGTTCCAAATAGTTCCAAACAGTTCCGGACACTTCTGGATGCATAAATAGTTCGCAACCGCTCCGAACCGTTACGAACTATTATCAAACCATTGAGCCCAAATAGTTCGTAACCGTTCTGAACCGTCGTGAACTATTTATAACGCGGAACCGTTGCGATCTTTGGAGGCTTGCTCAGAAAAAATGTTTACCGCTCTGAAGTTATCGCAGGCTAGCGTGAGAGTCAATTAGTTGAAAGCGGGCCCAACCGATTCTTTCGATTTTAAGGATGCAGCACAAAGCTAAAACATAGTGTCGCAAAGCTATGCGTGGGCAGCCAACACGTTTGCTTGCAATAAGTTGATTATTGTATCTGGGCAGCTCCATGATGTGATTTGACCCCCCGTCTTCACGGCGCAAGTGAACCCATTGAACACCTAGAACACACAGGCAAAGCACGTGGCATGGGATGGTTTAAAGCTGGTATAACACGGCGGAGTTCGCGGAGACGTACCAAACCTCAACATAGCGTAGCTGCAGTACTCCAAAGACGCGCCAAACGGAATACAAGAGCACAACCTGTCGCGCGCTTTGGCGATGCCCTAAGGTGAGCCGGCAAGCAGCAAGCGCCAGATCATAGCATAAAACGCAACACATGTGACATATTTATGACCCGTGCCAAAATGTCCGAGGGACTGCTTGCGCAATGTCAATGCCTACATACCATGCGTGGAATCGTGCTCTTGACGCCGGTGGTGAACATTAAGTTGCGGTCACTGCCTGGTCACCTTATTTATTTGCGAAGCCCAAGGTTCTGAAGGGTAATCAGGTTTGAGCATCTGTTGCGCACCAATGAGCTTTGCAGCCTAGTGCTCAAATCTGCTGCGCAGCGCAGGTGAAGCAATGGGACATAGTCACACTCACCAAGCCACATACTGTAATCTATCAACCGCCGAGCTTAGGCTGTTGGGTGTGTCAGCGGTTGTGCGCATAGTTTGTTGAGGTTTCATTGCTGCTGACTGCTGGTTGAAGCCCTGCTTAAGTAGTGTTGCAAACATTGCTTGCGTGTTTGCAAGCCGTTTCCAAGGTATAAGTAGCTTTCACATGCGCAAAAATAGCGTCTGCGTGTTTACAAGTAGCTTCTGCGTGTTTACGAATAGCTTCTGCGTGTTTATAAGTATCTTCTGCAGGTCTATAAATAGTTTCCACACTTGGCCTGCTTGGAAACAGTAAACAGGCCAACGCAGGCGCCAAGTTATACAGTTATACATAATTTTAATGTATAGAAGCAACATTGCCATGTATTATGGATTATGAACCGAATATGCCAACGTGGGTCCTAGCTACGTGTAGACATTTGCACACACAGACATCAACACAAAGCATCATCATGTGTGGATATGTGCATGTGTAGGCATTCGTGTTTGTCATAATTTGTTGCGTAAGTGGGTAGAACGTGGATAGGTGGTTTCCACGCGTCTTACATAGTAACTGCACCTGCTTTGCTTTGCTTTGCGCTTCCTGAAGCTCTTCGCAGGCCATTTTCGAGGGCCTGGCGCCGCGCATGGCGCACGGGCTGCGGAGCGTCCGGGCGCAGGCCCGAGCAGTGGGAAGCATGTGCTCAGCAGGGAAAAGTGAAAGTGGCAGTTCTAGCCTTTTTGGCAGGTCCCCTCTTGGTTGGCCTCCATTTTATGATTAGAGGTTCGGGGTGGGGGGGGTGGGGGGCCTTGACTGGGAGCTACGCACACATGTTACCAGCGCGGCGGTTCCGCGCAAAATCGTAGGACTTGGAGCCCGCCGCCGGATTGCCTTCGGAGCTGCTTTTGCCTGGACGCCTGCAACATCGCATGTGGGCTGGTTGGTCAAAGGGGGGTTGGGGGGTGTCAAGGTGGGGCGGGATGGAAAACCAGAAGCTTTTGCAGCCCTGAAGCCAAAATCCCTCACCGTCAAGACAGTCCCTTACATAGTATGAAAGCTGACTGAGGCATCGGCAGCTCGCTCCAGACGGTGCTGTCGCCAAGGACAGCTCAGGCCGAGAAAGAGAGGGATGTGTGTGTGTGTGTATGTCTTAAATTGTCTTAAAAGGAGACCCTGGACCCTCAAAATTGCGGGGTTCCCTTGTGGTTTCCCTTTGAAACCAGCCCAAGAAGACTCCCTCAAAGAAAATCCTGGATGAGATAAATTTGGCCGGAAAGCTTCGGTTTTCAAAGTTGCTTTCTGGGGGCTGGGGTTCGGCTGGACGAAAGGAATCTAAGACGGGTACCTAGGCATTTTGGCGTAAGACCCTTGAAGAGTTGACAGGTTTTTGTTGTGGTAGCAACCCTGCAGGGACCACCGAGATAGGCCCAAAATAGAATGGCTTCATGGGCTGGGTTTGCTTGTGTGGGTTTGGGTTTCACTTATCTCTTTGGGAGAGCTTTGTAGGCCATCATTTGTTGCAGTTTGGCGGTTTGACGCTCTTGTTCCATTGCAAGCCTCGCAGAGGCGAGCAGGCATTTGAGAGGTGACTGCAGCCTGAGGCAAAGCGTGGAACCTTGCAAGGCGTTTGCTTTGAAAGGATTGCTTTCGCCCCAGTTTTGCAAGGGGGCTACTTCGCCTTGGGCATCACGTGGTCGAGCGTCTGAAATGTGTTGAGGTGCCGGCTCGTTTCGTAGGGACATGTAGGGACCACAGACCTTCAACAATCTCTGAAAGCTGTCAACGCGAACCAGGGACCCTTACTCACTCACCCACCACATGCCTTCTAGATGATGTGCATTTGTCGCATTTGTCTTGCGCCGAGATTGGCGCAGCCCTTGGGTAGCCCCTCCCTATGCACCAGCATCCCCTTCGGCAGATGAATGTGAACCCCACAATTGCACCGCGTGCATTCCCTCCATCTCCTTTCGACGCGGGCCGAGTCGCGCAGGGGTGATGCCTGGTTGGAGGCAAAGAACTTCCCAAGGCCATGGGAACCCGAGAGAAGAAGCTGGGATATCCTCCAAAAGTTCACACTCGACCCGAGAAATGGGATATCCACGTGCTGCGGCATATGCCTTGCTCGTTTGTTCTGTTTGCTCGTTGGTCGGTTTGTTGCTTTGCTTTGTGTTTTGTTTGGCTTGGTTGAATTTGGTTTTGTTGTGTGTGTGTGTGTTTATGTGTGTCTTGTTTATGTGTTGCGCTTTTTCAGTGATGTGTTTATGTTGTTCTTTATCTTGTTGTGTATTACTCCTTAATCTATTTACATATTTTTGTTATGTTGTTTCATGTGTATATATATATATATGTATATGCCGTATCATTAGTGTTAAAACGAATACGTCTTTGTTATTCATTTGTCGTTTATGTTATTTCTATATTTATGTGCTGTTTATTTTGTCATGTGGTTGTGTGTTTGTTTGCTTGTTTGTTTGTTTGTTTGTTAGTTACTGTTTTTTACTGTTTGTTGTTTTCTTTGGTTTCGTGTTTGTGTGCGTGCGGTTATTGATTTAGTTATTTCTTTATGTATTTCAGTTTCTTTCGTTATTACATTTGTTTATTGTTGATTTCTCTCTCTCTCTCTCTCTCTCTCTCTTTCTTTATTTTGATTTTTCTGTCATGCTTTCTTGCTGGCTTGCTTGCATGCATGCTGTGTGCGTTTGGGCTTGTTGGTTGGTTGGTGTGTTTGTTGGTTTGGTTGGTCTGGCTGGTTTTCGGATCAGGGATCTCACTTGCTGAGCGTCCCGCAGGCTTGCAGAACAGCAACTGGGAATCGGACATGTTGAGAAGGCGATTGTGGCGCGCGCGCTCGCGTGTATACATACATACATATATTCGTGCGTGTGTGCATGGTTCAATTGTCAATGGTGCTCGAACAACGGGTTCTAAAACCTTTTTGTGTTAGGTTCCCCTAAAGGTATTCGCAAATCCACGAGAGGTGAGGTTATTCGGAGCCAGGAGGGAAGGAAGTGTGACTGTGTGGAAAGGAGTTGGGTCACCTGTTGTCGTCTGTTTGCACCCCTAGTGTTTCGACATGTGAATCGCCTTCTTTTGGTTGTTGCAGCCTAATCCATTTCAGTTGGCTGTGCTCAGGTACGCTTCCTTCAGTGCCGCAATCAAAACCCGTGGACAGCAATCAGAAATATGTGCGGATATCCGCCCTTTTGATTTTTTTGAAGGTTCTTGGGTAGACTCGTTCAGTGTGACTCAAGTGGGAGATCCAAAGGTAGCACTTGCAGCACACCCCCTTTTGTGGTGGTTTACCTTTGTTTCCCCTTGAATCCGAGGTCTTGGTTGTGACGCATTTCTGTTTCACAGGCACATGTGGGACCTCACGGGGGAGGAGCTGCGGCGATTGAGAGAGCAGGGCTGCGTGCAGAAGCAGGCGCTCGGCACTAAGAGAAGCCGAGCCAACGAGCGCGCGCTTTGGTGTGTGTGTGTGTGTGTTTGTTTTTGAGGGTACCATTTTGGGTAGGTTTAAAAGGGAACCACATGAAACACCACGCATTTTTGCGGGGTCCCCCCAATTTTGACGCATGCCAATGTGAGGTTCGGTCAACATTTCGAGGAGTGTATGGTAAATTGGGTGGGCGCTTTCATTTTCAACCATTTCCAGAGGACACTCTAATTTGCCCATATCCATGGAGGGTAGCAAAGTTTGACTGTGGTACATGTTGGTTTGTCTCTCTGAGCAGCATACGAAACCCGCAAATACCATCACCACCCTCCCCAGTGATGTACGGATCTGGGGGGAGGGGCATACCCCGTTCAATAAAGGTCCCCACCATTCACCCTTCACGGATACAAGTTCCCACTCGTTGGGATCACTCCTGCCTACTCCCGAGCCTCAGGCGAGCTGGCAAGCGAGGCGCGAACGGACAAGATTTTGGGGTCCATCAATTGGACTGCCAGGACTTCAAGTGGAGTCATTTCCCTCAAGCACCGGGGCGGGGGGCTGACTTTGGCAATGTTAAATCATGAGGCTAGTGTTGACGATGCCGCCTGTCCACAACATCAATCAATTTTTTGTGGCCTCCGGCATCCAGCTTCCAGCTTCCGGCTTCCGCCCGCGGCCGCTTCGATCTCCGAGTGCAGTCCAACCACCGTCTTCCGTCTTTGCCCACAGCCCATCGGTTTAGGTTTAGGTTCGGTTCTGGATTGGTTTTTGGGTTGTTGTTTTCTTGTGTTGGTTTACGGTCGGTTTCGGGTTGATGAAGTGTGTTTTGTGTTTGGTGGGTCGCTTTGGCAGGTTGGTTTAGGGTCGGTTTAGGATCGGTATAGGAATAGGTAAGGGTTGCTTTTAGGGTTGGTGGGTTTGGTTTGGGGTTGGCTAGGGTCAATTAGGTGGCAGCGCCTCCTGGCGGCCGTGCACATAGGGGGGTTGGGGATGATAACAATCGGAGGACTTGCACACAGGTCATCGGCAAGTTTTGCATGTGCCTTGCTTTATATGTGTTGACCCTTACAGCAATCGCAGCAATGTAGGAATCCTTGTATACTATCTTTGACTGCATGTGAATGCCAAAGCATGACATATCTGCTTGATGCATTCTGCAGTGGCTTAGCCCATAATCTCACAGAGATTCGCTGCGCGCCATAAAAGGAAGACAGAGACTCCGCGCCTTGTCAGATTGACAGCTTGGGAGTATATCAGGATCTTTGAGCCCTGTTTGCGCTACAAAGTGGTAGCGGAGCCCGAGTTGGCTTCCCGCAACTAACTGTCAAGAACGACAAGATGTACAATTGTGACGATGAGATCTCAGAACTCGCACTGGCTGCGAGCCACGCAGTAGCTCAGCAGCCAGCTTTCAATCTCCAATCACACCGAAGATTCCTCCAGCTTTCGATGGCACAACATCATGGTTTGGCTATGAGGAGCAGATTGAGGACTGGTTGGCAAGTACCACACTTACGCCTTGCAAGCATGGTCCATCTCTGAAGAATCAATTGCATGGAGCGGCGGAGATGTACAGGCGATACTCAACACAGATTCCCTGAAAGACCCTGAGACTGGGGTCAAATATGTCAAGGACTCCTTGAGGCAGCACTTTGTGAAGGGAGTTCGTGCTATCAGGTGCAACAAGCATCAGGAAGCTTCGCGTTGGAGCACAGACACAGAAATACAAAGCCTTGGTGGGTTGATGGAAATCTCCACATCGTGGAGCTCCTCTTCCGCGTCACTTCCTGCTCTACATTAGGACGGCGCAATTGGCGTCGCGGGCTTGTGTGGACCGTCTGGTTTCTGCAGGGGCCCAACTGGCGGCCAAACCGCCTGTGGAAAGCTGCCAGGACACCTTGTTGCCGTGCTGCAACCTGGTGCTAAACACACATGGCGCAACAGAAAGGTGGACGCAGCGCGCGTAACAAATTAGTGCGTTGTTCAACGGAAATCCCTTTTTCTTCCCCTTTCTAAAGAAGTCTGTTGCTGTGTTGCCCGCAATTTCTCGCGTTCCCTGAAGGAAGTTTTGAACTCAAAGATCTTCAGCTGCGTTCGCAAGCAGCCGCTGCTTTCACAGATGGAGCTAATGCTTACAAGGCCGCTGCGCGCAGTGCTTGCCTAAGCTCAAGTTGCACCAAGTTGCCCACACGAAGTCTCCATTCACCAAAAAGGTCTGGAAATGCAATGGCGTCCGCATTGCGGGAGCCCAACAAGTGGACCGAACTGGCTTCATCTCAACAAAAGCTGTTCCCAAGAGCGTGAAGACACGCGATAGTGCAGGCTATGCAATATGTGTTTGAATGGCCGTGGAGACGTAGCAAACCACACAATTGTACAAGGCTCTGGGTGTGCTGTGCGGAAAACCCCGCTGAAAACGTTGAGAGCACGGAGGACTGGCCGAAAAAGAGCCTTGCCGTGCACGCGAAACCTCTGAAAAGACCCTTGTGAGCTGACGGTTCCACACTTTTGAGGTGTTCAACACAACATGACCAAACATGTTCTGTCAAAAACACTGTATTTTCGCAATACTACAATGGAACCGCGTTGAAGCCCTGCCTGCGCAGCTTCTTGAAGGCGCTGGCACGTGGGTTTGGTTTGGGGTTGGTTCGGGTCGGTTTAGGAGTTTGGTTTGGAGTTGGTTTAGGTTTGGTTGTTTAGGGGTGGTTTTAGGGGTGGTTTAGGGTGTTCTAGGTTTGGTTCAGGGTGTTTTCGGGAAAGTTTAACGTGGTTTCAAGTTTGTTTTCGTGTGGTTTAGAATTGGCGTAGGGTGTTGGTTGAGGGTAAGTTTAGGTCGGTTTAGGGTTGGTTTAGGGTCGGTGTGGGTTTGGTTTGGGGTTGGTTTAGGGTTAGTTTGGGGTGTTTGAAGTTGTTTGATTAATTTGGTGGTTTACGGGCGGTTTAGGTTTTGCTTATGTTAGAGTGTTTAGGCTTGGTTTTGGGGGTTAGGGTCGGTTTCGATTGGTGTCGGGTTGGTTTGTGGTATTTTGTTTGTTTTGTCGAGGGTTGGTTTAGGATTGTGTTCAATTGAAAATTGGTTTAGGGTTAGACAAGTGTGATTGAGGGTTTCGTCTTAGACAAGCATCAGAGGCTTTCTTGGCTGCAAGGCTCCTGCCAAAGGTGAGAGTCCCCACAAATTGGCTCATGTTTTGTTTTGAAACTTTGACTAACATTAGTTGCCCCTCAAGATGCATCAGCCGTTGTATGTTGTCAGAATTCAGGCTGGCGTCACCTTCACTGCAACCGTCTCTAGCTCGAATTCAGCATCAAACTCATGAGATTTTACACTACCCCCCCCCCCAACACTCCCCCCCCCCACTGGGACAAGAAAATGGCACATGCCCAGTGTCGAAATAGCCCACGAATAAGGCTTATTTAGGCCTTATTTCCAATACATACAAGACAAGGCTTCATCAAGCCTTATTTTCGGGGGCCCAAGTGGCGAAAAAACAATTCGACCCTAAATAAGGGTTGCTTGGCAACAGCTGTGTTGCACAGTTTTTTTGAGCAAGCCGACCTGATGAAGTCTAGTTTTCTGAATCTAGCGCAGCTGATTAGCTCAGATCTGGTGCCATGTTTGTGGTGGCCAAGGATGTCAGAACACAGTTTCTTCGAAACTCACAGGCTGTGATTGCCATTTTCTTGGCTTCAGATGGCTGCCAGGCAAGGTGGCAGGCTACAAAGGTTGCTCTATGGCGTGAAGGCAAAAACCACCCGGAAGCTGCCAAGTGGACGCGGAGTTGAAAAATAAATAAGGATTTGGCTGTCCCCGTGAGCACAAAAACACATTGGAAGCTATGAAATAGATGCGGAGTTGAAAAATAAGGTCAACATAAGCTCAAAATAAGCTCTAAATAAAGATTTGGCAGACGCGGAGTTGAAAAATAAGGCCAAAATAAGCTCTAAATAAGGATTTGGCAGACGCGGAGTTGAAATAAGCTCTAAATAAGCTCTAAATAAGGATTTGGCAGACACGGGGTTGAAAAATAAGGTCAAAACAAGCTCTAAATAAGCTCTAAATAAGGATTTGGCTGTCGTCAAAGAAGCTCTAAATGCTTTGGCTGTCCCCGCGAGCAAAAAACACATTGGAAGCTATGAAATGGACGCGGAGTTGAAAAAATAAGGTCAACATAAGCTCTAAATAAGGGATTTGGCTGCCCCCGTGAAGACGCGGAGTTGCAAAATAAGGTCAAAAGCTCTGAATCTCTAAGTAAGGATTTGGCTGTCCCGTGGGCAAAAAACCAACCCCAGAAAGCCACCAAATGGACTGGTCGAAATCGGATCGGTGCGTCGCAAACTATTCAGTTTGTCTGAGCTCCAAGATTATTTATCGGGTTTGGATTTGGGCTTGAGTTGCAGGCCGAACAGTGAGGCGGACCCCAAACCTTAAATAAGCCTTATATCTCGCAGCTTGCCTGCAAGACTGGATTGGTCCAAAATGCGAATCTCATAGCCTATTTCAGTGGGGGGGGGGGAGTGTGGGGGGGGGGGGTAGTGTAAAACCCCATGACAAACCATCCACCAGGCCAGACCAGTCAGTCACTCAACAAGTATGGCTTGGGTGTCAGCCCTGTAGCAACCTTGACAGCGCCATCAGGTTTTTTTCCCGATGCCGGCTTGCCACAGCCTTGGGATTGTCGAAATGAGAGTTGCTTGTAGGTGTCCGCCGCCTAAGCAGACTAGGAACTGGTGCCAATCAGTCACCAATGAACTGGCGCAGGGACGCGAGTGAATGAAGCCAAGCTCTCTTCAAACTGCAGGAAGGAAAGGGCCCGACGACGAACGCGCCTGACCTTTAACGGGATAATCTTAAACGTCCGTCCCCAGTCCCTGTCGGCAAGTAAACTACTCCCTGCGTGCTGTGGAAGTCACGAAGGGCAGAGCCCCGATCCGATGGCCTGCTCGAAATCCAGACTCAGCCTAACCATAGTGCATCCTCAGAGGATTGGCAGTGCTACTTGCATTTTTACTTGAAAGTTTGGAATTGTCGATATGTTTGCTGGCCGCAGCATTTGCACGTTGCCCCTTTGGCATCTTGCAATGCTTTGTTGCTATGGATATTGCCATCCATCAGCAAGGTGGTGGAGGATGAGGCGCACTTTTGTGCGTCGGAGCTCGCTTCATCTTGGACCACGAGCACTCGATGTGCCAAGAGCAATCAAGGTCAACGAAAGGTTCAGCAATCCAATGATTAGTGAATTGTGTGGGTTCTTGAACCGACTGCAGGTGGATGGGTGCCGGGTGAAGGTGGGAGCGTGAAATGACGAAGGGTGCTGACCCCACGTTTAGGTTGGTGGGTTTGGTTTGGTTTAAGGTTGGTTTATGGCTGGTTCTAGGCCGGCTTGGGGTTTGTTTAGGGTTGTCCAGGCTTGGTGTAGGGCGGTTTCGTTTTGGTTTCGGGCGGTGGGTTTAAGGTTGGCTTAAGGTGTTTTACGGTCCTTTAGGGTAAGTTTAGGGCCGGTTTGGGGTTGATTTACGGTTGGTTTACGGTTTGTTTGCTTTAAGGTTGGCGGGTTTGGTTTGGGGTTGGCTTGCCAGGGGTCACAAATCCGATGAAAGTGTCATACCTGAAAAACACACGAGGTTCTTTGGAAAACTCCAGGCTGGAAAACACAACGTTTTCGAGTACAATGATTTCCCCATAGATTTCTTCAAGTCATCATCCGAGCAAAAACATCATCTCGCCCTCAGAATCTCCTATTGCCCTCTCCCCTTTTTGCGCTCACAGCGAAATCAGCTTCGCACTCACAACTCGGCATTGCAATTCCAATATGAAGGAAGCCGGGACCTACATAGTCAAAAGTGCCACCTTGATCCTTCCAAGAAGGCTGGCAAGCTTGTGACATTTGTCAAGTAGCAATGCCATGATGAGAGCATGCGGGCTTCAAACCCCAAGCCTGAGGCAAAGCCATTTTTGCCCACGACTTACTTGACGTCCATCCAACATCTCGAATTAGCGCATCCGGGATTGACCCATAAAAGCCCATAGAATTTCAACGCTGTGCTACGGGTTACTACGGGCTTTCCACGGTTCAGCTACGGGTTAGACAACAAGATGTTCTCCAAAAACACAATTGTTTGTGGTAGCGCTTCGAGTTTGCTACAGGTCTCTACGGGCTTTCTACGGGTTTCTACGTGTTAGCCGCCAAAATCCCACCACATGTCCTCAAAAACGCAAACATCCTAAAACAGTCTCAAAAGGTGTCACTCGGGCTGTTTCGGGATTCCAGCGCCCACTTTTCAGGGCTGTTGCAGCGAAGGTAGTTAAAGACTGAAGCACTTGCGCAGCAGTATAGAGCCCTGCCCCTCGTTGAAAGCTGAATGGGTGATGCCTGTGTGAACACACGGTGCTTTCAGAAAATCAAGAAAAACACGATGTTTTTGTCAGGGTACAACATTTTTACGGAAAGGTTCTTGAAGCCCTAGGTAGCGTAGTTTAGGGTGCTGTGAAATTGTTTTGGGTTAGTTTGGGTTGCTGTACGAGTGGTTTGCGGTTGGTTTAGGCTTGATTTGGTTCGGGATTGACTTAGAGTTGGTTTATGGTGTTTTGGGTTTGGTTCAGGGTTGGTTTCAGGCCTTTTCGATTGGTTTAGGGTTGGCTTGCGGTGTTTTAGGTTTTGTTGGAGGTTGGTGTAGGTTGTTTTCGATTGGTGTGGGTTAGCTTGGTGCGTTTTAGGGTTGGCTCAGGTTGGTTTAGGGTTGTTTTAGGAATACGTAGGGGTTGCTTTTAGGGTTAATTTGGTTTGGGCTTGGTTTAGGGTCGGTTTAGGGTTGCTTTGGGGTTGGTGGGTTTGGTTTGGAGTTGGCTTAGGGTCGGTTTAGGGTTGGTTAGTTGTTTTTTACAGTTGGTTTAAAGTTGGTTTGGGTTAGGCTGGGTTGGTTTAGGAGTGGTTTAGGTTGTGTTTGGTTTGGAGTAAGGTCGGCCCAGGGTGGGTTTAGGGCTGCGGTAGGGTTGGTTTAGGTTTGGTTTAGGGTTTGTTTCGGGTAAGTTTTAACGTTTCTTTGGTCTGTTTTCGGGTGGTTTAGAATTGTTTATGGTTGGTTTGGGCTAAGTTTAGGGCAGTTTAGGGTTTGTTTATGGTCGGTTTATGGTTGTCGGTTACGGTTCGTTTAGGGTTGGTTGCTTTAAAGTTGGTGGGTTTGGTTTGGGGGTCCAGCCATCCGGCCTTCCGGCCTTCCGTTCTTCGGGCCATCCGGCCATCCGGCCACCCACAATTTGATCTACTCCACCTGTCAGGTTTTGCGCGACGGTTCCGGAACTTGCTTTTGCACGAAGCGATAATTTGGGGGCCATGAACACAATCACGTTTATCGGCGCGGGGAATTTACAACCCTGAATTCGGAGTTCTCGGCGTGAACAACTGCTTCATTGCTTCCCACAGGCTATCATGCGTGTTGCTTTGCCATTGGTACTTGTGCAAGTACTGCCACAGCTCGGGAGTGCCAGGCTTTGCCACGTGTAGTTTCAACGATTTTTGATTGCTAAACATCCATCTTGCAATTTTTCAAAGGAAACCGACTAACACAATTTGTTTTGTTTATCAAGCCTCCTGCTTCTAGCAGCCAGACCACAGGAGTGGAGTGCTGGCCATATTGCAGGGAGAGGTGCTAGGGCAGCCGGTGGGCAGAGTTGGAGCCCACTTACATGAAGCCCTCTGCTCTTGGAACCCTACGGCCCCAACACTGCAAAATGCGACCTCGGTTGCAACACAACGCTCACTGGCCACCAGGTTGGGGCCTGGTTCGCATCAATGTGCAAGCTCCAGATCATTTGGTCCTGGGCTGCTTGCAAAGCTTTGAGCCGGAGCCCCAAAGAAACCGGGCCAAGTCAACTCCGGATTTAGAACTTGGCAGATTCCTACGAGGCTTTTGCTGCGTTGGCGAGGAAGGGTAGCGTTCACTGTAAGTCAATGAGCGTTGAAGTCCAGTCCTGAGAATTTAGTTGTTTGCACCTGCTAGCGTTTGTCGTTAGATCAGGTTTCATTCGCCCGACACTAGCTAACCAGATGCTTCTCAACAGGGAACATGCTTGATGAAGCCATGTTTGCGGCTTTCTGCGCCTCAATCCTGTGATGGTTTCCCCGATTGCCGTGAGGCCTCCATGTTTGTTTCTTTGGCATTTCAACGCTGAAGCTATAGTATGTTTATTTTGACCAGAGCACCCGTGGTATCAGTGGAAGCTTCTTTCAGCCCGGTAGGCCTTCCATGTTGCCAGCCTTTTTCACCGCTTGTTCTGGTCCTGCGAGAGCCATAAAGGGGGGCTCTATGCAAACATATTGAATTTTCTGATCCCAGCAATTTAATCTATCGCTTTTTGACCAGTGTTGCCAGTTCGGACGTGCAGAACACGCGAACTGCAATGTGAATTCGGCTATTTTAGGCGGGGCAGAAGCATTCTCAAACTGCACTACCTGCCCGATCAATCCGCCAGGTTCTACTACCCTCCCGGAAAGAATGGAAACAGAGACCATGCAAGGGGTCCTCTGAAAGGCATTTCCTTTAACAGGCCCTCATCAATTTCTACAGTTCTACCTAATCATTTCCTTGGTAGGGTTTTTCCTCCCGGTAGTGTGGATCCTGATAGTTTTCCTTGGTAGTTTTCCTTGCCAGATCCCTGGTATTTCTTCATCCTGCCTTGTGGATAAGCCTTGTGGATAAGCCTTGTGGATAACTAGGATAAGCCTAGTTTACAAGGTCGTGTTCTTCCCCATGTCCCGTGGAGCCTTCGGGGTGTCTCCCCCGAGGCGCTACCCGGCGATGATCTCCGCCATCCGGGCAGCCGAGCTCAGCGAGGCCCAGAGCGAGGAGGTGAGGTGCACCTACAAGATCACGCCTCCGCCTCGGATGCGGTGGCCATGGGAGGGCCCAGCCCCAAAACCCACCAAAAGGAGGCGAAGACCAGGAAAACCATGTGGATTTTGACAAAGGGTCGGTTGCCCCTTTTTTGAGCCCCGTTTGACTTGAGAGGGGACTGATTCCGATTTTTCTCGAGTTTTGAGAAGTTACGTCAAATACACCTTGTCTGGGTGCTCATATGGCTGTCAAGCTGGTTGGAGCTTCCGGCAGCCCCTTTGACGGTGTTAGCTGGCATGGAGAGTGGAGGATCTTCCGTTTGCGGTTTATGCAATGTTCGCCCCGCCGTTTCTCCGCGTTCTTTCATGCAGACCCAAGAATAAGAGACGGCTCAGCTTCAGGAGTGCCAAAGCAAACAGTTCAACAACCAGGAGTGACCCATGAAAGGTAGGAGTGCACAAAAGTTCTTTTCATGGTGACTGGACTCCAGCAAGGAGGCTCAGCACAGGCCCATTGTTTGAGGCAGGCTGTATGTAAATTTTAAACTACGTTGAACTTTGAGTGGGTCCGAATGGGTCCGAATGCTTGAAAGTGTGAGAATTGGCACCGATGGGATATGCAAGAACCGCGAAAGCACAATGCTTGCGCACCCCCTTTGTTTGTGTTTGGGTCACATGTGAAGAGACGCTGAACCTCCAAGGTGCTAGAACCCATGCTGGGGAATGGGTCAAGCAAGTTGGCGAAAACTAGCTGCTCTATGCTTCGCGAGCGAGAGATCTCTAAGCTTCAGATTATTTTAGGGGCTGAGCTTCCCACAATGCTTCCTTCCCCCCTGGTTTTACTTGCTTGCTTCCCCCCTCCGACCTGGCAGGGTCTGATTTCCCCTTGTCCGCCTCGCGCCCCACCATCACATTCCCAGAGTGACAGTCGCGTCCGCTAGGGGGTCTTTTGCATTAGGACCGAGTCCAAGTTTGGATCTGAATGACTTTCTGGTGTTCATTTAAGGATGTTCCTGGGTTGTAAATGCCGTTGTGTGAGGGTGGCAAGCTTCGTTCACCCGCCTCTAGCAAGGCCACACAAAACATGTTAAACCCCGCTTTCCCTGATTTGGACCCAGGCTTATCAGGCTTGGCCTCACTTAAGCTGTTGGCATTGAGATTTGGACAGACTTGATCTGGCTCGACTGCATGTCTGCGCTCGCTCAGGAGGCTCTGGCTTTCACTCCCAACGGCCCAGCGCTGAGATCGGGTTCGCAAAGTCTCCGGATTAGAGGGCATAGGTTTCTTGGGGCCACCAGGACCCCGGATAGGAGAGGATTGTCTGCCATGCAGGGCGGGTCCTGACACCCATCCTGCACCAACATAGGTTTGAGACTATCGACATGATCTGCTTGCCTTGACACGTTCGGGCAGGTGTCAGAGCCTGCAGCACGTTGCAAGTGGCTCTGAAGTTAAGGCGTACCCATAGTTGCACACACACACACAAACACCAGTTGATTTGCGATGCCAGTGGCGATCGCCAAATGAAGTCGGACGTAGCGAAGATGTGTGTTGCTATAGAAGGCTGCCTGCTGCTTCATGCCGTTGCAATGGTGTTTCGGCGACCGCTTTGAATGTCTCTGTCCAGCATGTTTGTGATATGTTCAGGCCAGCCGCTTGTCCATTTCGTTTCTGGGTGAGCTTTGTGTTCTGTGCGTGTTGGCTCCGCTTGCTTTGTGCTTGCTTCAGTCTTAGGCTGGAATTGAAACGTGCGCCCCAAACGAGCATACGCAACATACGCAGGGATGGGTCGAGTTTTGCTGTTGTGCAATGAGCATTTCGCCAACACGCTGCCAATTTTGCAAGAGTTCTTTTCCCGCTTGGTCCACAATATTTAGGTTTCTGTTTTGGTCGGTGTTCGCTTTGGAGGGCTTTTGCGAAGCTGTTGTCCCAATCCTTGCACCATGTCTCAGCCCCAAGCATGGCTCCTCGTTTGTTGATCTTTGGATCTTTTGACGCATGCTCCTTTCAACGTTTTGGAGTCCAAGAGCTGTTACATGCATTGAGCCTACAAAAGCTTATAAGTAGCCTTGAACCTCCGACTCCAAACGCTCCTCCAAAGGCTGCGTATTACATTCTATGATATGGTATTGGTTAGATTCGATTATGTTGAAGTCTGTGGTCACATTATATCACACATATATATATATATATATATGTATATACATATACAACATTACATATGCATATATAAACACATATATATATATATATATGTAGATTAATATATATATATATATAACGCTTAGGTTTTACGTTGAGCCTCCAAGAGATCGGATTTTTGGCAAACCGGTGCATGCTCCAAGGTCCACCGGGTGGAGCCCGCCAAGGGCCGGGTGAGCTTCGAGGTGGACCGCCAAGCCACCGGCCTGGTGCTCCGCGAGGCCGGGAACCGGGCAAGAACATGACAGGCCACATGCCGTTGGCTCTGTTTTTCATGTTTCTTGTTGTTTTTTTTGTGTGTCTTCCTTGTTTGTTTGTTTGTTTGTTTGTTTGTTTTTGTCTTGCTTTTCCTTGTTTGTTTGTTTGGTTGTCTGTTTGTTGTTGTCCCGTTTTTCCTTGTTTGTTTGTGTTCGTTTGTGTGTGTGTGTGTGTTTTTATTCGAGGGTGCCTTTTTGCAGGTTGGCTTTGAAGGGACACTAAGGTAAGGCCGACATGCGTTGGCGTTCCCACAATTCGACACACACCCAATTTGTCGAGGAGAAAATGCAAGTGAAGGGATGACTAATATGTGGGGATTGTGCCTACTTTCCCCCAGCTGTAGGGCTTTTGGGTACTCAACCCTAGAATTGGCTGGTGCCGGACAGCAATTTGGTGAGTTTAAGCCTGCCGCCAGCTAACACGAAACACACGACAGCACTCCTTTTAGGAGAAGTTATTTTCCAGAGGCCCCCCAGTCAGGCTGCAGCTCAGCGACAAGGCATAGGGACTCTGAAGGAGATCTTTTTGCCATGCTGGTCCATGTCCCCATACTGAGGCAGACGAACGCACACACACACACCCTCAAACGGACGCCATACCATGCAGTTCAGGGCAGGTTCAAGGAGGGGCAGATGCCGCGCAATTAAGAGCAAATACCTCCAGAACCCGCAGCTCAAAACAGCGTGCGGTGAGCCACGCTTATCGTGCTTTCTTTAGGATGTAAGTAGCGTGCAGCTTGTTTGCAAAAACAAGCGTTAACGACATTGAAAATGCATAGATGTTTGTCCCCAGGCAGGCCAGAGCATTGTTCACGGTCTTTGTCTTCTAACCAGTAGTATTTGTTGATGTGTTTGTTCCCGAGGCATGTAAATCTTCTTCAGACAATTCTTTGTGATGCTTGTCAGGCCGAAGGATGGGGACCCCACGCTGTTCTTCGTACCGGCGTGAGCAGGGCAATACCCCCTGGAACTCCTTCAGACGCTTCCCGTCAAGTTTTCGGCTGGGTCCAGAAAACTTGCTGGTGCTCAGTAGGGAATGAGGGAATGAACCCATGGATTCCCTTGAAAGGAAACCACAAGGGATGGTTTCTAGGGGTCATTCCTTCCCTCCCTGCAGACCAGCAATAACATGCCACCTGCGATGTCTCTCGTCGCCAGGCGACGGGATTTTGGCAGGTCCGGCCAGGGCAAAACGCTTCTGAAAGCCGCGTGGTTTTCAGAGAGCTCCGGCTGCAAGGGGGGGCGAGTGTGTGTGTGTCAAGCGGACGGCAAGTAGCCACAAGTTGTGGTTTCCTGAAAGCACACGGCTTTTGGCATACGTGCTTTATCCAGCTAATGTATGTTTTTTAATAGAGAGAGAGAGAGAGAGCGTGAATCTTTGTGGAACGGTGAGTTCGGATCTTTGTTTGACGTTGAGCTGGGTTCCCCAATCCCAAGCAGGGCTGAGCTTGGCGCTTTTTGGGGATTCCCACAGCAATGGCAGCCAGAGGTGTGGAGCAGTTGCTTCACAAATATAGCAGATAAGCCAAGCACATCCAACCACAAAACATCGGCGGATGTTGGGTGCCTGTTGTTTTCCTCAGCCTGTTTTCTCGATCCGTCAATTTGCATGAGCACCCAAAAGTGGCTTAAGTGAGCGTGGGTGGGACCTTATGAAGAGGTTGGTCACTGGGGAAGTTTGTGCTTGGCGTCAGAGAGCCCAAGTAATTACCTGGGTTTAGTACTGGGCAGGGTGGCTGATCGCCTACCAGGTAAGCTGTCCTACGGCCTTCAACATGGTGCGCAGCAATCGCTTGAGGAGTGGTAGCTTTGTTGTCCCCTTGCCTGGAGCCTTGATGAGCAACCGGCTTCAAGAAAGCGGATCGGTGTTAGCAGGCGCGAGACCAACTTGATTTTTGGGGGCAAGTGCAAGGTCCGCATTGCGGAAGGATCACTTTTTGTTGCGCAAGGCCTGGAGAGGCCGCCAGAAGCAAAGGAATCCATCGCAGAACGTAGGGGACACGGGACAATCATCCGGGATTCGGTCGAATTGGAGGCGGGGCTGAGGTCTATGCCCACGCCTCTGAGCTTATGCCCAGCTGGCTAATCGAGTATGGCGCCAGGAGAGGTTGAGCAATGTTGTCCGTGCAGTGAGGGAGGAAGCGAGGGAGAGAGAGTGAGAGAGGGAGATAATAAGGAGACCGGGCAGCTTGGCAGCTGGATTGTGTTTAGACTTTTTGTTTTTAACGGGGTGTTCGTGGGTGCTTGTCAGCTTGATGTGACAAAAACGCGCTATGTTTTGTGTGTTGAACCCGGCTCACCTCGTGCATTCTTTTAAGACTGTATATGAAGCGGTGCTTTTGCAAGGAGAGTACTGGGCACATCATTGGGAGCATTACCTTGCTACCTCCTCGCCACCCAGGGAAAGGCAGCAGTGCAACGTCTGAACCATGTTGTGAGTCGCTAGCAACCGCCAGTGTACCAACCATTGATTTCGTTGACTCAGTTTTCCAAACCCAAATCAGAGTTTATTGGCTCGATTCACCTTGCGAGCTGATTTGTGCATCTTTTATCCCATGCAAGCAGCCCATGTTTCGTGTTTTGTAAAAGCGCTTCGGTACGGCATTTATATTCGCAACTTTGTTCAACTCGTCACTCTGAGCGTTTGGTTTGTGACTTTACGATCAGCTTTTTTTGTCACTTCCTGCCAACGGGCACAGTGGTGCATTCCGGGCATTTTACGCCTCCTGGAAAGCTTGTTTCGTTTGTTTCCCTTTACCGGGCCAAATTTCTTCCCTGCCAAAAGCTGGTTTTACCGCAGCTTGTTTCGACCGCCGCACGGTCACCAGGAAGTGCTTGCATCGAGCCACGGCCTGGCTGAAGCCATATGCAGAGCAGTCCCTCGGCTGCCGCGAGTCGTTGGCGTTGACCTTCGGCATGTTGGTAAAGCCCAGGTCTGCTTTGGTGTTTTGCTGACTGGCTGGTAAAATCCCCGGTTGGGTTTTGCGACTTTTGTATCTTCTTGTTCCAAGTGGTGCAGGCCCAAGCTAGAATATAATGTCTTCTTTTATTTTGGCGCAAGGAAGCAAGCAAGCGGCCTTGATCAATCCACTTAGTGTCATGTCCAGCGAAGGAATGGCATGGGGTGTCAGCAGAGTGGCCAATGCAGGGTTTTGCGACTGGGCTGCGTCTTGAATTTCCAATAGTTGAGCACGCCTATGCTGCCTTGTTTGCTACAGCGGATGTTCGCATGTAGAGGTCGTCCATGTTCAGCACAGGATGCGCAAGAAAGTAGCCTAGTATCATAGACAGACTCTAGACGTCTGGCTTGAGCACGACAAGGATCACAACAGGTGCAGCTTGCACGTATGGCCACCTGTGCTACGGGACACCATTGACTGGTCACCGGTTTGTCTTTTCCACATCTCGCAGGAAGCCCTTTTGGTGGAGGAAAGATCTTTGAATAACTTGTGCAAATCTGAAGTGTCATTCGCTCGCCAAGGACTGTGCTGATTCCGTATTGGTCTAATTTCTTCGCCTTGTTGCATGCTGCATTGCGGCTGATGCACACAGATTCTTCAATTGCGCATTTTTTTAGTGGTCCTTTTCTCCCTTCTTTCCCAGGTTCCCTTGCTGAGCTACAACGAAAAAATGAGTGCCACTGGGCTGAGATGTGCGTCGCAGGTTGTGGCAGTCGACCCTGAGAGATGGCGAATAGCACGCGCTGTCCGTTTTTGCTTGCAGATCTTGCGGGGTTTGAGTGCGGTTCTTGAATTGGAATGTTGGACTGTGAACCCCCGCTCCCGTTCGCACAGCCCTCAAGGCCGATCCAATGGGACTTGATTCATGCATCCGGATTTATCCCAAACTGAAAAGTCAGATGTCCTTTTATAAGTCGGATGTCCAATTAGCACAAACTGAAAAGTCGGATGAGCACAACTGATTCATGGATCGGATTGATCCCAAGCTGTTGTGCTCATCAGGTGTCCTTTCAACCCGAAGGTTTGCTCGCTCACGCTTGGCCCTTTACGCGGCGCCCGATGGCTATTTGAGCTGGGCAGCGCTTGGGCTCGATGCTTGGGCACGGATTGGCTTCGTGCTCTGGCCATCAAAGCACAATTCGAAGTGGACGTCTGACTGGAGACCTAGTTGGATACAATGAAGCTGACAGATGCCCCTCAAATTTCTGAGCTACTGCATTGCAGCTCCCTGCGAGCCATACATTTACAGGCGCCAGCGCTGAGTTTCAAGCCCGTGTCAGTTTGTGTGGACGGCTGGAGGAGAAAAAGTGCCTTGACCACAGTAGCCAACTTAGATGGGCTGGGTGTCATCATGAACCTGCTTGTAGCTTGGATGCTGGCCCCGGAGAGCCAGGGCTGTTAGACGTAACCCTGAAAATCATGGGCATGGTCCAAGCTTGGACCCCTTTGTTTGAGCCTGCATCAGAGTCGTGCGTTCTGCTCCATCGATGTGCAACCTTTACGCCTGAGGGCCCAGAGTGCTTCAGCTAGGGCCACAGGAGCGCGTCCATGGCTCACCAAATGTCCAGCTTTTTTTGCTCGTGCCGGGCGTTTGAACTGCTTCAAAAGTTCGGCAGGTGTTTGTTTGAGCTCTTCACGCTACTCTTAAGGCACCACCTCCAGTTTGTTGACTTTGGGATTCAAATCTCCAGTCATGAAGGTTTATCCTGGCGGAGGTTTCTTGGCCTTTCCACACATTTTCCTAATTTTCCAAGGGCTGGGATCTCCCAAGCTGCGGCCCATGGCCATGGATCACTCCATAGGCGGGCATGGTGTCGCCGTCGCTTTCCGGCCCACTGCTGTCTGGACCCGAGAGATGCAGACATGTCTGAGAACGTGCGCAGCCCAGCCCTGCGACTTAAACTTTTGTAATTTGTAAGGGTTGCCTCTTTTCAACAAAAGCTGCCACTGCGGCGGCCTTCGCACGCAACTTTCAGGACATGCCTTGGGCTCCTTGCAGTTGCGATCCATTCCGTTCCAGACCCACCAAAACGAACCCACATGGAGACGCCTGCATTTTATAGTATCGCCTGTGGACACTTCATGGGAGTGTCAGAGGGGTTCTCACGCAAAGCTCCAATATGTATATTATACATGAATACAACATGTGCACGCCGTTAGTCCATGACCGTGGCAATGGTTGTCTACACATAATATGCGGAAACTACAACTAGCGATATCAAACTCGAGGAGCCAGCTTAGCAATGCAATCCATTTGAGCAGCGCCCGTCAACGCCCCATTGTCAGCTTTGTAGGTTGTCCTACTACTGCCTGGCTTCATTTGGGATATAGAGAGGCTTATGTAAACCTTCACAACCTTGTTAGAACCAGATGGGCTTGGAGTGGGTTGAAAGGTTCTAGCCTGGCCCCTGTCCATCTTCTATTGGAATCCAAAGCGCCCGAACCCGCATTGGCTATTTCTGAGGCGGTGCTACTGCCTAACTTCCTCGCCTGCAAAGCTACAGCCAAGTTGGTAGAACTCAAGGTCAACGGCTTTGGCGTGTGTGTGTCCTTTTAAGCCAGTTTCGCTGAAATGGAGGAATTCCACCTAGTTTCAGCTTGACTTTTTCCATGCCATGAAACTGGAACCCAATCCATTGATACGCATTGGTCTCATGAGAGCTTTCCATATCTCTTCATTGGTCATTTCACGGCCCCCTGTCGTCGGACTCGCCAGAAGCCCAGCCGCTGCCGGGCTGCTCCGCGCCTCGGATTCCACGGGCCGGGTTTCGTTGTTTGCCCGTGAGGTTGGGTTTACCACCCCTTTGTCACATCTGATGTTTGATTCTATTCGCCACCCCCGAGAATGTGCCATGAATTGGGCATGCGGCATCTTGTGGGCAGATGTCAGAATGAAAGTGAGGCCTTGGCTTGCCAGCCGATTCCTCCAGCGTAGAAATGAGCGTCATTCCCTCCGTGCAGTTCTGCTTATTTGCTTTGCAAGGTTTGAAGGTTGTAATTGTTGGGCCGGACCTTGACCCATGCTTTGGGCCGTCCAGCTATGCCAGTCAAAGAACAATCACGCCGTCTCGTTCGATCCAGGGGCCAGCCACATGCTTTTGCCCATGGGCCAAGGGGCCCATCTTTAGCGCTCGCTGAGGTCACACCACGAGCTTCTCGTCCGCATGCTGGGGTTGGGAATTGCAGGCTCGAACCCCTTCCTGTTGAAAGCAAACGCGGCACCCTCAACTGGCAGCTTTTGCTCTTGGCCAATGGTAAAAGAAGCAAATCAGAGGTGCCGGAGTCCTCTGTTTGAAATCCTCGCCGAAGACATTGCTTTGTGAACATTCTGAGTTCCACGACTCTGACTATTCTGAGTGAGCGAAACCGTCTTGCGGGTCACTGCAACTGCGAAGCAATGATGTGCCAGGGTCTTGCCCCTGGAAATAGTGAAAGGCGCGGCCCCCGGACTGAGGCCGCGCGCTTGCTGTTGAACGACCAGGGCCAGCCAGGCATCGTTTGCGAATGGCTCCACGGCCACGGCCTACAGGTGACCTATTGTAGCAAGGCGGGGCTTGGTTTGCTTGAGATGCGCTCGTTGACATTTCCTTGGGCCAGGATGGTTTGGCCCTCGCACGCCTTTGGGCAGTTCGTTTTCGGTCTACCATGTTACTTCAGCCACAAATCCAGTGCAAGAAAGCGACGCCAGAACACCCCAAGAAGGAACTTCGTGACTTTGCACCGGGCGTTGCCTTTGAAAAGGGAGGAATGGCCCCAGAGTTTCTTCACCTTTCCCCAGTGGTTTTTGGCAACCTTTGTGCCTACTCATGTTCCTTAACACCCCAATAGGCTCCTCGATTGGCTGCCCACGGCAGCTAGTCGGACTCTCGCCTAGAGAAGGGAAATACTCATTTGGGTTCGCGCAGCCAGGAAAGAAGGGCTGGGCGTGAAGCAGCCCATAACTCTTGATTCTCCCAAAAGGGGACTACTAGCGGGCATGGACTGCATTTGGCACCCACAAAAAGAGGCCAAGTCGTATTCTCAACAGCACCCCCTGGAACTCTTTGGGAACCTTCCCTTTGGAGCCTGGGCAAAGACCCTTCAGCTTCCAGCTGAAACGCGAGCTTGGTTTATGCACATGTGTGGGTTTTCTCACCTGGAACCTGAAAACAGGGCTCCCCACTGGAACCCCAAAACGAAACTCCCCAGAGCCCGAAAACGGGGCTCGCGTGGAACCCCCCCAAAACGGGGCTCCCCTTTTTTGGAGTTCCATGGCCTCAGGAGCCGGGACAGCCGGACTTCCGTGAGGGAGACGTGCTGTCGGTGCTGGGAAGCAGCTCTCTGGCGGAGGCGCCCTCGGCAGAAGAGGCGCTGCTTCTCGGCCCACCTGGAGACGAAAATGCGGACAGCCCATGGGTAGTTTTCCTTTGGGTTCCCTTTAAACTCCTAAAAAGGGGAGCCCCGCTTCGGGGCTCCATGCGAAACAAATGCCGTACATGAGCCAAGTTTGTTGTTCCCCGGCAGCTGGACGCTTTGGGGGCTTTGCCCAGATCTGCCCCGCAGTGGTTCGGAGCGGCTCCGGCTTAAGGTTTCATGAGAAGGGTTCCACTTGTTGAGTGAGGATTCAGCCAGAAAACCTGAAGACATGCGAAGCGATCTTGTGGATGTAAAGCAGGTGTTTCAGGATACATCATCCCGGTTTCCAGCAGGTTTGTCCCGCTTGCCGTTGCTGTGCTGCTTTGCGATCCAATAATAATATGCGGTTTGCGCCTCAGGGCGTTTGCCGGGGGGTGATGCGGCGATTTGGTGCGCCCAGCTGAATGAAATGCAAATTGGGATCACTGCATGTCACAAGCTGACTGCCTAGGAAGCATTTCCACGACGAGACGCCTGTCAGCAAATTTCCTGTATGAACAGCTTGCCTGAGAACCTGGCAAAATTGCAGCCCCTTTCCAAATCCGTTAAGAAGCGGCGGGAGACCATGCCGGGGTTTCAGGAGCAGGTTAGGGGGTCATTCAATCCATTGTCAGTTGAAACATATTGAAGCACAACAAAACACATACACACATACATATGTATGTATATACATATGTATGCATACCTGTATCTTCCAAGAGGGGCATAATTTCAGCAGTTTCGCGCACAACCATGTTTTGAGTTGAGACGGCGCATTTTGATGCAAACAGCGCTTTTCCTCTTTTCAGCATCAGGGTGCATATTCGAGGTCAGGTGGCGCTTGAAACTCATGCCAGTATGCTGGTTCTGGTCGAATGTGATGCACTTGACTTCGCAGCACTAGCGCTGCAGTGATCTAATTGTTTCTTTATCACGCCTCTTGAGTATTGGAGGTCCAGCAAACAGCATCCAACCACTTGTTGCAGACGCAGGTGGTAAGATCTCTAATGGCCTCACGAATCACACAATGTCAAGTGTTTTTTGCTGAGTTGTTGAGACCATTTGCGACTAAAACTTGGCGCATGTTTAGCTTGAAATGCCTTCCTAACGTCAGAAGGGCAAGTCTCGCATAGTGGTTATCGGCACAATAGGATGGAACGCCAATCCGCTTTAGGCTGGTTTGCATGCAAGCCAAGAAGGTTGGAAGCGTGCGAAACGAGGAAATATGAGGGAACCACGCCAACACATAGAAATGTAAGTTGCTACTTCAGCAGTTGCCGTGATACTGCTGTTGGATGGCTTTGTGTACTGCTGCGCACACCTGGGAAGCGTCAATTTCTGAATTGCAACGGGGCTTGCCATCGCAGCCCTAGAGGGAAAGACCCCGAGCTGTGTCGCCTTGGAAAGATTCAGGCAACGGTGTCCAAATTTGCAGAAACAAAACGGCGATAATTTGCGGCCAAACGGCGATAATTTGCGGCCAAACGGCGATTTTTAGCGAACCACATTCATAGCGCTTGCCAGTTCAATTCACATGCTGCTCTATCACATGGGCTCTCCCAGGAAGCAAGCTGTTGCACGGGCTGTGCTCGGAAATGACTGTCGGTCATCATTCTGGCTGCAGTCCTGTTTGACAAGAATATATGAGTAAGCAGCCACAACATATTAAGTTCAATTCAACTTGCTGATGTTGGCACTGTCTGAAACCCATAAGTAAGTGGTGATGTGATTCGTGTTGGTGGCGTGCTGTGCTGAGAAGGTGCGAGGGGTGACTGCGACTCGAAAAAACAAGTGAGGAGCTTAAGCTACAGGTCTCGCATGTCCTCCTGGGTGAGCGCTGCTACACACGTCAACTTGCAACGAACAGTTCCATGTGCTGCAGAGTTGCTTTGCGCACGCACGTCTGGAATTCTCAGGATGTTGGTTCCAGACCCTTCGGGGCTCTTGAGCGCCACCATTGACAGATACGAAAGACAGTATGCTCAGACCCAAATCTTGCGCACGTGCTTGAACAACGCTACTGGCTTTGCTCAGGGATGCGCGGCAGTAGCAGGATTTATCCTGCTATCCGAAGCTTTTAAGCAACTTTGCAATCTGGGCATTTTACTCGCCATACCCTTCACACACCTCCAGGCGCATTTGTCCGCACTAAATTGGGGCAATGACGCAAAACAGCTTTGTCAACATTGAACGAAACTGCAGGAAATTTGCAAAACGGCAAGTATTGATTGAAACGGCTGAAATTAATTGAAACGGCAACATTTTCTGCAGTTTGGCCAAACGGCAGAAATTACGTACCCTCAGAAGATCCAGGTATATATATATATATGTATATATATATAAGCACGCACACATACACATTCATGCATGCATGCGCAGACAGAGACAGACACAAAGACATAGACAGAGACAGACAGGAAGGCAGACAGACACGCAGACAGAGAGACAGGCAGTATGTCTGCTTCGGCGCGTATTTTTGTGTGTTTATGGAAGGCTATATTTCACTGTTTTACCGGCAATGTGAAGAGCTACTGTTTCTCGTTGGAGGCACATCGTCACTTTGGTCAATACTGCAAATTGTTTGCCCGACACCGACGTCAAACAGCCCAAGGTGCTTCGCTGCATTCACAGCCTCCAAGCGCGGCATTGGTTGTGTTGTGGCTCCAGCGCCAAAGATGGAGGCAGGGAGAGTGTCGCCGCCAGTCGGGAAGGTGTAAACTGTGAGAACGTTGCTTGGAACAGTGACATGCCATTGATCACCATTGAGTTCTGACATGTGTTTAGTGGATGCTCCACTTGTTGACCCGCTGCTTTCCAGTATGAACCCAATCTTCCGCAACTACTATGCGGGCCTCAATGTTTGGAGGGGCCTGGTGGCGTACCAAAAGGCCAAACTTGGTCATGTTATGAAGGGGTAGCGTGAGTGAGTAATTACCAGCTCTTCCAAATAAGGGCATTCCGCCAGCGGCGCGACGCATACCCTGCGGTTGCAGCCGCGAAGGAAGTCAGAAGTTCAAGTTTCAGTGGCCTGTACCCTGCCTGGACCCCAAATATGTTCTTCAGTGTTGGTCATATTCTTCTGCAGACCGGCATTCTGTGAGAAATTAGGGGCTACTTCTCGGCAGCTTCACGTTTGCGGGGCAGTAAGGAAAGAACATGTGCTTTTCAAGACAATTCATCCCACGGACATGCAGGATACCCCTAATGGTCATCATGATGATTTCGGGATGTGACTTTAGCTATCTTCAAAATGGTGCACTGTTGTTATTGCGTTTGGGGAGGCCTCACTTCAACGTGATTCATATCACCTCAGCTTTGGATCAGCTCCCGTCAACTGTTTTGCAACTCAGTGGTTGAGAGCGCCCATCAGTTCTTGGATGCCTTCTCTTGGGCAGGTGCGGTTTCAGAATTTCATCTCGTTCCAAAAAAGGTTGACCTTTTACTTCAAGGTCCCTTGGGCAACCACCTCAGGAGAATAGAGTCAAGGTCCTTTTACTTCAACCACTTCAAGGTCGACGACTGAGAATAGAGAACCACCTCAGTGGTTTGCAACCGAAGTCAGAGGTGCCGCCGGTCCGGTCTGTGGGACCGGGCCAAGCGTGCGGCCGGTCTCAGCTCTACAAGGCGACGGCCGCGTCTTTTGATTTCCCCCAAAAAAGGGGGGGTGGGTTTAGCCACTTGGTTTACACCCGTGGAAAACGGGAGTTTGCTTCAAGTTGAATTTTTTCACCTTTGGAGCACTGGAGGCTGTTTAAACGCAGGTGGTTTACCCAGCCTAGTCTGACGGTGACTCATGACCTTTGTCAAAGGCGCACCGGCCATACCGTTTCCAGGAAGGTCTCTTTGGAAAGTGTTTTTAGGCACAACAAACCAGAGAAAGCACAAGACGCTAGACAATCCTTAACAACACTGGAAAATCCCTACAAAGAGCTGGCCCCCCCCCAGTGCTACCCCTACTCACAGCAGGCGCTGTTCTACGATATGAGAAAAGTCTATTTGCAGCATTATCACCCTGTTCGCAACCCTTTCCCAACCCTTTTCCACGCGTTTCCCAACTTGTCCCAAGCTTCCCCCTGTTCTCAACGGCACCCCAACTTGCCCCAACCTTTTCCCAACTTGCTCCAACCTTTTCACAACATGTCCAAGCTTTTGCGCAACTTTTTCCCCGACCTTTTTTCCCCGACCCTTCGTCCCAACCTTCTTCCAACTTTTTCCCTCGACCTTTTTTCCCCGACCCTTCGTCCCAACCTTTTCCCAACTTTTTCCCCGACCCTTTTTTCCCGACCTTTTGTCCCACCTTGTTCTCAACCTTTTCCCAACTGGTTCCCAACCTTTTCCCAACTTAGTCGAAACCTTTGTCCACCTTTTTCCCAACCTTTGTCCCAACTTGTTCCCAACCTTTTCCCAACCTTTTCCCAACGTGTTCCCAAACTTTTCCCAACTTTTTCCCAACCTTTCACCAACGTTTTCCCAACCTTCTCCCAACGTTGTCCAAACCTTTGTCCAACTTTTTCCCAACCTTTGTCCCAGCCTTCTTCCCAACTTTGTCCCAACATGTTCCCAACTGTTCTCAACCTTTCTTCACATGTTTTCTCAATTTGCTCCCACAAGAAAGAGGCCGCAGCATACCCACATCAATGGATCAGTGCCCTGATGATGCACCCCCCAACTCCAGAAAACTTCTTTGTTCTGGTCACACTCTCAACCTGCTTTTTCATGGAGTTTATGCAGCCTTGAACAATTAAACATTTCACTGAAAAGACCGCATTTGAGAAGGCCCGAATGGCTATTTAAAGGCTTTATGCCCTTTCCTCTTTTTGCGCTTCACACATCCCCGTCAAATCTCTTTTTTGCGGCTGGCTTGGCGCCGTTTTTGTGGACAATGCAAACCAGAACGTCCGTGCTCCAACTGGGGTCTGGCCATTCGGGCTTGTGTTTTCCTGGTGTTGCCCAGGCAGGTGCCTTTTTGTTCGAGTCGACTAGGTGTCTCGAAGCCACGCGAACCTGTGAGCATTGGCATTCTTGCCTTTTTGCCAGAAGCCAGGGAAAAGGGGTCCTAGGAACGTCAACATGTCCAGGGCCCTTTGAGGCGGGAACCCCAGGCATGAAACCTTATGGGTTGATTACTGTGGCTTCCCTTGCTCTCAAGCCCTAAAGTTGGGGCGGGACCAGAAAGAAAACCGTCAGAGACTGGCCAGCGCCAGGTGTGGCCGGCGGGGAACCGGTTCTTCTGCAGAGGCCGCCCTTGTCGCTCGGGTTTGAGACCCACCATGTCCGAACGTCAGAGACCCCACCCAAGACCTGAGATGGGAACGAAACAACCAAGGAGTTGGTTCACTTTTTGTCCTTTCTTTTTGTTTTCTTTCGGGGAAGGTGAAACACACTCTGAATCCACCAGGTGGACCAACCTGAAGAACACAAGCAGAATCGGGGAGTTGCCCTGTGGGATTCCATCATGCATTACAAGAATTGGCAAGGGGACTTTCTGTATTGTTTACTGTTTAGTGCTTAGCAATGCTGGCCCCCGCATTTTCATCCTGGAAGGAGATGAAAACTGGCATGCCAAGCCTGTTGGACTGTTTGCTGGCATATTCACTGGCAAGACGAGTTTTGGTGCCCCGCACTGTCTTGTTCTCAAATCGAGGGTCTTGAACATTGACTCGGACTTGATAGGGTTTACAACCATGTGAGATCTCCCAACAGCCAGGATATTGCATGACTGGCAGCCCCGGGCATGAGTGCAGCGTGTCCAACTGCATCCGGGAGACCTGCGCCTTGGCGACGGGGGAGCGCACCCTCAAAGTGAGCATTGGGGGGGGGGTCTCAAAAATGTGTGTTGCAGAGCGTTTTCTCTGCGCCACCATTTGGGTATACTGTCCTGCAGGTGAACGTTTGCCAGGACTGCGTCAGACCTCCTAGTTGCCCACTGGCGTTTGTTTTCCTGTCTTTACACCACAAGAGGGCATGAGAGGTTGCAGGGGACAGTGTTGGAGTTTGCATCAAAATCGTCAAATACAGAAGTCAACCATGTGGAGGGGTGGCTTTGACGCCTTGCCATGTGGCTTGGCGGCTTGAGGCGTTGTTGCTTTTGCTTTGGGCCCTCAGGCGCCACAGATGGAGGCTGCTGTCTGAGGGTGGCAGATGTTGCCGAAGGCAGGGATCCACTCTTTGGTGCCCCGAAGCTTAGTGTTGCTGTTTGTTCATTGGAGGTGATGTACGAATTCTAATCCGTTATGTTGGGAGAGATGATCACTCATTGTTCAGTGAGGATACGGACAGCATGTTCATCACTTCAGCCGTGATCATGCGTGCAGAGATTTGGGTTTTAGCAATTGGGCTTTAGCAATTTCCGCACAGAGCACTTTGGTGGCAGATCTCACAACCTGAAAAGCGTCATCACCAGCTTCGTCACTAGCAATGCAGTAGGCCCGGGGCTGACAGGCGCAGCAAGCACTCTAGTCAGAGTTATGCTGTCGAAACGGATGAACAGCTTGAAAGTTGGAAAGTGTAAATGAGCAAAGTGCGGGCCATTCTAAACGACTGGTAGGGTAGATAATGATGTAGTAATGTTTTTGACACCAGAGCCTGGTTGGAACAAATGCATCGCCAGCAAGGCCACACCTTGCTTCTCCCTGTCATAGAGAACTGGGCTGTGAACAGTAATTAGAACTGCCCTTTGGGAAAGGCAACCGGACAGCCAGCAGTATAGCAACTATTCGAGGTGCTGGCTTGGCAGCGTTCCATAGTTTTAATATAGGTCTGATCTCCAACCGCGGTGTTTCAGAAAATGGGCGCCCCCTTTTGGTTGCTGCTTCGAGGCAAAACCAAAGGAGACCACCGATTTTAGGGACCACGATTATGCGAACCCATATGGAAGATCATTGGGTCAATGCCAGTCTCGACCGTTTGGCTGTCCAAACTGCGAGCAAGAAAGCGAAAGCGAGCGTCCCGCAGATTGCGACAGCGTCAACCGGCCTTTCTGCACCATCCTGGGCCCGGCCAACTGCTTTGCTTGGGCCGCTTGGAACTGTATGGGGCGCGCAGGGAACGAGCGCGGGGAACTGTGTGTTGCTTTGTTTTTGTTCGGCCTGCCACTCTCCCCATTTGGATATGCCATGAGGTAGGGTGGAGATACATGTCAATAGTTTCCAGCAGCTCGCACGAAGATCGTTATAGAAGGCGCATATGTGTTCTCGATTCGAGATGGGCAGCTAGGATGATATGGCAAAATACCTGCGCAACAACAGTAGGGGCAGTCATTCCGCGCTGCGGCTCAGAAAGATTGGCATTTCAGGTGAACTCATGGAAGGCACCAGAAGATGTTAGTTGTACCCGTGGCATCCTTGGCCAAGTTGGAGTCATTCCGCGGTCAGAGTGGCACAGGGCGCTGGCATGAGGTGTGTATCATGATCCCCTGCAGCCTGTACTTCACCCTAGCGCTGCCCTACTACTGGAGTGCTGCTTGGCTGGGTAGCGTCGTGTCAGAAGCGGAGTCGTTGCCAGCGGGAGCTACTAGAATCACGCGGCGCTGGCCTTTGCGGACTCGGGTTTAGCTGCAGCTGGCAGGCTGAAGTTAGCAACTTTAAAACGGTATAAATCCGAGACGTTGATTGGAGCTTCAAGCGCGCTTCAAACAGAGAAGATGTACCCATATCCCTTCCCAGAAGGGTTCTCAGAACTATTCGATCCGAAACCGAAGCCGTCTAAAATGGTGCGAACCTATTCTGGGGGATGGTCAACATGAAGAGGGCAGTGTTCCTTTAGGGCCCCCTGTTTCTTTTGTAGGGGGTGAACCGGGTGAACCACCCTAGCAGTTGGCTGATACCTTGGAGCTTTCAGGGCCAGCCGGTGACAGGGAAAGGAAACCATTTTCCCAATATGTCTTAGCAAGTCTTCGGGGGAAGGACTGCAGCTGCACAATCTTCACATGCCCGTTTGGGACGGGAAAATGCGACTGTGGATGCTTCGTGTGTTGTCGGGGGTTGGGCCGATCAAAGGAACGGACCTGATGTATCACACAGCTTGGCTGTCCACTCGCGACAGTCAAGAGGGCATGACAACCCAAGACTGCACGCGTTCTGAAAACGAATCCGAGACTCATTAGACACCTGGTTTATCGTGCTGACCTACCACATCTCCTGTCCACACAAGTTGCCAGTACCACAAAGTATGCCCATGATTTTCGCTGTAAACATGTGTGTGTGTGTGTGTGTCCTTGTTTGTGTGGCGTGGGCATTCCGAGTGACGGGCCAAGGTTGCCACTTGCCCAACAAAGACCAATAATTCGCAATGTCCGATCCCCACGACCCAGCCGGGCTCCCAGGAAGTGCATCCGCTTCTGCCCCTGGTGGCGCTCTTTTTTTTCCTGCTCACGGTGGGCTGCTTGCTGGCTGCCTGCCTTTCGGACCCGGGCATTCTGCCCAGACGCGAGGTGCGGCCAGGGGGTGGGGGGTCTGGGGGGTCCGGGGGCAGCTTTTGGCGTTCGAACGAACGAATGTCATCTGAAGATGAGGGGGTCATGGCGTGGGGAAGGCATCAGTGCACTGACGGACAGCTGTTGGCTGAGAGCGGCCCCCCTCAAACCCAGGTGACGAACGTAAAGGGTTCTGAGGCTCCAGCGCTATGTGTTGCTTGGGAAAGGGGCAGCCATCATCTTTTTTCATACCGTATCAAACCTTCAATGGACAGTTCCAATCGTTTGTGTGGAGGATGGGAATCAGTGGGAGGAAGTGAGGAAGGGCTACTCAAGGGTTGAAGCCGCCTGGAAGACACATGAACTTGTCTTGTGCATTGCTCATTTCAGCTTGATGCGCGCTGCCATGTACCGACAGGTGGGTGGCTCAAACAATTCGATCGCCTTGAGCTTGAGAGCTTTGGGTCCGAACCTCGATGACGGCGGTTCATCCCCAGATATGCACTCTGGCATCGCCCCACTCGCCGTCCAGCACAGCCGAGACCTACGTGGATGCCGCGCTGACTTTTGAGGCAGGCCCTGAGGAGGCCTGGTGGGAAACGAGTGGAGAACCGCCATAGGAAGCCACTTTCCCCCAGAAAACCGCTTGAGAATCACAAGAGTAGTAACCCGAGAAGGGAACGGAGTGAGGATGCCTATTGCATGTTTGCTTGGGTGACTGAGAGTGCAAGAAACGATCGCGAAGGAGAATATGGCCTTGTGCGATTTGTCGAAAGGCGCCCGGAGTCCCAATCCCATGACCCAGGAATTCCGATATTTTCCTTGGGGTCTGGAGTTTGGAGGCGTGAAATGCCATGGAGATATGCAGAGATGGCAGAGATGGTATGTCTTAGACAGTCGCTCGTGGTTGCATATAAAAATTATGGAAGATTGACAAGTCAAACCGTGTCGAGTATGCCGCCCCATATGCCTTTGAGACAGTCGCGTGTGGTTGAATAGAATGACCATGGAAGATTGACAAGTCAAATCGTGTCGAGTATGCCGCCCCACAAAACTTCACTTCCTTCTTCACGTCAGGTGTTCTGACCAGTTGGCGGGGAATGCGTTTCAGGCTGCCTGCTGTGTGCCTGAAATGCGCACAAGGTTTGAAGGAAGTCAACTGTTCTAGCTCAAATCATTTTTGGTGGGCCACAAGCTAACCCTATGTCACTGTGAGGGAAGTCGCAGAAACCGCCCAGCCAATCGCCAGCTGCATAGCCCTGAACTGCTCGTGAGGTCAGGATCTGGAATGGTCGCGATGAGGACCGGCGTGGGGCAAGACGACAGTTTCACACCTCGCAGATCTTGCGAGGCCCATCACAACCAACTCGTCCAAACGTAAATGTCCATTGTGTTTTCATGTGTTTGTCTTTCGTGGTGCACTTACAATTGCCGGTGCCGTTCTTCACACGCGAAAACAACACGCGTTTGAACGGGTAGGTGTCCGGGGTGGCTTTAGTATGCCAGCACATGTCAGCACTGAGGGTGGCCCTGTGAGGACCACAAGATGGAAAAAGACGGCTTCGAGCTTTGCAATGTGTCTCTGCCCCAGGAGGAACTGCCGATGTTTTGATGGAGTGTGGCGGATTGCATGAGGGAAACAGCTTGTGCAACGTCCTTTGGCTCATAGTTGGCTTGTGTACATGTTTTGCATTGAATGGAACGTACACGACATGAACGGGCAAATGCGGGCAATAGTCCCAATGTCACTGCAAACTGTAAGAATCAGGCAGGTTGGCTTCGGTGGCTCCAAGTCTTTCGAGCTTGTGGCTTCTCCGCTGGAGGAGGTGGACTGGTACGATCCACCGGCCGTGGCGGCTACGTTTCTTGGCGCAACACCGGGCGGGACGGGCCATGGGCTCTTTTTACAGACCCAGCTGCGGGCTGATAGGAGGTGAATCCATCCGCCATTTGCTCGTCGGCTCGTTCCAGCTTTTACTGGTGCCAAAGCGGCATGGCCTGTTTGCACTGTGACTAAAGTAGATTCCCATTTTTGACAGAAGCATCATGGTCAACTAGCTAAGTAATTGGATGGTGGGAATCAGGATCATTGCGGTTGGTTTGTAGCCTTCGCTTGGCAGATGGGTTTCAGGCGTATCAGGGAGGGTTGATGTGTCAATTCATTTTTTGAAGGATGGCACCCTGACCGTGGTTTCTAGGGTTGGATGGTTTGGATGGGACAGGGCTCCCCCCTTGAACCGATTTCCCTCTCAACTGGCCCAGATATGTTTAAATCCACCAGCCGGGGAAATATGGGAAACGTGTGGGCCTATGACCTGAGCGCTGCCGCAAACCACCAAACAAACTATAGGACACCTGCGGGTTCTGCCTGAGGCTTTATCCAATGGCCGAGAAGGCGTTGCTGGACCTCATGCCAGGCTCCAACAAGGTCATCGTCTTCGACCACATCGCGCGGAACGCCGGGCGCGTGGAGCAGGAGATGCGGGAAGCGGGGCTGACGCAAGAGCTGAGCAGCGAGGCAGGGGAAGGGCCGGGTCTCGCGCGGTGCAGGTTCCCACTTGGGTATGGGTCAAAATGAAACCACCAGAAAAACCGCAGGTTTTTTAGCCCATATTTCCATGTACCAGGTTTCCCTGTTAGATGCCGATTTTTGACCCACAGCTACTTCCTGAGTTCCTGGACTTTGAGCGTTTTGGGAAGATTGATTGCCATGTCAACCCTTTACTAAAAAAGGCATCGATCGGAACTTACCCTGCGTCACCAGGGTTTCCAGAAGGCCAATTTAGCGGTAAAGCGCAAGTTCGGACTTTTGTTTGGCAAATCCACGCCGAAAGTGAGGATTGGCTTTCACAAGAATTGGTTTGCCCACAAGATTCTAGTACGGCCATGTTGAGGCCTTTTTTCTGGAGGAAAACAGGGGGAGGGGCGTTCGGGGAAGGGGGGTTGGAATCATGCGAATGAATGTTGTACGGCCAGGTAGAAGCGTAGGAGTCAGTTTGGAGGTCAACCTTGTCCAACAAGAGGGGCCAAAAGGACCCCCGTGATTCCACTTGGGTTGATGACTCGCTTCAAACTTGATGGAGGCTTATAAGATGTTAGGGGATGCCGGGAGCAGCTCCCCTCAGGTTCCCATGCTAGGAGGGGGGGGGAGGTATCCCTGCAAGATCCCCCAGTAGTGCCCTTTTACCCTTTTTTGGGGGAGGGTTCCCCTAATGTCCAAATGGGATTAAAAAATGCACGCGTAATAAAGACTTCTCGGGGCCCAAAATAATTAGTAAATGCACCTGAATTAAAGACAAGCCCCTGCCCCCCCCACCCATGAACAAAAATATCCCCAAAAAAAAGTCCCCAAAAAAGTCACCTCTTGGCTAACTACCTAGCCAACTTCAATCCCAGGTGATGCTGGTGAAGCTTCATGCTTTCTCCAAAAAACCAAACTGCAGACCTTGCCCAAACTCAAGTTTTCTTACATGTCTCTTGCTTAAAAACAGCCCACCATCAAACCCACAAAGGGGGTAGTACTTCAAGCCCCCAAATTTTAAGCCCAAGACTTTATTCCAGGGGCCCCTATAATAAAGTCTTGCTGCATGGTCCCCCCCTGAAAAATGCAACTTCCTACATGCAGTTACCTCTTGGCTAACAACCTAGCCAACTTCACACACAATCCCAGCTGATGCTGATGCTGATGCTGGTGAAGCTTGTTGCTTTCTCCCCAAAATCCAAACTGCAGACCTTGCCCAAACTCAAGTTTTCTTACATGTCTCTTGTTTAAAAACAGCCCACCATCAAACCCACAAAGGGGGTAGTACTTCAAGCCCCCAAATTTTAAGCCCAAGACTTTATTCCAGGGGCCCCTATAATAAAGTCTTGCTGCATGGTCCCCCCCTGAAAAATGCAACTTCCTACATGCAGTTACCTCTTGGCTAACAACCTAGCCAACTTCACACACAATCCCAGCTGATGCTGATGCTGATGCTGGTGAAGCTTGTTGCTTTCTCCCCAAAATCCAAACTGCAGACCTTGCCCAAACTCAAGTTTTCTTACATGTCTCTTGTTTAAAAACAGCCCACCATCAAACCCACAAAGGGGTAGTACTTCAAGCCCCCAAATTTTAAGCCCAAGACTTTATTCCAGGGGCCCTTACAATAAAGTCAAATGCAAACTCAGTTCCAAGTCTGAAAAGGAAGCTCCAGCAATACTAAATCAAATGCAAACTCAGTTCCAAATCTGAAAAGGAAGCTCCAGCAATACTAAATCAAATGGAAACTCAAGTCTACCAATACTAAATCTAATGGAAACTCACCTCAAGATACTATTCCCCATGCCCCCATCGTTGAGGGGGGGGGGGGCTCCCGTTTACTAATCCACATTGGACATTACTAAAATATACTACAGCAAAAAGGTACCCTTATTCCAACCTCTCCACTGGAGGACCTAGCCTGTCACTTTCACTCCCTGTCACTTTCAGGCCATCTCAGCCGGACGCCCCCCGAGGCTCAGTGGAACCTTTTTGGGCTTGCGTCCGGCTGCCAGCTTCTTGGGATCCCTCCTGGCCCATGCTTCATTCACGCATTTATGGTCATGTTGCAACTGCGGTGGCGCTTGGGGCGACCAGATGGGCCTCGAGCCCAATAGGGGTGGCCATAAAATCTGCTTGTGGCGCACTCCAGGGCCACAGCACTAGGCCAATGTTGTATACCGGAGGGTGTACCTGGATTTACAGATGTATAGGGTAGTCCTGGAAACAGGCACCGGGTACATGGGTAAGTTTCAACAAAGGGTGAGCCCAAAAAGTGGTTTTACTCTGGATATAGTTGTCCCTCTGGATATAGTTGTCCTTTCAACCAAGGTACAAAGGGTATTGTGAAAAGACATACACACACACACTTGAACAATCCATCCAAAGGATTATATAGCACGTTCAAAGTTCGAAGTTGGCACGTCAGGTACACTGGGTTGATCAGACCCAGCATCCTGAGGTCACCATAAGAGCGCACACACAGATCCTAGCTGCAACTCCTACAACGATTCCCCAACCTGAAGTCAAGACCCCCCTCCCTTCGAATCGACGGAATCGCTCGAAATCGACAGAATTAAGCAGATCCTATACGGCCGACATTGGGGACCTTTGCGCTTTGCTAAAAAGGGTACCCTCATTAGAAAGAACACAACGCAAGCAAACACACAAACACACAAAAGTAGAACCACACACAGACACACACACACAAGCACACAAACAAACACAAAAAAAACACAGACAAAGCCCACACAAACTTCCCCACAAACACACGCACAAGCACACACACAAACTTACCCACAAACACACGCAAGCACACACACAGAGAAAACCAAATCAAACAAACAGACGCAAAACACACGCACACACACAGACACACACTCCATACTCCATGGAGCCGACAGGAGGACGCGGCCAATGGCTTGAAGACGCAGCTGCTGGCCGTCCCCGGACGCTTGGTCCACGGGGACTACACGGCGCGCTCGGGAGATACGCGGACCAGGGAGCTGCTGGCACCGTGCGAGTCCGCGGAGAGGCGCCTTGGAGTCCAACTGAAAGTGAACATGGATATGTCTTGTTCCCAGGCAACCCACTTTTGTTTTTTGGTTTAACGGCGTTCAATAGAGGGAATGAAGGAGGTATTTCTGAGAGGACATGGACCACCCCAAATCACCAGCCTGAGCAACCCTCTAACAACCACCCGTGAAAATCCACGAAAAAAGGCCATACCAAACCTTACTCGTACGCCGAACTTACTTCTTGTGAACCGCAACCAACATCCGCTTCTGACTCGTCAGCGCCAGCGTGGCACCCTCAGGCGCTTCCGCAGGGGCGGCTTGATCCTAGTTTTTTTATGGCGAAGGTCGACCCCGGTGAATCAGCCGTCAAAAGGTTGCAGGATTGCCTCTCAACTGGGACATACCCTTTGCAGGAATCAACGAGAGGGGCTCCCGGGTTCCCACTAAGGGGCATCATGTGGGTTCTTCCGGGTGGCTTAGTTCCGGCAGCTTGCGGGTCTGGAAACCATCTGAGGATCGAGGCGGCCATGCAGGGCCGCGTCGCCTTGGTTAACGTTTGGGTGCCGCTGTGCCCCGTCCTGCGGGACCCGCTGGCGCTGGCAGAGTGGCAGACCTGCCGCCCCGAGGAATGCTCGCCCTGAAGCCACGGGTGCTGAATAGCAACCATGAATGTTTGTTTCCCAAAGGGAAACCAGACAGAGGATTGGCATCTTCTTGGGTTTATGTCCCACCTCTTGTTCGACACGTTGTGAGGCAAGTGTTTGGGTTGGGGGAATGGCGGTTGTTCCAGACGGATGCTGGTAAATAACTTGTTGCTTTTTTGGGGAGACAATGATGGCAACCATGTTACGTGGAGGACGTGATCCGGGTGAAGCGGATCCATCCCCACCGCACAGGGGAGATCTACCATGGGCTTCGTGCAGCTGAACGCCAAAGGCACCCCAGCTCTTTGGGTGGAGTTTTACCCTTCAACTTGCCACCCAAAAAACGCCCAGGTGGAGAAGTTACCCTCCCAAGAAGTTAAATGTAAAACTTGTTACCCTTCAACTTGTTGGGAGGGACGCTTTCCCTTTAACTTCTGGTTCGAACTTGTAGCGGATGAACGGACGCTCACCCAGGATGGACTGGTACCTTTTTGGGATGGATGTGTATTATGTAACTGTTTGTGGCAGTGGAACTTTAACCTGCAACCTTTTGCAGGAACCTTCAGCTATTTGTCGACCAGTGCGTTTTGCCGCGAACTCGTCTCGTCACTCGTCGCACACATGGATTTCGAGCGTTTCCCAGATTTAAGGAACTGCCACCTTGCAGGTTTTCTCAGTGGGTCTGTTCAAGGCAATGGTCTCATCTAGAGCCTCGACTTGCCGGTTGAAGCCGCGGTTTTATGGGATACACCTAGTCCACTGCAACACATTGGCAGACCCCGCGTCCCGTTGAGCCCTTTGAGAGATTACTTTTGCGTGCTCTCGTTTGTTTAGTTCGCACACCTTTGCCCCAGGCATACACAGCGGACAAGATGTGCAGGGTCCAATATGTGATATGCAAATGTGATTTTTATGCTTACATATTTTTGTTGATACATATTAGTGTATGTGAGCGGAAGTTGGAACTGCAGCACGTGTGGAGGCTCAAGTCCCACACAATTCGACAAAAGAGTATATAGTTATGGGTCCCAGTTCTTTGATTCGAGGATAGCACAAGCAACAATCCATGTAGGTCTCTTTTCTTGGGGACCCAATTCCTACTTCAGGCCTTGGAATGGTAGATTTTGCAGGCTCCTTGGTGGGGAGGGGGTGGCCAGCGCTGGCCGCTTTAAGCCTTCGCACTTCCAGGGGTCCAGAAATATGCAGTTGCTTTGCACTGATTTGTGGCTGGTGTGCTTACACTGCAGTAACTTGCAACAATCTTAGGAGTATGTATGTACAGAAGATTGTGAGACACGGTCCGTGCTGTTTTGTCTCCTTCATACATATATATATATATATATAACTCAAACAAGAAAACCATAGAAACAGCGGTGTTTCTGTGACTGCGGCCGTCTCTTCTGAAGCCCTTCCCAAGTTTTTGCAGGTGGGTCTATTTTCCTGGCATGGAGCCTGGCGAGGCGGGGCCCCAGGTGCAGCTCTTGAAATCGAAGTGGGCCCTTCTGAACATTTGTTCCGCTTGGAGCATGGGGAAAACGTAGTGGGATGAAACTGAACTTTGAGATTCGCATGCTCGAAATTGCTTCCATGACAATGGTTGGAGAATTTGGACGCTGTTACTTTTGTTTGAAGATGTCACTTTGAGTTGCTTGCATTTTAGGGAGATCTCCCCACTAGCGTGTGACTTGACTCCAGGCCAACGCGAGGTTTTGAGTTTCATGTTTGCTTGGCTCAGCATTTGTGTTTGCAACAGGGTGCGGGCACCATCCTTGCGGGCATGGATCTGTGGAAACAATGGGGAACCTCCAAAGGATGGCGTTCCCTTTCTGAGGTGCTGGTCTTTAAGACCTACGACTCCGCGGAGGACCGGCCGCGCTTCGTGATCCACTCCGCGTCCCAGTTGCAAGTGCCTATCCACCTTTTTCCCGGCCTTCCCTTGAAATCAAGCAGCAAAACATCAAAAAGGTCAATAAATCAAGCAACACCACATCCAACCAACTGGAAAACAGGGCGCCTTTTGGCTCACTTGTCCAGGCCTCTGACCAACCAAAGAGAAAAACGGGCGCCTTTGGGGTTTTTGTCCAATCTGGGCTGAGGCTTTTGTGGACCCCAGCTCTCCTCCCAGCGCCCCGGCGCGGGAGAGCATCGAGCTGCGCTGCATCGTCTTCTTCTCGGAGGCGCGGGTCGTGGGTTAGGGAGACAAGGGTTACTAGGTTTGGCCTTGTCGTTTTTGAGGATACCCTCTCGGGGTTGACAATTTGAAGAGAAGGAAGTGAAGGAAGCCACAAAAAAGGGGGCTCGCTCAAAACGTCGACACCCGCCATCTGTTTTTTTGGTGGGTTTTCAGTGGGTTTCCTTGTGGGGTAAGGAACCTGCGCTTCGAACTCGGAAGGAGGTGCCCAAATGGGGAGGCGGGAAGCAGGTTCCCCTTTCAGCTGCAATTATCCATGTGGGTGGACAAAATCCACTTTGAATGAAACTCTACGAGCAATTATTGGGAGTATCCTACAAAGTGGTGCAGGATTTCGTCCCATCCACAGTGGGGATTGGAATCAGCCACCTTGGTCTTCACAACCTTGTACATGGATGAAGCGTCGCTGCAAGGATACCTATGATTGTCTAACCGGGCTTTGTAAAAGGAAAGTGCGTATCAAATAACCAATGCCAAGGAAGGGGAACATCAGAAAAAAAGTGCGCAAAGGGCAGACGTAATAGGTGAATTTTGAGTTGGAGGCTTGAGCCTGCCGCCATTACCAGCGATCGAGATTCAGGGAAACCGGATTGCTGCACTGGAGTCAGTATTAAATTTGTTGGCTCAGGCTACTCAGGTTCGAAGGTTTTGCTGCATCATCTCCTGCACGATGCGTTCTACAGGCAAGGCTTCTTGAAAACTGTCCCACTCAAGTGACCTTTGCTAAGTCTAGCTGGTCAAATGCACCAGTTCAACCGTGTCCGGCCCCTATTTAGCCACAACAACCAAGCAATCATGGACATAGACACATGCGGGAAAAGGCCAATGTACCTTTGCATACCTATTGACCTATTGCCACGCATGTAATTCTAGATCTTTCCCCAACAGCAAGGATGAGCCTTGCTGATCACAACGTCCACCTACAGGATGCCTACGGAATCATGCCTGGGATTGGGCACGACGTGCGGTTTGACGCTGAACTCTGAGAACGATTCAGCAGGCGCCCCAGCCGTACCCAAAATTTTGGGAGCAGCAACCTCACGGGCACTGGCCGTGGCCGGTCTTTTCCCGGGCTTAAGTCGACTCCTAGGTCACCCAGTAGTGCCCTTTTACCCTTTTGTGGGGGAGGGTTCCCCTACTAAAATAGACTACAGAAAAAAAGTTGGCACCCTTATTCTAACCTCTCTACTGGAGGAATAGACCCCTGTGCGGCGTGCTGGCCAGGTGCCCGAAGATTTCGGCGCCCAATTCGTGCCGCCCCACCTGGACCCCTCCTCTCCGGATCATGACTTGACTGCGCCGAAGCTCGGAGACGGGTTAGGCGGTTAGGCGCTTGCGCCAGGCACTGTAGAAGAATGGCCTATAATGGCCTGCAGCGTGGAAACTGGGGTCTTCTCCAAAACGATTTTATTTAGATCTAAGGTTGGCTAAGTATGAAACATACTCTGAAAGTAGCATGTTTGTGTGCTCCAGTTGTGGGCTAAGGAAATGATATATGATGCCGAGCTTGTTTCATGAGTGCCCAAGGAGAGAGATATTTGTGCTGGTATGTTCTGGCATGATGTTTTGGTGACTTTTTGCTTCTTGAAGTGCAAGTGCTCGTGCTTTGTGCTTGATTCAAGGGGATGTTTGCCATGTGCGGCCAAGCTTGAGGCCGGCATGGGTTTATTTGCGCCTGTACTTCCATGCTAACCTTCGTACGGTAGCCCTTAATTTAATCCACGGACCCGCTGGAGTTCTGGCCCCTTGCATCAGTGAGCCACCTGAGAGCTAACTTGGACGGCATCTTGTACGTGTTTTCTTTCTTGAGCCAGCTCCCAAACCGTAAGTCACCGGGCAATCAAGGCGCGCAACAGCATCTAGCATGGGAATTTGCTGTCCCATCCATCCCGGCCTTTTGCTTGCATTTTGATTGGAATTTGAACTAGGTGTCCACCAAAAGTTGCTCTGAAGTTGCTGGTAGAATCATGGCATGGCATAGTCAGAGGTGATGAGAGGGATAGTTGACCATAGCTGACATCATCTTACTCGAGACTGGCACGAAAAAACGCCACGGCAGCTCTGTCAGGAAGGTTGAGAAGTCTGAGGCAATGCCGGAGTGGTGAGGGGTGCACCGCATTTTGTAGCCGGTGACGTGTCCAGAATTCGAATGAATCTTCCCGGCTTGGCCATGGTACCTAGCAACAGGGCAAGGGGTTACTTTCCTTGACTCTGGGCCGCGGGGTATGGCTGCGGTGCAAAGGGATGAGAAATATGTGAGTGTGACAGAGTGGCGTTGAAGTCGGCGTCCACCTTTTGTTGGCCGGTACCGGCGCAAGAAAACCACATGCCAGCTGCAAAGTCATTGGGTGAGCAAAGGGTCGGTCAGACACGTGTTGGAACTCAGGCACCAAGCCCTGCAGTCAGTCACTTCTTGTCAGATGGCAGTGGCGAGATTGGTACAGTTGGCCATTGTGCAGGGGGCCATTCCTGAACTGTACGTGGCGGGCCTTCCCACACCGGAAGTGAGCCCTTCCACTGGTGGACTCGTCTAAGACGAGCGCCACTTTTCCACTGGAGGCTTCAGGCGAGCAGTGCAACTAAAAAGCTTTCACAGCTCACATTAGCCGGTCGTGTGAGAGCAGAGCCACACTCCCACACCCACACCGACAGCCACATCGCATCCTCACCGTCACCCTTGCTTGCGCACAACCCATGCACACAGACACACAGCCACACACAGACACACAGACACACACACACACACGTACAGATGCAAATGTAGACATGCACACAGACCTACAGACATACTCCCTTACCCCCAGTACTGCACGCCCCATAATTTAAACTGTTGTTTTTGTGTTTTCCGTGGGCCTGGTTTTCAGTGTGGCCATGCCAGAGACTAGCTTGAGTTGCAGCACAAATCACACTTTCCTTGCCTAGTCCAAAAAGCTTACTTAGTATTGGTTTCAAATTGGCTATTCTAGACTTAGTATTTCCGGCCCCGCAATTTTGGAAAAATGTTTTATTATCACTTCTCGAGTTCCTGGACTTTTTGCTTCTTAGGAAGGCCATTTTAGTGGTATATAAACTTGGGCCAACCCACTCAGGAAGTGAGACACAGACACAGACATTTGCAAACACGGACATATGCAGACACAGACATATGCAGACAGACAGACAGACAAACAGACACAAAAGCGCACAGACACAACAGCGCACAGACACAAGCACACATACACGGACACGCAACTCACAGAGACATGCGCATAGTCACACAGACTATGTACAAGACGCACTCGCAGACACACACACACACACACACAGACTCGCAGAGACACAGAGACATGGAGACTCAGAGTCACAGAGGCAGACATGCACAGACACATACACACACACAGACGCCGCTACACTCGCGCCCCCGCACATACACGCCCGCAACTGCAACCGAATGCACCCGCACATGCTCACGCGCTCGCGCTCGCGCACAGACACTTTTGCGGCCTGTTTGGCTTTGCTGAATCTGAAGATTTCCTTTTCTGCAAGTTGCAAGTTCGTCACTTATGTCTGATGGAGTTGCCGCATCCAAAGGAACCATCGGAGACAACTGGGTCCCATCGCCTGGAATCTGGTGGACGTGCTAAAGCAGTTACTTTGCCAAAGGTTGTTTGACGGCGGTGGGTGGCAGGACCCCATGCTCAACAATCTATGTGGTGTGTAGGCAGGGTGCACCAGAGTTGATTGATGCCTATAGATAGGTTGTCAGAGGGATATGTTCAAACAGATAGATGATGGATACTAGATATTGTAAAACCGATAGATCGATAGCGATGCACACCCCGCACTGCTTAGTTTTGAAGGACCATGGCATGGACATCACTCATGTTGAGTGGTCCCCAGTTGCAAAGCAAACCTGAAACCCATACCATGGTTGTTGTTGGGAAACATTTTACATTTTTGCTTCTTGTGGTTTAGAGGGAATTCCCCACTTAATTGCTACAATTTAAATTGTTGCTCCCCTTCCAACGTCAACCAAGATACACTTAACACCCGACTCACCTGGGGATGTCGAAGTTTCGTCAGGTGATCCTGGCCACTGGTGTGGCGCAGAAGCTCTGCGAGGCGCAGCTCCGACACGGCGTGCGGGCTTCGATGCGGCGACAGTAATGTTGACCTGGGAAACCCGTGGCATTGTTAGGGTGTTCCCTCCAAAGGTGGTCTGAATCCCCACTAAAAGGGGACACCCCCCGATCAAAATCAACCAGGGGTTCTGCTTAATCCGGGGTTAACAGTAGGGCAAGTGATACTCAGGCCAAGCGTTCTGTGGATTCTAAGCGCCAAATCCCCGTTGGGAACGACGCAAAACAGATCAAACAAAGGGTCCCCTTTTCTGAGCGAGTTTGCATGCTCAAACCTCGATGAAGACTTCGTTCTTAGTCTGTTTTTTCGGGTGCCACTCAGGCCAAATGGAAAGTCGGCTTCCATGTGTTTGTTTTGGATGAAGGTCCCTGATCCGGGGGTCCCTCAGTTCATGTTGAAGGAAGTAGAACAGCAATTAGAACACTTCCATGTTGGTGGGCTGGCCATTCCAACTCGCTAATTGATATGTGTGTTTCGCATTTGGTTAATCGAAGACGATGGGAGGGCCTGTGGTATCTATCCCAGCGTATCTGGGAAGGATCACACAATGGGGTGATTATATTTGTGATTTTTGTCGGGGGACTCCTGCACAGAATTTGTGATTTGCTTCATGGCAGCCACTGTGCGCTTGCGCACCTTTTAGCCAATGATGCAAAGAAGCTTTGCTGCCGATCGCCTGTCACTCTGGTAGTTGATGACGGGCCGTCAGGATGTTTCAGGGAATGTCTCCCGGCAAATGTGCACCAAGCACAGAACGCTCCAGTGATTCGCTGCTACTGCCAACGTTTGGTGGGCTGCATGATGCATGATGCGTGATCTCCGGATGCCGGTATATATGTGTTGGCCTAGGGCCTGGCGCAGGATATGCTAGCACACACTGAGCACGTGGTTAGGTTGAGTGAATCGGGCGCACCCGCACAGGCGTGCAGAGGCAATCGCGTTTCTTAACAGCCACCAGAGCTCCCATGTACGCCCATGTGCCTGCTCACCTCCAACACCCACAAACACACACAGACACACAGACACACACACACAGACAGACACACAGACACACAGACACACACACACACACACAGAGACACACAGAGACACACAGAGAGACACACAGACACACACGCACACAGACACGCACAGACACACACACACAGACACACACACAGACACACCGACACAGACACACAGACACAGACACACAGACACACAGACACAGACACACAGATACAGACACACAGACACACAGACACACACACACACACCACACACCACACACCACACACACACCACACAAACACACCTCACACACACACACACACACCACACACCACCACACCACACACACACACGCCACACCACACACCACCACACCACACACACACACACCACACCACACCACAACACACCCACACCCACACACCACACACACACCACACACACACGCCACACCACACACCACACACACACGCCACACCACACACCACCACACCACACACACACACACCACACCACACCACAACACACCCACACCCACACCCACACCCACACCCACACCCAAGCCAAACACACACACACACATACACACACACCCACACCCACACACGCACACGCACACGCACACGCACACGCACACGCAGACGCAGACGCAGACGCAGACGCGGATGCGAACGCAGACGCAGACGCAGACGCAGACGCAAACACACAAACACACAGACGCACAGACACACACAAAGACACACACACACACACAAACACACACAAACACACACACACACACACACACAGACACACACAGACACACACACACACACACAAGCACAAACACACAGACACAGACACAGACACAGACACAGACACAGACACAGACACAGACACATACACACACAAACACAGACACACACAAACACACACAAACACAGACAAACACACAAACACACAGACACAGACACTGACACAGACACAGACGCAGACGCAGACGCAGACACGCACACACACACACATACATCACACACACACACAACCACACACAAACACACACACACAGACACACACACACACTCAAGCACAAACACACAGACACAGACACAGACACACACACAGACACACACACACAAACACACATCACACACACACATCACACACACAAACACACACAAACACACACACAGACACTCACACAGACACACACAAGCACAAACACACAGACACAGACACAGACACAGACACAGACACAGACACAGACACAGACACAGACACAGACACAGACACAGACACACACACACACACATCACACACACACATCACACACACAAACACACACAAACACACACACACAGACACACACACACACAAGCACAAACACACAGACACAGACACAGACACAGACACAGACACAGACACAGACACACACACACACATCACACACACACATCACACACACACACATCACACACACACAAACAATCACACACAAACACACACAGACACACACACACAAGCACAGACACACAGACACAGACACAGACACAGACACAGACACAGACACAGACACACACACACATCACACACACACACACACATCACACACACACACAAACACACACACACACAAACAGACACACACACACACACTCAAGCACAAACACACAGACACAGACACAGACACACACACAGACACACACACACACATCACACACACACACATCACACACACACAAACACACACAAACACACACACACAGACACTCACACAGACACACACAAGCACAAACACACAGACACAGACACAGACACAGACACAGACACAAACACAGACACAGACACAGACACAGACACAGACACACACACACACAAGCACACACAAACACGCACACACAGACACACACACACACACAAGCACAAACACACAGACACAGACACAGACACAGGCACAGACACAGACACACACACACACACACATCACACACACACACATCCCCCACACACACAAACACACACACACACAGACACACACACACACAAGCACAAACACACAGACACAGACACAGACACAGACACACAGACACAGACGCACACACACACACACACATCACACACACACACATCACACACACACACACGCATCAGACACACACACACATCACACACACACACATCACACACACATCACACACACGCAAACACACACAAACACACACACACACAGACACACACACACACACACACACACTCACACACACACACACAGCCGCAAGCACAAACACAGACACAGACACAGACACAGACACAGACACAGACACAGACACAGACACACACACACACACACACACACACACACACACACACACACACACACACATCACACACAAACACACATCACACAAACACACACACACACACACACGCATCACACATATAATTGACAAATGTTTGGCAATTTTGTTTTTTGTTGTCACCCCAGACCAAACTTGACAAATGCCTTGGCCGCAGGAGCTGGGCTACAACATCCTCGGAGACCCAGTGCCTTGAGACGCAGCGGATGTCGCGCTTGCGTGCAAGTTCCCGCAAGCATTGAGTAGCTTTGGGATATTTGCTGGGTGGAGCTTGATGTTGGAGTTGTGCCTGACCACGCAGAGCGGGTGCTTGCTGGCCTAGATGACCAGAATGGGACAATAGAAGTGAATGGCGGCTGCTGAACCAAGTTCGGATTTCTATCTCCGAAGGTACATGGGGGTAGGCAACAACTACATTGGCCTGTTGCCAATGTGTTCGTGAATCTGCGGCAGGCTAAATAGAACAACCCCACCGTGCCGACCGTGCAGCTTATGATGAAGTCTTCATTTTCGGGATCGCTGCCATTTCAGATTGGTCGTGTGGCATGATGTGATTGTGAACCAGCTAGCCGAGATGTGTTTCATTGCTGCATTTTCGCGGGCAAGCTGGTGGCAGATCCTCAGCTAGATCACTGCAACTTCTTACCCCTTGCTGCCTCATGAGCTCCGGTGGCACTTTGAAATAGGTGTGTGTCATAGGGCCCCTAAAATGGTTGGTTTCCTTTTGGCTTCCCTTTATGTAAACCCGCCTGAAAAGTAGAATGTTACCCTCGAAAAGACACACCCTATGAGGTATTCGCTTCAATGTGGAAAAGCAGCCTCGGACAAGTCGTGAATCAAAGCCCCATGTGCTAGCAGATTTCACCCTGATGGGAACAGACAGCTAGGCAGGTGACATCAGGTGACCATTTTCAATTGTCGCGTGGTCAGAATCCCATGTATTTAGAAATGAAGTTGCTGGCGCAACCGGGTCCGGCAAACCTGGGCAAACCCCTCGGTTTAGTGTTTTGTTTGGATGAGGGCCAGGCGAGTTGCGAAATCGAGGAATTAGATGCATACTGATATGGATGTGTCTCAAAATAATAGGGAAACCCAACCGATTGGTTTCCTTTGGTTTTCCTTTGAATGCCAATCAAAAGGAGGTCCACCAATTGAGAAGCTCCCACAAAGTGCATAGATACTGCACGTGAATATTTGTTCTGCAAACCAAGCCCACGCCAACCTCAATTGGCTAGGGGAAGAGCCTCTATGTCTGCTTGCTAGCGGGATTCGTCCGAGCGCGAGCTGGGTTTCGCATCTCAAGGTGGAAGGCTGGGATGGAGAGGGCGAGCGGATCACGATCCCTCCGGAGCTCAAGAGCCAGGGCTACAGGCGCAAACGTTTGAGGGATTTCATGGATTCGGATGAACGGTGTGTGTGTCTGTGTTGTGTTTGCCTTGGATGACTTCACTTATCACTTTGAGGGGGTGGTTTTGTCATGCTGCGGGATGTTGTGCGCTCTTTGAGTTCTGTGCGCATTTTGGCGTGTTGCGTCCCAAAGAGATAACATTTAGATCAGAATGTCACTACAAAAGGTTTTGCCCAAAATCATGGTGTTCAGACTGTGTTGTTGTCAAATGCGGGGGGCTTTGTCATCATACGTGCCAGCTTGGCTTTTTCTCATCATACTCTTCTCAGAAATTGTCATGTCACGTCAAGTTCGCAGGTATTATGTTCAACGCGGTTGCTGGTGTGTGTCTGTGTGTGTGTGTGTGTGTGTGTGTGTGTGTGTGTGTGTGTGTGTGTGTGTGCGTGTGAAGCCAGTGCAACAGCTTGGCTGAACTTGCTAGCCGGCTCTTTGTTGTGAGGGGGGGGGGCCGTCAACGGGAGATTACATGGGATTCACAAATTTGTGTGGCTTCCGGCTGGTTCATGTGGGTCCTAAAGTCCGTGAACCATGGACACATGTTCGGGGAAGCCAGAGTTTCGCACCATGAAGCCAACTTACTGCAGTGTTCAGATACCCATTTGCAGAGACTACAGCACACTCACTTAGGCGAGAAGCGAGCCATGATGGAGTTCCCTCTACGGGATTCTAGATTCTAGATTCAAGTTGGATAATTAGTGCAGTTTGCCACTGTTTTCCCACATACACTCTGGAATGAAACAGGAAGTCCGTCCTCTCCAGAGGTCCCTCTAACATGGAAGTCCCTCGACCGTCTTTTTCTGGGGAAATGCCTGTCATTTGTTTTGCTGGGAATGTACGACCACCTCCTAATATAGAAGTTACCTAAGGTACCCCTCGCGACGACAATCCCGGGATCTTTTCAGGAACCCCAGATTCTTGAGGGAACCTGGTTTGAGCCCGCACTTCCAAAAAACATGTGAGTGAAAAGGCAAGTTCTGACCCACGAAAGTGTCCAAACACAGCACCTGAAAATAGGCCCTACACTTCCATGTAAAGGAGAACACTCTTTGAGAAAAGTCGTGAACCGGCATTTCCCGGTACGCTAAAAATTTCGGTGTGTCCGCCCGCTAATGCTAAAAGTTGCAGTATCCGAGTCAATCTCACCCCCACATGCTACCAGTCGTACGTCGTAGGGCCAGTTCTGGAAGGGGTGGGTGTTGGGGGGGGGAGTTCGGTTTGTGGTAGGGGGGGGGGGTAGGGTTATTGGGGTTTGAGGGAGCCGGTGCCCGAATCATCGCCGGAAGTCAGCTCTGAAATGCGGAAGTCGACCAAAAACACCCCAGAGACTTCTGTGTTAGGATTATCCAAAACATGTTTTTGTTGTTGACTAACCTGCCCAAAAAAAAGGCTTCGGAGCTTCCTGTTTAATTCCAGGGAGTGTACCCATGCAGCAGTAACGCACCGTGGGGCGTTGCGGGGCCCTTTTCAACACATTCACACGCATCCAGCCCCTAGGGGTATACTAAGCTTTTCGAATGTTCGATTGGGTTCTGTTTCACTTCAGGCTGTCAGGTTAGATATTCGATTTTCTGACCTGATGACATGAAACCCTTTGGGCAGTTTCCCAATTCACGGGGCTGAAAGGGCCTTCTGGGCTCCAGGTTATGGCTACGGAGGGAAGAAATTTGGGACGATGCGAGGTGATTTTATGGGATGACTTTGGCCCATTGTGGACCCAGCGGCTAACATGTGACTTGTCTGGCGGTTTGCTAGGCCTCTTCAAGAGGCCTTCAGGTGGGTTTTATGATAGAACGCTGGGCTTTTGAGGTGGTGCACCACCTGCCGGATCGTGCGGCCGCCCCGGGCATCCCATTGCTCGGACTGCGACAACTGCGTCATGCGCTTCGAACCCCGGCGCCAATGCGTTTGGCTTGGGCGATTGTTTGGGCCATTCCTTGAAGCCACCCATCTGAAACCTCAGGCTTGCGGCGCAACGCGTAGTACGGAGCACTTTGCGGAGGGCCCATTGGGTGTAGGCTCCTGCTGGGAAGAAGCAAAGGCTAACTGCCTACTTGGCTCCATTCCTCATGCAGGTTCCTCGCTTTTGGCTGGGTCCAACTTGCAAACGTTGATCTCTTGCTTGTCTCAACCGCCTTGGGATACTTGCCGAGTCCCATTCTCCGGAAACGCCCAGCTAGCGGTCGAAGTGAATCGAAATTTGGTGAGCGGGGCAGTGGCAACTTGAAATCAAAGGCCTTGCGAGTCGGCACAAGGCCATTACATAGCGGGCACTTGGCTAGCTTATCACAGGTGGTAAAAGACTGGTGCTTGGAGAAGTTGAGAGATTAATATGTGTGCGCATGTATTCATGCAGGGCAAGCCGAAATGCTGCATCCCCGGGAGAAAACAACATTGCGCACTGAGGGGTGCACATTGTCCTTCCTGATGTCTTCCCCGCTGTCCCCATGTCATTGTAATTCAACTTGTGCTGCCGGTTGGGGAAGTTTGTCATGTTGTCGCGTTGCCAAGAATTTCTGAGTTGCCAGGTGGCTTTTGTTGGACCCATTTGGAGGGTTGGCTAAAGCGCCCATGATTCCTCGCAGTGTTGATTCTTGCAGTTTGGCTGGGCAAGTCAGATCCTGTTGTTGAATGTCTTACTTGCGTGAATGGATTTGTGATGTGTGTGTGTGTGTGTGTTGTGCTTTTGTTGCTTGCTTGGACTGGCGCTTTGCTTGTTCTGGCCTCAAGGACCACCACTGCCCCTTCATCAACAACTGTGCCGCCTGGCACAGACTGGGGATAGGAGAAGGGAGTGCGCGAGTGCGCCACCGCGAGCGTGCTTTCTTGCAAGCGCCGGCATTGGCGCAGCCGGTTCTGCAGCATGGGATGCGTTCCACTTGGCCAAAGACTGTTGTTTTTCCCCCCGTGCGCTCCTTCAATTCGAGTGTTTACACTGCAAGATGCCAATTTGGGCGTTGTGGGTTGCAAGAGTCAGGGAGCTCCTCTGAGTCAAGCAGCAATGTGCGAGATACAGGTTGAGAGTTTAGATCGGGGGTCACAAGCTTGTTGCAGGAGGTCAAAGACTAACTCAGATGGCAGCGATCCGTTGACCGGCTTATGGTTCAGCGGCAGGTGGGTCAACGCAACTACCTCTTCTTCTTTGGCTTCACCAGCTGCGTGTCAGCATGTAGACGCATTTTACTCGTTCCATGGTTTTGTAGAGCGCTCCTTTCCCCCTTTTCCATAGCCAGCTCTGCCTCACTGAAAGTGAGAAGACAAGAGAGTTGCGACATCAGGGGTGGCATGACATCCCACAACCCCAACGATCTCGCTGCCGACCCCTTTCACTCTAGACACAGCCGGTGGTAAAACAAGCAACCATACGGGCTCAACTTCTTTGGCCGCTCAGCAAGTCAGCCTTACTTTGCCACCGGAAATTCCGAGAGAATGAAGGTTTCATCTTTGGCTTTCCCATGTTTAGTGAATGTCCCGAAAGATTCTTCCACTTAAAGGGTCAGGGTACTCAGTGAGTCGTTAGCTACCTAGGTGATTACTTATAACCCACTTATAGGGGACTTACCACCATCACAAACGGCTTGAAGCATGATTATGAACCACTTCCTAAATCAACACGCCTTGATCAGCAAGCTGTTTGGATGAGTCGGCCTCGCCACTCAGATCTATTTGAGGCTCTGTGTGCCTGCTGGCGCTGGTGGTGATCCCGTCCCTGATGTGGTACCTGCTGGTGGGCACAGGCTTGGGCGCCTCGTCTGCGGCCTGGGCCGAGCGTTGGTTGGCTTTGACAAAGAACAGGGTATGGGTCAAAAGAAACCCAGAGGACCACAGGTTTTAGCCTTTGGTTCCATTTATCAGGGTTCCATTTTGGGTACGCATTTTTGACCCACAGCCAACAGACGCACACACACACAAACACCCAGACAGGCACACAAACAAAGTGAGACACACAGGCACACAGGCACACAGGCACACAGGCACACAGGCACACAGGCACGCGTACGGAGACACACAGAGGCACAAGACACTCGCAATAATCTCACCAAGGCTGATGTGGCCCCAGCAATCTGAAACTGTTTTGGTCCCATGGATCTTTAGGGCCCAGTGGCCCCATGGCAGGATAATATGTTTGGGTGCACTCTCTAGGCTTCCAACCCTGGTGCAAATTCAACATCAATTCGGTTTGGTCAAGCTTGGGGGTGCCATTTAGTTTTTGGAAGGCGTGTTGGCTATGTACGGATACACTTGCACAACTTGTCACTACTTAATTTGTTGCGGGGTACTACAGTAGGTAACATGAACCAGAGAGAGCGTAGCTTACGGCCAAAGGTGAGACCTTCAGGATTACCGCATGGTACCCCTTGCTGGCGGGGCAGACTGATCTTCGGACTGTCCTGCAGTCTCCCTTCGTATTCAATAGGTGTTGGGCATTCCTGCAGTTAGCAGACAGACAAATCAAAATTCTGAGACATACACATGCACCGAAATCACCTGGAGGCACAGCACAAGGACATGTGGGCCCAAGCACTCAGAGTGGGCCTAGCTTTGTGGAAACCCTGCCAACATGGGACCTCACTGAGGGGCCCTTTGGCTAAAGCGGACTCCACTGCCACAGTGGGACTATGGTCACTGCAGTCAGCTGTACTCATACTGCACGATATCTGCTGCCACTACTACCATTGCTGCTGCTACTTGACTTCCACTGATGCCTTTGGTGTTCACTCAAAAAATGAACCCAACCCCTATTGGAAACATGCCTCCCGGCCAGCATTGTGTGCATCTAAGCGCTGACTTGGGCAGTTGAGAGTTGATTGGGGCAGAGACCAGGGGGTTTTAGGCGGTCTTAGCGCTCAGGCTTTGGGTCTCCTGTTTAGAAGCTGCTAAGGCTGACGTTGCGACTGCTATTTGTGCGTTTTGGGTTGATTTACGGCGGGTTTCATGCGGGCTGGTTCGCACCAGGCTTGCGGCTGGTTTGGCGGCGGCTGTAGGGCTCCTTTAAACACACAGCTCTAGGACAATGGCCTTCAAATTGTGGGATACTGGTTTTGAATGGCGGTCCCCTGTCGTGTTTTTATATGTATATATATAATGGCACACATGCACGCTGTTCAAATATGTTCTTCTGGCATGTGAGTTGGATTCAGGGCTACACTGGGTTGCGTTCCAAGACCATGCCACCTCTTTTGCTTCCCTGATGTTTGACCTCTGAAAAGCTCTCCAATACACTCCTGAGGCCCAGCCGAGAAGGTGGAGTCAACCAATTACGAGGCTGGAGATTTGAGCCGTGTGTCGCGGGGTGTTTGGGCGGGAAATTGCCCCACAGAAAGAGAGAGAGAGAGAGAGAGAGAGAGAGAGCGCTCTGAGCTTCAAAGGGCGCGCCATTGTCAGTGCTCTACTCCGGCCCTTGCCCTGAGCACTGGTCGCACTTGGTTACACATGCTTTGTACAAACATGCTCAGCATGAAATGAAGGTTGCAGCTCTGATGTGACCATGTTGAATCCAGCTCAGGTGAGCTCTGACTCAGTGATGCGAGGCATCTTGATCACCCTGGCTGCTGCAGGAGGCAAGGATCCAGCGCAGTACTCACATTGTAGCAAGCCACTGCGCATGTTGCAAGCCGGTCTTCCTTGGCTGGTTGAACAAAAAACATATGGTGGTAAATCCTTATATGTACACTACTGACAGTAGTTGCATCCTAAAGGTATCTGGATCATAGGCAGGCTGCGCCGGATGCATATCTTAGCGTTGTCAAGGTGCTGCGCAGCAGTGAGTATGCGCTTTGGTATGCATGGCTTTGTGCTGGCTGCGCAGTTTTGAAATATGATAAAACTTGCATCGTGGCCGTTGCTGCAGAACAAACAGTTCGCCTTTGAAGCACGTGGAAAGACCCAAATCGGGGACCAAGCGCCGGCAATGGAAGAACTGCAAAATGCAAGTTTCCCAAGTTGGGTGAACCAGTTGCTGGTTGGAAGGGTGCCCAAGGGCCAGGGGCATCTAAATTTGCATGTAAAGAGGGAACAAAGGATCTGGATCTATTTGTGTTTCAATTCTGCCACCTTTGAGCGAAAAGGAACTGACCAGAGGGGAGCCCATGTGGAGGTGTGTGTTTGCGTGTGTGTGTCCCAAGTGTAGGGCAACCTGATATTTCCAGGTACTGGGGCATTGTGCGTCCTCGGCCTTTGGGGCTACCACCTCTTCCTTATTTGCTCTGGCATCACAACCAGGGCAGCTTGGCGACATCTGGGCTCTTGCTACTTTGAACTGACGAGCGTGATGTCCGCCGGATTTGCCCCTCGCCAGTTTCCAAGTGTTGCCAGGCGCGGCAGTTTCGATTAGCGAGTTGAAGTGGTTGCTTTTCTTTGTCGTGTTGTCTTTGAACTGTAGTGGCTGAGTTGTTCTGCAGTGGGTTCCATCGGTGACCCATGAAGTTCGGCCGCGCTGTGGATCGGTTAAACTCAAGTCCCACTCAGAACCAGCAACCTGGGCTGTTCAAAGTCCAAGCGCCTGAATCGTTTCCTTGTTACGAAGGGGGTTCCCATTGCAAGGGTTTCCAAAACCGGCTCGGAATTCCAAGACTCCGTTGGGAACAGAATCGATCGTTCCCTATTGGGACCAAACAACCAGGGGTTGATTTGGAGAAACCGAAAGGAAGGCTCAAGAAAACGCAGGCAAATATGGATTTGAGCTACAGCCAAAAAAGGTTCGTAGAAGAGATATGCACTGGTGTGGAATAGGAAAGCGCCAAAGCTATGGCGTCCGTTTCAAACGAAGAATCCTCATTTTGCATTTGGCGGCTTTTGAAGGGCGCGAGCACGTCTTGAGATGATGGCTGAGCGAAGCTTGAACACATATCTTCTTTACGAACCATTGGCCCCTTTGAATCACGATGGATGAGAAGCAACCGGACGACTACTGACTACGGGAAGCGACTGGAAAACTACGTGACCCCAAAGACCTTAACAAGCCAACACATCCGTTGCAAACAAAGGATTCGGCAGACAGTCTATTCGGGCACATCAGGATTTTGGCGCAGGCTCATTTACACTCTTAGGCTGTGTGCCCATGATTGACTCATGACTGGAATGCCAAGCCCAATGAAGGGATTCAATTGCAAGAACTACTGACTGCAATGCAGCCATAGAGGTCCCTTTTCAAAGATCTCTTCCAAAACGGCCGGCGCCTCACACGTGAGTATATGAATGTAGTACATTCAGCTTTGGACATCAGCTTCCAACCGCAACTTTTGGGGTTTGGAACTGGACGACAAAGGAAAGACGTAGGGCAGCGAGGCTTGCTGCGGAAGCCACATTGCTTCAGCTGGTCACGTGCACAATGAGTATGCTTTCTTGCAGCGGTTCCCACCACACACACACACACACACACACACACACACGCAGGCTTGGGGGTTTGACTGCGCTTGTTTGACTATCCCCTGGTCTTCCTTGGTTTGAAGCGCTCGGGTTGGTGCTTTGGATTTGTCCTTTGGCGTCGCCGTTCCGTTCTGAGGAGCACATCAAGGGGCCTCGTGGCGGCAATGAAAGACTTTGTCCTTCTGGACCTCACTCGTGGTTCCGGCTGGCTATGGCCAAGGCTCACGACCATGGGCCCCCAACCAAATTGGGTGGCATCGTGTTCTCATTCAGCGCAGCTCGTGCAGGGTAGCTTCTGAAACGACATGCCATATAAAGGCCACATGCCGGCGTTTCCAGCATGGAAGGGTTGCTTTACACTCGCTTAGTTCCAATGCTTGAGGCTCAGAAACTCCCGGATGGAGCGCTGAAACAAGCTCTAGGTTTGCTTCGCGAGCGATGGCACGAGCGCTTCCGATGTCCTGCGCATCGTTAATGCAGGGCCCGCCACAGGGGCTGTTATGGCCCTTTAACGTTTGTGTTTCACTAGTTAGGGGTAAAAAGCAGCCCTTTGCAGAGATGTCACCGATAGGGACAACCCTAAGATGTTGCGAAAAGCGCACCTAGCTGTTGCAAGTATAGCGCTTGCGAGGACCCCCTTGCCTGGGAACCACCCGCACTGCGAATGTGAGCATACAATCGAAGCAGCATATTGCTGAAGCTACCAATCTCATCCCGTCTCATCCAGGGATGCAGGTCCGGGCACTTGGCGACACCATGTCAGGTCAGCGAATGACGCAGGAATTGGCGCAGGGCACAAGACGACGTGTCAGTAGAGACTCACCTTGGGATAGCGGATCGACTCTAGGGGTCACACTGGGACGAGCTAAGGATCCGAACAAAGGCACGGCTGGGATTCTTGGAGGGCGGGCGCCCAGCGCATGGTTTCTGTGCAAATGGGATTGCTTGCCATGGAGCCTGCTTAGGCATGATCTGCGTGTTTGTAAGACAATGAGGCCAGCAAAGCACAATGCAAAACCTCACTGGCGTTGCAGCAAGGGCCAAGCCGGCTAGATGAATGCCAGTTTGCTGCAAATGTCAGCCCTTCAAAAGGCACTGACCCTTGTTGCCAATGCAAGGGTTCACCTCACCCACATGTCTGAGACGGCTCAGCTTGACCCAGTTGTTTCATGACAGGCCTTTTAGACAACGTTTTCTTCAACTACCATAAGTGATAGCAGAATGTGCGTTTGTTAATAGCCGCTGGGCAACTGCGTGGAAGAGACGGCGACCCATTCGTAGCACCAGGGTGCCAAATTGGGGCCTTTCTTGTTGGACACCTACGTCAGGTAGGTGACCAGCAAGCCAGGTAGAGCCGCATGTGGCTGTCTTTGAAAGTTTCTGATGCTTTGGATGCGATTGAAACGATCAACGTTTCTGAAGTTTTGGATTGGCAGCTTGGTAACTGGGCAGACAAACCAGCACGCAAGCAAACAAGCAAACAAACAAGCAAACAAACAAACAAACAAACAATAACTAAAAACAAAAAGCAAAAACACATTAAAACAAAAACAATTCCTTGTAAACCAAGCAAGAAGGGCATGCTCAAGCTCGCAAACACGCACGCGCACGCACACACACACACACACCCACAGGCGCCTGAAGCAAGTTTGAATGGGGTTGTGGAGTGATTGAGACCAAACTCAGTCATTACCATAGGGGAAGCATGACCCCCTTGGTATTGCTCTTGGAAAACCACTCATATAGCAGAATACCCCATCTGTAGGTTGCTACCCCGCTTGCCCAGCTCAATGTGAATGAGTTCAAGATGATTGCATGACCTGGACACCAGCAATCCACTCGGGGTCTTCTCCAAAACGATGTTATTTTTCTTGTTTAGGGTAGACCAAATATGAAGTGGAATCAGAACATGTTTTCTGTGTACCCCAGCTGTGGGGATTGACTCAACAGAGGTGGATTTTGCTTGGATGTTAGGACTTTAACTTTTTGCCAACTAATGGGTTTTCCATTAAACCACCAAAAATTAAACTTTCAGCAGGGGAGCAGAAAGCAACGGAGTCAAGGGGAAGCTCGGTGACCCCTCAGGAGCTGCCGGGCATGGGGGATGACGCCACCACCTGCAGCCGCCGGGGACGCTCTCTGCTGAGCCTTCGTAGCTCCGTGCCGGTGATCCCTGGGGGATTCGGCAGGCGGTCGCGGGTTTGTCTGAGGGGCTGGGTTGTGGGCTGGGGGCTTTTGGAAGTTCCCTTTAAAACCAACTGCCAAACACCAACCTGCCCTTTTGGCTTTGGCCCTCAAAGGTAGCCTGAGAAAAGCACAACCAAGTAAGCCATAATTTCAGTTGCTCCTGAACGGAAGTCAAGAGGGCATCTGTGTTGTTCTTGTTCAGCTCCCAGCTTAGGACACCCCCCTCCGTTTGCTTCTCAGACCTCACCAGCCACAAGCTCGGCACTTTTTTGAAGGGAAACCAAGCGCTCGTAGCACACGTCATGAAGGACCCTCGATTCTTAGACCCCCCCCCCACATGGCACCTGGCAGGTGCCTGCAACAGATGCGTTGAGACGCGCATGGGGTGAATTGCCTTCAATATGTTTTGTGATTTTGTGTGTGGGTTCAGCACCGGTTCAGCAATTTCAAAGAGCACCAGCACCAGGAAGTTCACACTGGTTTTTGCTCCTAGACAGCTAGTGGATGCAGCAGGACTTGGACTTGGCGAGCTCCTCATGGAAACAGGTCTCGTTGTCAAGTGAATCAACGCCCCTGGTCCATTAATGCCTAGGGCAACTAACCAACTCAATCCGTGTTCATTTGGGGCCATGGAGGTAGGGCATTCAGTTGAGATGTTCGCTGGCCATCGCAGCTCGCATATGAAGAGCCCCCCCCCTGCTTGATTGTTACTTGTCGGGATGATGTGAGCAAGTGTCTGTTCTTCCATTACGAAGTCCTGATGCAGGAATGCTTCGCCCAATTCAGGCAGCGGAACGGTCATGAACCACTGGGCAACAAGCGTTTGTTCAAAGGTTGGAGCCTGTAGATGGACATGCTCAAAAGGTCCGCTGGCACCTGGCGCAGACGGACGGGGTGTGTACCTCAAGTGATTGCTGTGTGGCAGGAAAGTCCCTAGGGTCATCACATGATGAGTGGTTCGCGGCCATGATGCTGAACTCATGCTGAACTCATGCCGAACAGTGGCCACACTCCCGATGCTTTCCAACCCCCTAAGCACTAGTCGATTTCTGGAATGTTTGATCATATATGTTACATGTATATATATATATACAAATATGTATGTGTAGATGTATGCAGATTCATACTTGGCACCCTGCCTTGCTCGTGGATTTGAAGTCTTTTGCCAGCGGCCACAAACGGCCAGGCGCCCACGCCTGCCAGACCCCGGCCGCGTCACCTTGCAGGTCTAATTCAGGCCATGGGGGATGGGTACGGCAGGGGCATCGTTGGCTCGCAGAGCCGGGCCTTTGAAAATGTGAACTGCAGATGCATATCCCTCTGGTTGATCAATAAGGGGTGTCCCCTTGTAAGAGGCAAACTATCATGTTTGAGGAAACGCCCCCTGTTAATCCGCAGTGTTTATTGAGTTGGGTCCAACATTTGCCATTTATACAGCAGGCAGAAGGTCACTAGCTGGCCAATACGGTCAGCTCAAGTAAACCAGTGTTGCGGGCCGGGAAGCCAAGAACTGTGGAGGCAAATCCTTTCATGTAGCCACAAGCGATGCGGATTAGTTAGTGATCAATAATCTTCCAGGCTGCGCAGTTAACATACTCACGAAGCATGCTGACGGCAAAGGCCGGGGAGGGGAGGTCCCGGGAGACTTCAAACTGCTTGTGCCTGTGTGGCTTTCGCTAATTGAGATCCTGCAGCAGCCCACCCCCACAGCATCACACGTAAAACTGCGACTCATGCATTTGGCGCGACCAGTCGTGATGGCTGGCACAGCCTTGCCTGTGACGCCGTGTGTTTTGTAGAGGATGTCTTGTTCCCAGTTCCATATTTTTGTTTTCGCACGCAACTTGTAGGTGGTGGGGAGAGGGACAGTATGTTTGATCATAAGCACCGCGCCACGCGCGTGGAAGGATGCGGAAGGTTTTGCGGATTGGATTTCTTTTGCGGAAGTTTTGTGGTTTGATGTTGACAGCTTCAGTTTACGAACAGCCCTCTTTCTGCACCAATCTTCGCGGAAGCCAAGCTTGCAAGGTGCGTGCTGCAGAAAGGCGCCGAAGCAAACAATGAAACATACTTACCACAGAAGCCTGCGGAAGGATCCCTCTTGGCCCCGCGATAAGGATGGGGAAGGGTACGGAAGCTTGGATAATGTCCAATCAAGTTGAGGAGGGCAAGCACCAACGCTCAGTTGGTGTCTTGTGCATTGGGCGGATCTATGTGGCAGGGGGCATTGGGGCGGTTTGCACTCATTGGGAGGGCGAATGACATCGACATGCGCAGCACAACCAAGAAGCTGTTGCAGGAGCCAACTATGCGATAATGCTCACTTTCAGTGTCAAGTCCATACCATCCTTGTGGTTGGGCTGCCTTTACCATGATTTCGTGAGTGACCAGGCGAGAGCTCGCAGCGCTTGGAATTTTATTCAGAGATCTTGCCAGCTTGTTCGAGTCGTTTCTTTCGTGCGGCTTGTTGAGGATGGGGAAAGGAGCGCGAGAAAACTACGCACACTGCTGCTGCATCAACAGCATCAGTTTAGGGGCTACAGCCAGTCCAACTTCAAGCGTCAGGTGTAGTTAGTTTGCTTTGTTTCTGTTTATTTGTGAGGGTGCGTTTTGATTTTGAGAGCGATTGCTTCGCTTGTAATGAGCTTCCGTTGGTGAGTGTGTTGCTGAGGGCATCCTTCCACAAATTGGTGCTTAAGTTGAGTTTAGGATTTGAACCCCTGGTGTTGTTTACCCCCCCCCCCCACCTCCCACCCCCAAGCTTCGGTGCAGCCATCGACTGGCGCCAGGAGAGACGTGCAGCAAGCGGTTGAGAGCTGACATCGCAGAAAGGCCAAAAGCACAACATTGAAACCCGCAGGCAGCTTGCACGAATAGCAACCCGCATTAGAGGATCAGACCATGGTCCCCTCAAGGGCAGTCCAAGGGTAGCGAGTTGTTCCTAGCCATTAAGGTTGGCAATAGGCAAGCCTATGGCCCACTTGAACCATTCATTGAGGGCATAAGGCAAGGTTGAAGTGTGGTTGCTCAGCTTGGTTCAGCCTATGTGCCGGACCGGTCAATGATAATCATGAGAAGCCAGGGGCGTTGAACAGACGCCCCGGTTCTGATGAGGTGTAGGTAGATATGCCTGCTCGGCAGCTGAAAGCTGCTGGACAAACGGCACTGGATCAAAACAGAAGCTTCTTAATGAAAATGTCGCTGCGCAACATGACTTGGCCCAAGGGCCTGCGAGGGAAGGCGTTCTCGGACCACAATCCGAGCAGCGTATGCGCGTACCTGTCGGCAACCATATGATTTGCACAAGAGATGTTTGGGATCATGGAGAGGATGTGAAACGAGACTGGGGACATGCCATAGGTGAGCTTTGGTAACTGCTATTAAAATGACGAATTTTGAGCGGCAATAAGTTGCGCAAACGTGTGATGGGGCACCTAGTAGGAGTTTCAGTGTTGGGGTAAAAATATCACTGCTGAAGTTCAAAGTCATGTATTAGATGGCGTTTCTTGTCAGTTTGCATCGGGCTTGTTGGGCTCGAGGTTCAGATATTGGCTTGGCGGTCAGCCAGGCAGGCCCCGTTCACAAGCTGCCCAAAGCAACTATTCATGTTGGGCTCATGTTCCCAGAGCTCACGTCCGGAAACTTGCAGATGGGTTATGAGCGGAGCACGAGGCCTTGCGTGGAACTGGCCGGGGTTGCCCACTGCCGTCTAGGCGCAGCATGTTTCACTGTTCGAGCTGTGAGGAACGGATGGCTTGCTGGTTTGCAAGAGAATCAGCTGGTTGGGGGGGGCCCTGCCAGATGGGAACTCACACAACCGGATCACCTGCAGTTTGAGCACACCAGGGCTAGCTTAGCTGCCGGGGCAGCACAAGGCAGCCCTTCTCTTCAGAATCCTGCAGTTCCGTTCCTTGCTATGACAGGCAGCTTGAAGGACGATGCCTGACACTGCATTTTTGCGGGGGCAAGTACCATGCCCAAGTCCAGCCCAAGAGAGGCACAAATCGGCGAAAAGAGTGGCGCGGCATCTTCTGAGGGAGTTGCTACTTAAGATTTGCTTATAGCTTAATTATTATGCAGCCGGCTGCCGACTTGTTAGAATTGATGCCTTTGCGTTGGAGTAGCTGGATTTGTGCGCATCTTTCCGTGCACTGGCAATCTGGACCTGTGGTTACACTGGAGTTCGTTTAAGGCATGCGACAGCCCGAAGCTAGTTCTGTGTGTTTCTGTCTTTCTCTCCCCTCTCTCTCTCTTTCTCTCTTTGTTTCTTTCTCTATTCCTTCTCTGTCTTGTTTTTTGCTCCTTCTTAGTCCGGCCATTTGCTTCCCCTACCTTCCCACCACTCAAACAACCGACAGTCTTCCTGCATTTGGGCAGCGAAGGTGAAGTGGAGGGTACCCAAAGGGATGTGTTGTTTGGTCGTCACGCTAGCAAAACTTAGAGTATGTTGACACCATGAGGCCGTGAAATCATCTCACATGAGTGCGCTACAAGAGAGTGTTGAACGTGTTGAACTCAGACCATGATTTCCAACTGCTTCTGGGCTGTTCAACGAGAACATCCCTTGGGTTGCAAGGGGTCCCCTTCGCAGTGGTTCCTACTAAGGATTGAGGATCAGGATTGGCCAACCCTTCATAGTGTTTGAGTCATGCTCAGCTTGCATGTCAGCATGAAAAGTCACAGTTCACTACGCAGCCGCAATGGCTCGAGTTTGAGCGGTGCGGCGCGCTACGCTTTGCGTGCACCGCCAAGGGGGGCAGGCTCAGTCGAAAGAAGCCAGGGTTTGAGTTTATGAGCATGTGTAGTTTTGTTTGGTTTTCTTGCTGGGGTCTGCAGGCTGAATCTGGCTGCACTTGATGTTGGGCTTCCGTTTGTTCATTTCAGGCGAAATAATGTTCAGCAAATTGTGTTTCCTCTTGTCTTTCAATTGGCGCCCCGCCGATAATGAACAACCCAGAATGGTCCCCTTCCCTCCGCATGACCACTGAGCAACTAAACTATTCTGTGTTTGCTGGTTGTTCTTGTTTGTTTCAGTCCGTTGTTCTCGATTTTTTTTTTTGTATAGTTTTGTTTTTTCTACTTGTTGGGGGGGTGTTGTGCTTACAGTTTGCTTTGTTTGCTTTGCTTCTGATTGCACTGCTTATTTTGCATGTGCTGAGCCGGTGCGCTTGAGCAGGGGTTCTTATTATGCGGCAGGCGCGCGTGCAGTGCTGAGCGTGCACGTCAGCGGGGGTTCTTATTATTCCGCAGGCGTGCGCGCAGAGGAGGCGGGCGGGGGGGGGGGGCGTAGCATTTGGCAAGTATGCGCGCAGTGCTGAGCGCACGCGCTAGGGTGGGGCTTCTTCTAATGTGGCAGGAGCATGTACAATTTCGGAGCGGGCGCTCTTCAGCGTGGGTTCTTATCGCTCGGCAGTGGCGCGTGCAATGCTGACAACTGCGTGCCCTTGAACAGGGCTCTTGCTTCTGTGCAGCGCAAAGTGGGCGCGCTTGAGTTGGGCTTCTTATCAAGTGTGTTTGTGGGTGTGTGTGTGAGCGAACGCTGCTCGCGGGCAAACATGTGCGCAGTGCCGAGCGAGTGCGCGTGAGCAGGGCTTCTTGGGGTCTACGCAAAGCAGTTGTTTTGTCCTAGTTGCCCTTGTAATTGAGTGCAATTGCAGATTACCCGTTTTGTTGATGCTCTAAACACAGCCCCATCGGCCACGCCACGTGAATGTGGTGTAGTGATTATGCCGCCCTCCAAAAAAAAAAACGGCCAAAAACACAAAAATCGGATTCGGGCCTGCCAACGTAGTCTTCCAGTGAGTACTGTGAAGTTCTGGCTTAGTACTGGTTGTGGCTGTTTGGAACCTCAGTCAGGTCAACCCTCCTTGGTAGCATTTCAAGCAAACTCTACTATGCAACAATCTGAGACACCGCCAGCCCCCAAAACTCTGCTTATCCACCTGGACAACATTGCGTTTTTTGTTGGCCCCATTTTGCCTTCTTGCTTGTCAGGTGAGGGAATGATTGTCGGAGAAAAAACATGTGTGTTCACTCCCCATTGGTGAATTGAAGGAAGTTCAAAAACACTAGGACATGTTCGATCATGCTGGCCCGGTTAGTGAAATAAAACCACACTGGCAAAGTTAGCACAAACACCATGTAGGAGTCCCCGACGCATATACACATATATGATATTTACTCATGTATGTATATATATATATATGTATATAAACATAGGATTGCATACAAGACTTCAAGAGGAAGGTGACTTAAGCTCTCAATGACAAAGTATAGGTAAGCGGCCAATGTTCTGTGTGCAGATTTGGTCTTGTGGCATGCTGAGGTGCTGATTTGCGCCAGTTGGCCAGGCACGGCTTTGGCGCAGCGCCTTGCCGGCATAGCTTGTGCAGTAGCTCTTCTCACTGCCAGAGCCACGATGAATTTCCAAAGTATAGTGGGCAACATCCGACCAGCAAAGCCCTTGTTGATTGCGGGAAATTGGAGGGTTTGTCTTGGGCCAAAACATGTGCTAGAACCAGGGGTTTCGAGCTCTGCTCAATGGATTAAGTTCGGAGAAAAAGTGGCGACGCTAAGGCGCCATGCGAAACGAGAGGAAGTGCGCGATGACCGACAGCGGACCTGCACATGCGCGCGTGCATACACCATGACACCGGCAAACAAGACGAAGTGAGCGCCAATATGAACAATCAAAAGACACGTCACACTACGCACACCAACGTAGAAGGCACATCCTCCTCCAAGGTGATGGCCAACCAGGGGCTCATGATCGAGACCATTCAGGCGCGCGCGCCTGAAAGGGATCATGGCCTGAATTCTTTGTCTCAACCTGTCGTCGTGGTTCGCCTAAAGCTAGCAACGTGCAGGCCCAGAAACTGGGCTGTTCAAAGGAAACCTTGGCAATGCTTTGGCAGTAGGGATGGATTGGGATTGGCCTGCACCAGCTGGTGTGTGGTTTCTCCGTCTAGTAGGTTGTAAATGAGTGAAGGAGCCGGTGCATGTGCGCATTTGGGATGCACAGCCAAGAGGCGGGTGCAGAATGAGCCGAAGACCTGTTGCGAGAGAAGTTCCTCTGGTTTGGGTTGCTTTTCGCCATGCAGTGGCCCATCACGCTCGTTTGGAAGCTGAGTTCCATTAGCTTGTGCGATGATGTATGTATACACACAATGCACCTGCATACCATATATATGTCCAGATCGAGAGAGGTTTGATGTGCCCACTTTCCAGGATCTCACTCGCGCCCTTCCTCCTCCACCCCCCCCCCCGTCTTTCCGGAGGCCTGCCACAAGAATACCGAGTCGGTGCTGGCACTCCTGGGGAAAGCCTGCACCAAGATCAGCCACTTGGAATCCACGGAAGAATTGTTTTTTTTTCTTGGGCCCACCAAGTAAGTAAGTCCGAAGCCTCCTAGTTTCATTGGAAGCACAGTTGGTCAAAGCGTGCGCGTGGGTGTGAAGATAGGAGGACCTTGACCCAGGGCAGAGGGAAATAGAGGGAACACACCACACAGCATTCATGGAATAGACCCCCTCGGTCGGACCGCTCTCCCACTTTGTGATTGCATAGCTTGCTGCGTGATTGCTGGCATCCAACACCATTCACCCTTGCTTGTTTGATTAGGTTTTGTGGTGGCGTGTCTAATCTCCGCATTTTGCCGCCTTTAGGCCGGGAGCGATCTTTTCTACCAACTGCATGAGGTCCTTGAGTTGCAACAAGCCTTCTCGCCTGGACCAAGCTTCGGCCTTTGACCTTTAGACCCCCACAGCTATGCAAAAAAACATACCACACTTGCGTTGAGCACGCCAAGAGTAGAACCATTGCACCATGGATCAAGGGCTTGTTCATTTGTTTAAAACATGTGTATGTGTATATATATATATATAGAAACAATAATATATATACATATACAAACTGTATTTGTGATACAGCACAAAAAGGCGTTTCGCAGTACATAAACATGTCTTCTTTCTTGATCACTTTAACAAGGGCACATGCGGATGCATAATCATGCGTATCTGAAAATTAAATCGTGCGCACGCATGCAGCACTGCATACTACCCAGACAAATGTGCACTCATCACATCCATCTTTTTTCACGGAGCATTGGGGCGTATGGCGGACCCATGGCCTGTGATGAGAGCTGTGCCTGGGTGGCAAGGAGGCGGATGGGGTGGTTCCGGCTTCGGCCTTACCAGTTCCCACTATTGCAAGTAGCCTCGGGTTCGTGCATTTTGTTTTGCTTTGGTGGTCATCGGACTTCCTTGGTATAGAAGATCGTCCAGAGACGTACCCTCACGGATGGCGCTGCAAGGGCATTGGTAGTGGAAGCTTGTTTCGAGATGTTTCTAGTTTGCTCAACCGATTGGGAGGCATCGTGTGCGATGTTTTGCGGAGATGGATGTTCATTCTTGGCCGACTTGATCATTGTACGAGGGTTTGTTTCATGTCGCGTGCCCAGTGTTGTTATGAAGGCAGCCAAAGGCCTTTCGTCGCCATCTTAGTCCGTCCTTGGCCCACACATAGAATGCAGAAAACAAGTGCATTCGCCGCAAGCAACTAGCAGATGCATGATGGATCGTCAGCTGTTTAGGCCGTTTTTTTTCGTTGGGGAAGCTTTGACAACCAAGATTTAGACGGGGATCACGCAAACGAAGCCGTTCCAGATTTCCGAGGATCCTGACCATTGGCGCACCAGTCATGACACCCGGTTTTGGGCGTGTTCCCATTTCAGGGTCCGCGGTCCTGCGAAAGGAAGCTTTGCCTTTGTCGCCGTATGCCGTTTTCAGGCAGAGCCAACTGCAAGAACCAACACCACCAGTTGGCAATGGGACTGTTGCGCTGAGATGGGCTGCCATGTGATTCCTGCCGAACTGCTAAGATCCTATCAGTGTGGATGACGCACTTTGAAGCATGAGGCACCATGACAAGTACGGGTGTTTCTTTTCCAAGTTGTTTTTGTTGATGCAGGCCTTGCAGCTTTTGCCCATAGACAGAGCTCGAAGCTCGTCTGGCATGGTTTCGATTTTGCGCGTGCCATCTATGCAACCAGCGGAAGGCAGCACTCTCAATCCATGGCCCCCCTTTTCTTCTCCCACAGAGACAGGTATATTGGATTCTGTGTTGCTCGTTTCGGTTTCAGACGTGTGTGTGTGTGTGTGTGTATTTTGTTTTTCTTCTTTTTTTCGGGCAGCCCCACTGGGAACCATCTCAAAGTTGCTTTTCCCGGTTGCCAGTTGGTCGTTTGCGTCTCTTGGCAAGCTGGTTTGCGGACAATTGTTGGCGGATTTTGCTGTTCGCAGTCCAGCCGCTTCCCAGACTCTGAGTGACGCATCCATTGCCCCAGTTTTGGGATTTGTGCTTTTTTCCGCCAACCCAAGTCCACGCGTGTAGCTACACGTTAACTTGTTGTCAAGGGGCAATTGGAAGAGTACTCCTTATATACTTCCAAATCTGTGACCAAACGCGAATCAATCCATGCCAGGAGAAAGCACTTTACTATGGTTCTGAAGGATCCTGCAGGTTTAGCTTGAGGCACGCTATTGCTTGCATGTGCCTCACAACGTGCAGCCTGAGTAAATCAATCCTATGAGGGAAACACATGTTGAGGGTCTTCCAGGGGATGCATTTCGGACTCCACACGTCTGAGGCTTTGACGCCGAGCTGTCGCTTGGACTGCTGGATCCATGGCCGGCCAGTTGAAGCGGTTTCAATGACGCAAGCGCAGAAACAGCTATGCGGCGGTATGCGCACCTCCTTTTTCAGGGCACCCAGGGTGGTTTTGAGAAGGAAACCACGGGGGAAACCACTATGTTTGTTTTTTGTTGAGACTCACCCTTTAATTAGTTTGTGTGCTTTTTCAGTGGAGGTCTCAAAGGGTTTGAGGATGGCCGCATTCCTCGTGGTGCAGTGAAAAGCGCAGTAGACTTTGAAATGGAGTGCCTCCGAGAGTTTCATGCAATTTCCACAACCGGCTAAGCGTTGAACTGCATAGGTTGGATGGAATTGAAATGAGCAACAAGGATAAGCGCCATGCTGCAGGCACCAGGAGATATAAGATCAGCAGGCAGGTAAGGATCATCGCATGTAACGCAAGGGCAGAAGACTAAATGCCCGCGCCCAGGCACTTGCAGGGTCGTGCAGCACCAGAGCACTCGCCTTAATCGTTCTTGGTGATTCATGGAAAGAAAGCAGTGGATTTGCGTTGGGCACTTTGCAAGGCGCTTGGCAGTTGGGGATTGTGGCAGTTGGTGTCTGGTGATTGTTGCATGCGTCCGAAACCCTTGGGCACAGTCCCGTGCAGCAGCTCGCAAGCAGCCACATGATCACTTGGCACAGCCCGACCAAAGCGGTCCTTTGTCCGAAGTGCAAAGAAGTGACCGGCTGACCGCTGACCGGTGCCAGGTTCCACCCGGTCAGCTCCTGTCGGCCGGGGCAGGCAGAAGCTGCCTGGCGGCTCGTGCGGCCCCGCGGGGCTGGAGACTTTACGGCGGGAAGGCTGCAGGCCATGTGCCAAGGCCGGAGCCGGTCAGCCGAAGCATTGGGGCCTTTGGTTGTCCAGCTTCCCTCTAATTGGTTTGGATATGTTTGGATTGCTGGTTTGGTGGTTAAGGAGGGGCTTCCCAAACCACCGATCAAAACCACCAATTAGATGGAGGCTGTTAAAGGGTTTGTTGCAGGATGCTCATAGATGTTCAGGTTTCGGGAGCAAGCGAGCTTATATGTTATTCATGCCTGCTTGAAATTCAGGCCGGGGTCGAACACTAGTTGCGCCAACAAGGATGCTCTGTTTGATTTAACTCCAGCGCCAAACTCAGGGATTAAGATTTCAATGGCCATGCTAGAGGGAAGCCTTCGCCCAACCAGTCCTGCTGAACTTCCTGGTGCGACGCCACGCCCTGCCGATGTTTCGGATAACATACGAGCACCAGGCAGAGTGCATGTGCCACTCTTGCTAGCAATTTTCGCCAGCAGTCTCGGGCAACCCTTAGATGCAGGAAGGTTTCACTTGTGTATCGCAGTTTGATGCCTGAACAGTTGAGACGCGAACGAGCAAAGTGACGCAGTGCGAAGCGGAGAGTGCTGGAAGGAGCTCCAGACGTTTTGTTTTGCCACCTTTGTCATATTCACGTGTGGCTTGAAATCGGGGAACCTCCAACATAGTGTGTTTTCTTGTGGCTTCATCCCAGGGAACCCGCAAAAAAGACTTTCATGTTGAGCGATCTGACAAGCTTGGCGCTGGCCTTGAATCCCAGAAGGGGCATTCTTCTTCTTGATGCCGCGCCGCCAGACTCGTGTGGGGACAGCTTCCCCGCAGGCAGCGAAAACAGAAAAACCGTTTGGTCGGATGAGGTTAGCAGATATCCTCAGAACTGGCAGTTGAGCACATGGGTAGGTATTTCTCAAAAATAGAGGGGGGCAAAATGACGGCTTCCTTTTTGGTTTTACCCTGAAACGAAGCAGCAAATGGGTTCCAACCCATTTCGATTGAACCTCCCCACATGGTTGTGTAGAGCCAGGGTTTCGCGAAGCTCCGGTTCAGGTTACACCGTGAAAGCAGACTGTCGTACTGAATTTATGTCGGGAAATACAGGGGATGACTAAATCATGGCAGATGTTTTGTCCGGCTGACCCCCTTATTTCTACCATTCTACCGGGAAAAATGTCAAAACTGCAAAAAAGCGTGGTGGTTTTCCCCTCTCTTTTTTGACAGAGACCAAGCCCCCATATGGAAATCGCCAGGCCTCCCTGCGCCCCTGGCAGCCTTCGAGCCCCGAGAGCCACTGCAACCACCACAGCTGCGGGTGCAGTGGACCGGTCCCGGGGGGGGGGGAGGGGGGGGCGGGCTGGCGGGGAGACAAATGGAAATCCCTTGCTGTTTGGTGGGTTCCCGACTGAACAGTGTCACCCCCCTAGGGTCCTTTTTTTGAGGTTTTCTAATTAAGTAGGGACGTTCTGTGGCATCCTTTTCGTTTCACAAGTTCACCGCTCAAAATAGTCAACCACAAAAAGGGTCCCTGTTCCTACCGTCACTTCGCAACTAAGTAGAATCGCTGGCTGAAATGAAGCAAGAGGATCACACAAATCTTGACTTCTAAATAGAGAGTAAACTTGCTGTTTGTATATGTTACATGCAATCCATCATGTTACAAACCTAGGGCGTGGAACGCGCTGCCTCACGCAAAGACTGTCTCCACATTGAGACACGGGGCGAGACGGCCATACGGGGATGCCTCTTGAATTACATCTAGGATTGCCTGATGTCAGTCCAGAGGTTGAGCTCCAATCAAACAGTTGCGTGCAGTGAAGTTCCTTGCAATAGGCAGGTCAGCCCTGACATATGGAAACACGGATTTATATTCTACATGTATGTATATATATATATATATGTATATATATGTTGCTTATGTCAGTTGATGGGTGCGCAAAGGGTATGGCTCAGCGCACCTTCAGTAGTTGAGGCCTTAGAGTCAAGGTATGCCGAAAGACGACATTGACGGCATGTTTGCCCCAGCGAAGGCATTTGGGGGAGACGTGGATGCCAATGCCCCATCCAACCGACTAGTTTGCGGAGCAAGCCGAGGCAAGTGCCATGAATCATGAAGGCTCAGACAGGCGTTGTCGACTCATGCTCTTTGTCCAATTCACGCGTACTTGTCATATTACTCTCTGCGTCTTTTCTCCGCTTACACCCATGCCCAGGTACCCCCTTATTTATTTCTTTTGGGGCGTGCAGGGGGGGAAATTGCATCAATAGGGAACCAGGAGAGGAGGGTTCCACTACGGCCCTCGTGCAAATGGGATCCTCCCGGCGCAAAATCCGTCAAATCGCAATCTGCCGAGTAAGGAATTTGAAATGGAATTGCTTAAAGCCCCTTTTCGGAATTGTCAAAACAAAAATTAAAAGGCAAAGTCACAATTACATTTCGCAAATTTGAGTCTACAACGCAAAAGGAAGTGCTGAAAGTGCGCCCTAAATGAGAGCTGTAAAGAGTTTAGCATTGGTTTGGTATGGGGTTAAAGCAAAGTAAAAGGGGCGGGATCGTTCTTTGGAGTTTTGCCTGCGAACAGTGGTGCATTTCAGACAAGGACAAGTCAAAGCCAGAAACCAGACATGTTTTGTCAGGCTTCCACAAGTTGCAAGGAACTCCCCTCCCCTGCCGCCGGAGGGCCGCGCAGGGGTCAAAACCTTGTTAACCTCCAGGAGGCTATGAATCACGGGTTTGTAGCGCTGAGGTTACCCAGTTGCTCAAGCTTCATGAGTTTCATTTGCATGTGCAAGTTCCAGTAGTGTTCCATAAAGGGGGGGGAGGCTTTTGGAGGAGGGGGGTTTGAGGGGAGTGGGGGGGGCTTTGAATGGTGAAAAGGGGGAAGTGAAAGAACCCGGCGGCTTCTTGGCTCTTCCCCTCCGGGCGCCCTTGTCGCAGGATGGGTGCCACTGGGTGGGGCGCCGTTGCCGCGGAGGCGCTTCTTCCCGGCGGCTTCGTGTGCTTCTACGCAGGCGGGGCTTGGCCAACCTCCATCCGGCCTAGGAACCCGGAAGCTGGTTGGGGGTCAACGAAGGTCCAGAGGCGTCCTTTTTAGGTTTGGATAAAAATTCATGGCACTGGTTTAGATGGGTTTCGTTCCATTTACCAGGGCCATCTATTTTTTCCAAAAGGCCACCTATGACAAGGGTGCTACTAACCAGAAGCCACAGATTTGGTGAAATGTCTGAAACCTGCAGGGCGTAGAAGCCCGGCTTGCGCATGCACTGGCTGGGGAAAGGCAGCATAATGAAGGCAACGGGGGGAAATACATTTGACAGTAGTGGACGATTGAATTGAAGCACAATATAGGGCGGTTACACTGGTGGGACGCGTTGACGATGAGTTGCCTTCCTGGACCATGGGCTGCCACTTTGGGTGCTGAATATCCACCGCTTGGGCAATGGATGTCCAGCCAACCAAAATGTCATCCTGATGCAATCTTGATGTTGTCTAGCATTTGCAGATTGCAGGTGGACCTTCAATTTTTTCTCTAGTGTCCTTGGCCTATCCAAGAGGCTTCCTTTTGGATTTATGCAGATCCTTCCGGTTCCTTCGGAAAGCCAATCTGCCCAGGGGAGCTACTCGCGGATGCCGAGGCGGAAGCCCGTTGCACGGCACCGGGCCGAGACGCGTTGCCCGCCAGAAGGGCGAGGGGAACCGCAAGCGCAAAGCCTGACGTGAGTTCCACCTGCAGTTTCCTTATTTGCCCTTGCTTCTTAAAAAACAGAAGATTGCTGGTGGGCGAAGCCAGGGGGACAGCTGCCAAGCTCTGGCCTCCCCTGGACTGGAGCTTCAACTTTCCATGGCCCAGACAGGTTACAAGATCAATGGTGCCGAGGGGAGAATTTCCAGTGTTGCCATGAACTTCCGCCTTCAACAGCCCCATCCACAACATGTCAAGATTCATGACCGGGATCAAGGTTGAGGCGGCGTAGGCTTGGTGCCTTTGTTAGTTTGTTCCCTCAGTTCAGCTCAACCTGACCATAGTTGTTCTAGTTGTTTTGGGCAGTCACCTCAGAGGGGAAAAACTGCAAACAGTATGTAAATCGCTCCGATTGCGTAGGTGTGGGATATTTGATCCAATTTGTAATCACCTTCCGGCACTGCAAGCGGCAAGGGTCATTGGCCATTGGTCATATATCATTGTCTCAATCATGGTGGTCAAGCTGTTACTCATGGTTAGTCAGCAAGTGGTGAGCTTGTTTCAGCATCCTTGTTGACTCGCAGCTCTTACTTGTGTGGCCATGTTGCTGCTGAAGCTTTGTGTTTTGTTGGTCTGACTGAACTTCCTTCCGCTCAAGATGCCAAATAGCTTCTATTGCTATTGGATGATTCAATATATACAGATACGCTATGTGTGTTTTGTTCTTCTTTGGGCTTGGGGCGGAGGGATTGGCAACTCGACTGGATTTGGCGAGCCTCTCCGACTTTTCGGCGAGGTATTTGTTCAACCTCACCACGGCGAAGCAGTGCCGCAAGCTGGGCGCCGAGGCGGCCTCGCTGGGTTTGGTAACTGCACCTGGGGTTGGAATTGATTGGGGACATGTCCTTTGATCGGTGAGTTGGGTTAGAAATAGATGGGTTCCACTGGTTTAGAATTGGGTTTCTTCCATGTGCCATCACCTGTTGTATTAATACGACAGGCTTTGTCATCCGGGTCAACGATACCCTGCAATATGTTTTTGGGGGTCCCGGTATTTTGACACGGATCCAGGTCTGAAATTATGTCGGCATGCCCAGGCATGATTCAATAACGCAAGAGGTTAACCTGATATTGAATAGTCCAGCTGAGTAGTTGTGAATAGTCGCAACGTTGCTTGACAGACCCAAGTACGCACAATTGATATATCCTTGCACGCTGTTAGTGGTAACTACCCAAATTGCATGGACCTAGATGTTGTGTTGAATTCAAGTGCAACCTGCTTTTTTGCCATCAACAGCTGCGTAGTAGGCTTGGCCAATTTGCATCTGGTCGGGAGCTGTAGCATTCATTTGCCATCCTGGGCCTGCCGTGCAGGTGGTAAGCACTGGTGACGAAGACAACCCGGCAGCCTGGGCCCGCATAGAATACAACTTGTTTCTCATGAGTCTCGTATTTGTTTGGCTGTGGCAGATGGCGCACTTCCAACATCATTTG